>JAWWLZ010000118.1:29876231-29915239 GCA_035041345.1 Poliocrania exsul
GGCGGGGGGCGGGGGGGGCAAGACAAGCAGAGCAGAATAAAATCCAGTTTTCTGGTTTTGAAGCAACTTGAAGTAATTAACATGCAAGAACTATCTACTGATAGAAACTCAAGTCCAATACTCCCTCTTGTGGTTAACCTTGAAGAACATGAAAAAATATGTATATACATGAATATATACATAGAGATGTATATGTATAGATTTAAAGTATTATCTATACTTATACAGAAAAAAAGAGGTTTTTAAAAAAAAACCAAAAACTTCTACTTCTAAAAAAGTTCTATTTTCCTGTTTTAAATTATCTCAGAACATCTAATTCATCCTGAAGCACATGTTAATCATCCTCAGATTTAGTGTCCTTCTGTTTTCAAAGATTCTTCACTCCGGGATTTATCCAAATCCAGTGAGGCAACTACTTGACTTCCTTATTGGATAATCTAGAATGTCCCAAATAAGGGTACCCTATTGGCTACTCAGTAATGCCAGTAAGTTTAAATCTCAGTAACCATTTCAAAAGAAAAAAAATTACCTTAAATAACTATTTAAATAAATGGAAAGGATTTTCAGTAATATTTAGCAGCTCTCTCTAGGAGCTTTTGCCATATCCTTGCTACTTGCATCTAACTTCCTTTCTGTAAACTTTAAGGCTTATAGAAGTACAGCTAAGAGTATTTCTGACGTCAGTGGAAATAAATAAAGTCATTCTGTTTCCTTGCTTTTAATTTAAGAAAGGGATAATTTACAGTTGTAGTTACTACCATCTAAGAAGAATAAAAAGAGAAATAATCTTTACAAATGCAAATTTACTTAGAAACATGTTGACTACAGATGTGTTGGTTCTGAAATATTCCATGCCTATTTGTACATCTAGACTACGGTATGTTTTATGTATCATCTGTGCTTGGAAATAGCAAACACCCCTCCCCTTATTAGTTGTTTGTGGTGTTTCATCTAACCTCTTGCTCTTGAGATTTTACTATATCTCATTAAAATAAAAATCCCCAAGCTTTCTCTAAAACTTACAGATTTCATATATTCCTTTTTTATGTGAAGATTTATAATAAAGGAATAAAAAGAAGGTGACAGATTAAAAAAATCAACCCTTTCTTGAATAGGTATCATTTACTTCTCATGTGTTTAGTTCTTTTGTTATGATTGGCTTGGGGGTTTTGATTTCACCTTTTAAGTGCATGCAATCAAAATTAAAGTATGAAACAACCATTAGTTTTCAGTTGGTTGTTGTTTTTATTTTCCATGTAGAAAAGTGACAATAATGGAAGATTCTGATCAAAACATTCATCTGAAAAACTTGTCTCTTCAGCAAGCAACCAATGAAGAGGAAGCCTTAAACCTACTCTTCTTGGGAGACACTAACAGAATGATTGCAGAGGTGAGAATTGCTGCTCCAAGTCCTACTTAGCATCACCAGAGTTAAAATGATCATAAACCTCTTCACATAAGATGTATATTTTGGAAGTCCTTGGAGATAAATTGGTATCTTCTTTCTGAGCGTATTTCTGTAGTGAAATTAAATAAGCATTTCTCTGATTACAGCTTTCACTTTGCAAAGCTTTCTGCTTTTCCAAAGTGAATATAATTGATTGTTGTTGATGTCATAACTTACTGAAATCAAAATAAGAAGAATACAAAACTTCTCATAAACTACAGACTGACTTCCGAGTGTGGCACATACTAACATACATATACATTTAAAGATTAGAAAACGTGACCTTACATAGCACTGTCAAACATTCCCAAGAAGTTTTTCCCTGGGAGTGTTTGACATCAAGTTGGATGGGGCCCCGAGCAACCTGGTCTAGTGAAAGGTATCCCTGCCTATGGCAGGAGGGTTGGAACTTGATGATCTTTAAGGTCCCTTCCAATCCAAGCCATTCATGATTCTATGATTAAGTACTAAATTGCCTTTGAAGTACTTATCATAAGAGTTATCAGTCCTCTCCTTTTTTTCTTCCCATTGCATAAACATGGTGCTATGTGTAAAAACAAAACAAAAGAAAAAAACCCAAAAAACCTCCAACAAAACAAAAAACCCACACAACAACAACAACAAACCAAACTAAAAAGAAACCCACAAAAACACCCAAAAAACTCCATATGGTAGTGCAAAGCAAATTTAAAATGAATATGTGCAAATATGCAAAGAAAAGGGTGTTTTTACAGATTCTGAAAAACTAAAATAAAATATTTTCATATCCAGAATCTTTAGGGTTCTTTTTTGTCTTACCTTCATGCTTGCATGGGGAGAGTAAATATAAAAAGTGTATTGTATAATGTAAGCACTGTCAATGTATCTTTACTACATTGCAGTTAATTCTATTTTAGACCTTTGTGGGTTTGCTTCCTCTGTATCACCAGAAAGATATGTCATAAATCATTGAAAAGGAAGACCCTTAGAGTATATGAAATAGTCAAGTAGTTCTATGTTCCTACTGGCTGACCATGAACACTTGGGCACAGGGAAAGAAATAATTACAAAATGTAAATAGGCAAAACAAATATTTGTTCTCCCTTTCTCAAGAAAGATTATTTCAACAGTTACATTTTGAAAGGCAAGAGACAATCAGCTTAAGGGCTGTTAATAATTACGAGTATTGAGTCAAGGAACTGCTTTATGATATTGAAATGGAAAAATTGGAAGAGAGGAACTTGAAAAAGTGTAGGAGGGGAAACAAAAAGGTGACATTGAGTTCAGAAGCTTTAAAACCTATCATGACAGTGAGTAATTGCAGTATATTCTGAGTTGGAAGGGACACACAAGGATCATCAAGTCCAGCTGTTTACTGAATAGCCCATACAGAGTACAAACACATAACTTGTGCCATTTTAGAACACAACCTGTTCTAAACAAATGAGCTAATCTCAGGGTCAGCAGAAAAGTGGAGTTCATTGTATGGAGAAAGATCTTCAGAAACTCTTTGATCAGCCTAGAGGCTGTCTGTATGAAAATGAGACAGAATATTTAAAGAATGGTACTCTGCTGTCTGATAGGGTCATAAATCAGCCATTGTAAAGGGCAAATTTTTTGGTATTTGGAAAGAGAAAATATTTCCCCAACACCAGAAGTTAAGAACAAATAACAGGACTAACGAACATGGTAAGTCATTAAATATCAAGACGAAGTAAGGGCCAATAGCAAAATATATACAAAAGAGTAAAAAGAGAAAGGAAATAAATAATGACACTTAAAAAAATCTTCTAGACTTCATTAGTATGTGTTTCAGACTACTTGCATCTCATGACTTTTGCTGTATTTTTATTTTGCATGAATTTGCCCAGATGTTTTTTGTGACCTTGGCAAATTTTTATCATGAAATCTCATGTGACACAAAGTTCAACGTCTTAACTGCATTGTGTGAGGGCAATGTTCTCTAGCTTGTTTTTAAATCTACAGCTTGTTAGTTTTATGTGAAGCTGGAAAACATAAGAATGACATCAGAGTGTGTGGCACCCCAATATTAGAGAATTCACTAAGCTAAATAACTTGACTTAGCAAATGCTATACCAACATCAGTTTTGCTGCTTTTGCAAGAGTTTTTAGTTATATAAAGACTATAAAGTTATTGTTTCATTGGTCTTTAATGAAAAATACTTAAAAAAAATGCTGAGAATACTTCCTTGAAATAACTACCACATATTACCACAATATTTATTTTACTTAGTCTGAATGCTGTACGAGTCGAAAAACTTCAGTTGAGGTAGATTTCATTGTAGAGAGGGGGTTTTTATGTATATATGTCATATTTTTCCTATGTGATTGTAGCAAGTGTGTTGCAGCACAGTTCAGAGAGCTTACTGAGTGCTGCTTCCTCTTAAGCATTACAGAATTTAGCCCCATTATCATATGGCATTTTGGGCTTAAGGTGACTGTGGTACTTTTATAATGACTTACCAGAATGAGAGAACAGTGTTTGCATAAATGATGCTTTAATGTAGAGGTCTAAGAAAGAGTACTTAAGACATAAAACAACATCTCCATAGATCCGTACTTTTAAATTTTAATTGAGTTATGATAATACGTTTTGACCTCTGAAGATCAGAACCCTTATAAGTAAACTAAAGAAAAAGACACAAGATTAGTAAACCTAAATAGAAAATAAAGTAAAAGAAATGCTTGATGCATCTTTTTTAACAATATGGAAAAAATCAGACAACTGCCATGGATCATGTATGAAATCTGTAGCCTCTAAAATTGCAATCTAATGCTTTACCCCTGAAATAACCCTTCTTTGAAGAGTTGAGTATCTTGAAAATAAGAATGACAGTATAATTTCCGCATTGCCCGTGCTAGTGTAGTCTAACGTGATTTAAGGGCTGCATTTTTCCCTCATCACTGATTGTGCTAAAAGGAAAGTGATCATAATATTGAAAGTATTTTATAGACTGCAATCATTTATTCATTCATTCATTCATTAAATGTCAGAACCTAAGGGAACATTTATAACCCAATACTTCTTTCCTGCATATAAGTGTAGAGCTCGTGAGAAGGGGAAAAAAGGACCCTAATCTAATTTGTGTGGGATTGCTTTATTAGTCAGTGTAGAACTGGTCCTTTCCTCTAGTTTTGACATGTACCTCAAGTCGTGGAAATGGTAACATGGGAGACATCTGTGCATAAGAAATCCATAATGTAAAAATCCAAATAGGAAATTTTTTGTCTCATAATTTTCCAGAGAGAAATAGGCAGAGATCAAACTCAAAAAGCTGATTATTTTCTTGACAGCTCTGCCAGATGTAGTTTTTGTTTCTCCCATAAAGCAGAGTTTCTTGTTACATTTGAATGCATAAGAATCTGCAGCAACAGGTTATAAAATCTGAACTTCTTTTTTGTATTTTAATTTTGTAAGCCAACTTTAATTTAGGTGTCTAATATGCATGCAAAGAGAGGATTTCAAAATCTAATTTGTGATACGACACAGGTGGTAGCAGCAACATCTAATAAAGCTCCTGTGCAGAAATAATGTTTGGCCATGTAGTTAGTGTTCATAAACCACTTTACTTTGGTTTACTACTAATAAATCTTCAATTGTAGTGGTCTTTACTAAGTTCTTGTGATAGTAATCTCTTATTATCTTTGTCCTTTGAAATAACATGCCTAAACCTCTGTGATTTTGAGAATTCTTAGTATTTTTTAGCATTTCTCTTAAAACAGCACAGTAAGGTAGCCTCCCAAGGACATACATCAATTTCCAAATTCTAAAATCTTTGTCTGAGATTCATATGTCTGAGCACTGCAGTTGCATGTGCAGCTAAAATTTATTTTTCCTCTAATGAAAAAGTATTTCATTCTAATGAGGGAAGAAATGTTTTAGGGCATGGTTTTATACCTATAGTACTCAATTTTTTTAATTTGGAAGACAGTGCATACTGCACAGTATTTTTTCCATCATATAAAATGTTTGAAGTACACATGGGGCAAGCAGTAATATTTTGACAATGTTTAAATATGTTTATTTTAAGAAAGAATGAAAGATTTAAAGGTAGTTGTGGGGACTGACTTGTGACCTCTGAATTGGACTCATTCCATTTTTATTTACTGTCCATTGGTATTCTCTGGAATATATTTAGAAAGCCCTGGTAGTGTTTGCATTTTTTATTGGATGCAATATAAAAAATAGGATTTGAATGTGTGACATTAGATGACACTTTTGACAAAATGCATGTTAGCATTGCATTCTAGAAGGAATTATAACTTTCTGCTTCTCCAGGTTCCTTACTGGTGTAAATTGTTAATTTATTTCCACTCTGACAAACCTATTCTATAGTATTATTTTCACCAAATGGCACAATCATTTCAGCACAATTTCTTTCAGTTCCTTGTGTGGTAAGGAAATCACTAGTTGTACGTACTACTTTGAATAGTCCTCAAAATGCTTTGGGATTTCTATGGATAAAAGCCTCTATATAACACAAAATTTAATAATATCCTCACCAGGGAATTTTAATTACTTTAAAAGATACTGGACCTTCCATAGTCTAACTGTGAAACTCTGCTTGTATTAAATATGGAAAGACAAAGTACTGTTTTCAGCTAGTGATTGCATCTATTCTGATCCTTCTATTTTCATAGCAAAAATTTTTCAATTTCAACTATGTTGGGTGTACCTAAGTACGAGAAGAGCCCCTTCATTTGCACCATGTTAGTTAGAAAGGAAATTGAAGATATGTTAAGGTCTCATTGATCTACCAGATATAAAGGCAGGAACCTCCTATCTACAATTTATATACTCTTCCATACAGCATGGTTCTGTTGGAACTGATGGAGTTTATATTTATTAGGCAGAGATATCCATCTGAGCTGTGAAATGACTGTAGCTGTCCAAACTTCTTCCTACAGATATCCCTTTGAATGTAGCATGATACTGGAGAAAATCAATTTGATACCAGTTTTGGATGTCATCAATGCTTTTGTCTTTTCCCTCACTCTTTGAAAAGTTCAAAAGTGAAAAGCCTTCAGAGGAAAAAGAAAAGCTTCTTAAAAGAAAACTTTGTACCTTTTTTTGAGATATTCTTTCAAAAAAAACGTGAAATTTCAGAATCAGTCTTTCTTCACTTATGCATTTGATAGTCACTAATCCACTCCTACAGGAGAATCACGTTCTTCTGCTGTGTAAATATTTTGATTCAAGGAAGAAAAGGTCCCACTGGAACGGTATAAGCTGCCAAGTGGAGATAGTTTGCAATATGGGCTGAACAACTGCATTTATCACCTGTAAAATCTTTTTGTCCCAGCAGTACTGAACTCTATTAGGCATTTTCTCTGTCAGAGTGTTTTGGCAGCTGTAATCAACACATTCTTCCAGATAGTAGCAGCTTCTGTTATCTAATGGTGATTTTCAAACAACTTTTTGTATGTCTTTGTCCTTTTTAAGAAACTTTCTTAGGTCCTCAGTTATTAATAACTCTGTTTAGACCAGTAGCATCCATTTCTGGCTATTCTTAGTGAAAACAGCATTTGTAATAGCAGCTGAAACCAATTAAAAAAATTGAAAATACATAAATTCCTGCATAGGGAAGAACTTGTGCAATGTTTTGTTGACTTGAGATAGGTAAGACTTATATTAAGAGGGACAACTTAGGCCCCAGCAAACTTCTGGACCTTTCATGACCTTGTATTCCTTGACAACTTAGATATTTCTTGCAATATGGCTGTGCTGGAGATTCTTATTAAAGTAGGAACTGCCTTCTTGCAACCATTGTATGAATAGATTTAATAGTTACAGTCACAAAGCTTCTATACAATTTATTTAATTTCAGCAAACACAGGTGTATTCTGGTACTGGAAAAAAATAAGTCTAGGTTATATGGCTTCAAATATGCCTCGTTCATATTTTCCAAATGAAACACTGTTGCTTTACTAAGTCATGATCTTAAATGTTATTGAATTCTTCCTTTACCACCCCACAAATGGGCAGCAACAGCTGACCAGGCATTAATTCTTTTGTAGTGTTCATGTGATATCACAAGGCATCTGAAGTCTGCTTATGTGGTTTATGATGTCACAGAATTCCTGGAAAAAAATTATTTCTTTGTAAGTAACTGCAGCTCATCAGTTGTTCTATATATAACTCTCACAATAGCAACCATCTGCTGAGAACCAGGCCACTCCCCTCTTTCTTTTTTTTCCTTCATCACATCAAATTAGTGTGAGGATGATTTCATATACATATGGTTTGAATACTGCTAACAAAGCCAAAATGAATTCTGAAAGCCACTAAAGGAACATTTTATTAGGCTTTGAGACATTGTCCAAAAATTTTTGTTTATTTGTTTTCAGTTTTCAGACTTTGCAAAACGATGAATGCTGATACTCAGAAGTTGCATATGTAAGATAGCAAATAACCAACCAAACAAAAAAAGGCTTGTTTTTAGACTGAAGATACTGACAAGTCATCATTTCAGTGTGTGCTTTTCATCTGTTTGTGTGGTAAAAGAAGCAAAGTGTGGGGGATTATGACTGCAATTAACATTTCATTATCTCATCCCATTTAACAGTTTAAATTTTTATTGCTTTATGCTTCCTACAACAGTTTTAACAGAGCTTCCTATATATTAGAACTACAAAGTAGAGTTAGAATCATATTGTAAAAAGGAGTATTGATGTTCTTGATTAAACCATGATTTACTCTTAAGTAGGACTTTACAAAAACATCAGATTGGGATTACAGGCGATGACTTCCAAATCGGCTTAATTCATTTTTCTATTCATATGAATAAAGAAACCTGTAGAAAGAAAAGCAATTGAATTTCTAATGACCAGTCCAACCAAATCTGCTTGGAACAGGCAAAATAAAGTTGTTACTAGTGTATTGCAGTAAACAATCAAAATCTAAGATACCAAATATTGCCCTGTGCTTTTGGAACTCAGAGTCCTTAATTATTTTTCTTTTATGCTTTGATTTTTTTTTTGCCTTTGTTGGCATGAAACAGGTATGACTAAGAGCACATTTTGAAGTGCATGAGATTTTGCTGCATAGTGAAACTCAAGTGTGCTTAAGAATACTTATTCAGAAGTATGATGATTTCTTCTGCTGCTTTCATAGCAACCTTTACTTTGTGCTTCCACAGCCGGACTTGCGTTGATGTTTGCTCTGGCTTAGACTTGTCTGCAGTATAGTGTGACTGATGCCATGTCGGTAGTGCAAAATGTCCTCAAGTATCAGCTCTGTTGAGGAGAATGTCCTTAAATATTAATTCTGTTGTAGATTTTTAGCTAGAAAAAAACCCCAAACACATCCGGTTCTGCTTCACAGACCTGCAAGTAATAAAATTATAGCTGTTCTAGTAAAATAAGTGAAGCTGGCTCTGATTATTCATGGAATCAGAATTGCTGAATAAAGTACATTTCCACAGCACATAACTTTTTCTTAGTATAACTGGATTTTAAGTAAGTTTGGGAGTATTTTCTTGCTTGACACCTTTCCCTGAGCCTGTTTATTTTCATTCCAACACTACAACTCACTTCCTCTTAATTTGCTCAGCATCACCTCTGAAGACAGCACAGCATGTGACTTAACTCTGATGCTCTAATGCTCATTTCACAGGATTGTAAATTCCAGAATTTCTCATCTGTATAAACTAAAGATCAAAATTCTTCTCCCTCTCCCTTTGAGCTTGCCTTTATTAGGTAAAGCAGCCCAAAAGAAAATAGTGCTAAGGCTGTAATTTACAGAATTTTCACCAACAAGTGTGTGCTACTCCTGCACACTCCATATTTGTTCCCACCCTCTCTGCTGCCATTTTCGGGTATTCTGCTAGAACTGTTTCCTATAGCTGTGCTGTGGCTGAATTGAGAAACTGATCCAGATTAAATACCTATGGTTTGCAGACTTTATTATTTTTTCCCTTTGAACTGAGTCAGTTCCCTAAAACAGCTCAGTTCCACTGGCACTATTAAGACTGAAAGAAAATATGGAGAAATTGAAGCAGAGACAATTGAACCAAAGCAGTATAGCTGTCCATATTATTCCTGTTAAAGGATTATTCAGCTTGCAATCTTTCTGTTAAGAGTTGTCCTTTATGGATTGACAAAACAATGCCTGCAACACCTGCAATGAGCAGGCTGTTTTAACATCTACAATGTTTCATATCGTAGCAGGCTATTAAAAAAAAAGCATTATGTTGGTATATCTATTCTGAATCACAGGGTATGCTTACATAAATAATTACTCCAGAATAACAGATGAATAAAGTATAGACAAGAGATTAATGTAGACAATATAACCAGGATTTTTTATCTTATTTTTCAGTGCCTATAAAATAATATAGATTTAATTGCTAACTAAATAATACTGATTTGCTAATGTGTTTCATTACTGTATTTTTCTGCAATACAGTAATTTATGCCCTGAAAACAATGTAGTCTTGCTTGTTAGAGTTTATAAATAAAAATACTATCTCTATGATAAACTTTAATCTCCATATATAGTCTAAAGCTTTAGCTAAAACTTTAGCTATCTATTAAATGAGGATAAAAATTTATTTTAGTTTTAAGTTTCTAACAATATCTTGATACAACTAAATGAAAAGATGTTTTAGGTGCTTAAAGACGTATGGGTTTTTAAAGAAAAGTATTGTGTGATGTCATATGGTCATTTGAAATCTAAAATTAAATAACTGAGAACTGTTCAAAATTTTCTGTTCTGCATTTCAAATATATTGAGAAAACCTTTAAAGTGATGCTAAAACTGAGAATCTCTAAAGATTGACCAAGAATTTCCTTGTGTCTAGTTAAGGAAGTATGGCAGTAGTTATTCCAAATAAACATATTTAAAGCCAAAACTTTTATGAAAACTCCATCATGCCACATAAGACTCTGATACCAATTCTGCCAAGTTTATATTTTTCACAAAAGTAATGTAATACAAAGGTCTAAAGCCTTATAGAAAGTCCTAGTCTTTGTTACACTAGTAACTATTTATCAGGGGGAAAAAAAAAAAAAGAAAAAGAAAAAAAGTGTGCATCAGTGGGGAAATTGATAATCTCTCGGAGATCAGGAGTTAGTAACTTTCCCTCTGATCAAGATGCCCTTATCTAATATTCCTCAGCATAGTAAAGCCACTTGCTTTGCTGATGTACTCAATCATATTATCACAGAATATTCTGAGTTGGAAGGTACCCTGAAGGATCATTCAGTCCAACTCTCAAGTCAGTGGTTTGTACAGGGAATGAACCCACAACCTTGGCATTATGAGCACCATGCTCTAACCAACTGAAATAATTTTAGAGCATCTTAGAGCAACCTTGGCTACTTGCAGCACAATTTGTCCAGATTAAATTTATCCAAGTATTTGACCAGAATGGGAATGTCAGAAAGCCTTTTGGCTTCTTCTTGGAAATTATTACAGGTCCAATAGCTAAAAAATTGTATAGGTGATTTCAATTGCCAGTTTATTGAGCTATAAACCCCTAAATTTATTTATTCACTGAACATGGAGGATTCTTCCTTTCTTTTCATTGCAGACACCAATGAATCAAGCCTCAAGCCGATCTCACTGCATTTTCACCATTCACATCTCCAGCAAGGAACCTGGATCTGCAACCATCCGACGCTCCAAGCTGCATTTAGTAGACCTTGCTGGATCAGAGCGTATTGCAAAGACTGGGATTGGAGGTCACTTACTGACAGAAGCCAAATATATCAACCTGTCTTTACATTATTTGGAACAGGTAAAACTGAAATATAGTAAAACATTTCTGCCTTTACTACATCCCTGTTTAGCAATGTGCAATGTTTTGGAAAACTTGATTCCAGTATTCAGTTAGACTTAGGATATTTATTGCAATTTAAAAAAAAAATATTGAATTGGTGCCTCTTCCTTTAAAATAACGTATTATTTTAATTTAGGAAAAGCTTAAAAAATAAGCTGTAAGATTATAGTAGGTATACAGGATAGTATTTAAAAATAATTTTCTTGGTTTATTTGCAATACTGAAGATAGCTGCAAGATTGCATCTTTATTTCTGCTAAAAATGTTCTTTGCAATCTTCTTACCCTTCCACAGATGGGATCAGGATGTATCACTCAAGGATCACTGAACTAAAGTTCTTGGGTTTTATTTGGTTCAAGCATTGCAATATGAGAATTTACTAGGCTCTTCTCTCACGTGTTTTATTCTTCTACCTATGTGAATGTTTGATCTCTTTAAGACAAGAGTTACCATTGGTAATGTATTTATGAAGTAGCTACCAAAATTGGGTTTATCTTTCATTTTTGTGTTATATGTTTTTCTGTTAGCAAGAACAAATGTCTTGGGTTTCTTTTAACCTACAATCAGATATTTCATTTGTCAAAAGAAGAAGTTTAAGGCACAGCAGGTGGCAGTCAGTCATTTATTATTATACTGAACTTTTTTCATATCCCCTGTTTCTTTATATTTTACCTTGAAAAAACTGTCTGTATTTCAGTTGTACTCAAGGAAAGTGCTAAGGATCGGTGATTCTAAAATGGATCTCCTCAGAATGATATAAATTATACTCAGGATCATTCTTATTTCCTGTATGACTTTTACATATTTATAATGCAACATTGAATGAGGTGATTTTTATAATCTGTGTAGTGTGTTATGAGATACTCAGGTCTGAAGTGTTGTAGAAGCAATAAGTATTTTTTTCATGCAACTTTTAATTCCTGTTTTTGGAGAAATACAGTCGGAAATAAGCACCTTGGGTTCTGTCTGGGGTTATGTATCATTAATAAAAACGTTTCATAATACTGAATAAAAGACCACTGAAGACAGTAAGAAATATCTTTTTGTTCAGTGGAAATTGAGTCATTCAATCCTTCTCTTGAAGTGACTAATAATAAAGTACATAAATTCCTCAAAATCAGCTTATTTACATTCTCAACTGTTTAGTTATCTGCTGGTGGTTTAGTATTGAGTTATGCTGTTTTTAAACACTTTTCATAACAAAACAGTCATGTAAAATGATTTTCATTGAGATGGCAATGGGAACACAGTTCTGTATTACTGCATTTGCTCTACTTGTTAAATACCCACAATGTGTTAAAAATCTTCAAATAAATCAACTGCCCTTTTTCTCCGAGTGGCCTCTGTGTCTAGAGAAAAATGAAGGCCGTGTCATGCAGCTGATCTAAAATGGCAGCAGAAACTTAGAAGTCCCTACTACCATGTCTGGGTAGCTTTTCTTTGAGAGATGTAGTAGCGCATTCTGGAATTACAACTGTATTGTAACTGCATGTATGTAGATATCCCCTCTTGATACACAACACAGGATATCCTGGACCAAATTTCGAGTTGAAATTTAACAGTGATACTGCCACATGATTTGGCACTGTAATTGAATAATTTCCAAAAAAATAGTAGAATACAGTGTTCTTACTGCTTTAATGAATATGCCTGTTAACTGTCATTTAACATATATTCCATTTAGGGAATGTTGAATAATTTTATTCATTAGTGAATGATTGCTACCCATACCTATCTATCAAAGTTTTTGTCAATAAAATTTGAAATTACTGCCAGTCATCAAATGCTAGATTTATTCACATCATATAAAAAAGATGATTTTATGTTTCATATTTCCTAATTAACATATACAGACACTAGAGGAATTGAAAACTCAGGAACTTTCTAATAATTTAAATTGTAATGCATGCTTTTCTGTCTTATTAGCAAATCATGTTTTGGGGGTGAATTATTTCCAGCAAGAACTGTAGTATATATTGGAGACAAGAATATGTTGTCCAAAAAGTGAGAATGCTTGTAATTAGTTAATTACAGGACATCAGCAATAGAGTTTTAATTTTTTTTGCTGTAACGACCAGAGCTTAAACTGGTAAACTCTACTAGAAATGGAAGGTAGAATGGAAGACATAAAAAAAGACCTCTGGAGCACGCATATGGCTTCAGAGCATCTGATACACTAAACAGCAAGATATGGGTGTACCTGATAGCTCTGTACCTGGAAGTGATGCACCCCAAAATCCTCATCTCTTGAGGATGCTCTGAGAACATCTGTCTGCATGTTGGCATGAGGTGCTGTTTCTTGAATAAAGGATGTGGACAGGAACAGGGACTCTTGGGCACACTTCTCATCATGTCAGAACCACTTGTGAGTCTCAGGCCTTCCTTTTTGCTTAACTATATTTCCACATATTTCAGTGAAGTCATTTGTGAGCAATTGTACCTGCTCTATGCTATAATGTGTCATACAGGATGCAAGTTTACAAGAAGTGACAGTAGATCTGACAGCTTCCACATTTACAAAATGAACTAGACCTTAAAGTAATTTGTTTGACCCACTAAAAATGAAACTTTCCACCTTAAATTTTGTTGATTTCAATCAGCATATTGCATATTACAGCCCTGGTTTTGTAATATTATTAAGCTCAGATCTACCAGTATTAAAAAGAAAAAAACCCACCCTTTTTATATTAAGAGGACAATAACACCTTCTTAAATGAGACAACTTTCTGATTATCATATTTGGTGGCTGTTATAGTATCAGGTTCGGAGTCTGTAGAGGTAGTCTTGCTCACTTTATGAAAGAATATTGTTTGTCTCCCCTTCAGATCCTCCTCTTTCTACTCCCAATTCTGTGATTGGATTGTGAAGATTGATTTAGTGATTTAGGTGATGTTTCACACTAACCAGACTTAAGATCAAAACCTACTGCGTTATGACAGCACAGTGGCTTTTGCATTGTGAGAGTTGGTCACACAGATTTTCAGTGTTAGTGCGGAAGGGTTCAGGTTCCACCTGGACTACAGACTTCCTGCACAAGCTTCAGAAAAAATGAACTTCTCTGTAACAAAGTTCCCATTTTTAATGGAAATAACATATCTTCCCGCTGGCTCTTTTCCCATCTTGTCTGTTCAGATTATAGTCCCTGTGTGGCAGAGACTGAGGATGTGCTTATTAATGCATGCACTAGACTACTATGAGGTGTGTATGCAATATTATAAACCAACAACGTTTTAACATGTTTCTATATAACAAGTTGTAATATATGAGATTTGAAAACCTTGATCCAGGAATGGCTTTCCAGCTTCCTTTACAAGGTAGTAATTTTTCATATTACACATTCATGTCTCTCAGGGCTGCCAGTGTAAGATTTATAGTTTTAACTTTAAACTTTCTGAAGACTGTTAAGAGAAACTAGTGCAACTAAAAAAGTTGCCACTATATTTTCTAAAATAACACTTTTTATAAATGCAGCATAAGCAAAATATATACTGGTATGTAATACTTATTAAAGGAAAACCAACTCCAAATCATTTAGGAGAGCTTGCACAACTCATATAGCTAGTTTTTTAGTACAGTGCTTGGCCAGATAGCAGTTTAAATCTTTTATATCACAGGAGATCATGGGGTAATCTAGCTTTTTATTTAATAGTAATTAGGTCCCATAATGTAAACAGCTGAGAAGGGAAACTGAGAATAGTAGGTGTACAATTTCCTTTTTGGCCAAGGCATATATATTCTAAATGGAATCATTTCTTTCCAGCAGTACATTGTAATCATGCACCTTTTTATTTGTGCTTTGCTTTCCAAGACATTTTCTCAGAAATAAGTGTATCAACCCATTTAAGGAGCACGTGTTTTAAGAATGTGTAATTTTTAAAGCATGCTTTAGCAAATATTGAGGAAGTCTTGAATACCATTCACATTTTGTTGTTATGACAGAAGACGTATGAGGGAGTTTTCCAGTAAGTTCCTGTGTCTTAGGAAAATCTGTGTGTTTGAGTTTATTGTGTTCAGTTTCAACATTGCTGAGAGACTGTAAGGTTAGGGTATGATAAAATTGAATTTATTTGGTCTTTCAGGTCCAACTCCTACAAAGACATATAAACACACTGCAGTTCGCTCAATAAAACCAGTGGCTTTGCAGCTAAGGTGCATAAGCATAGTTTTGTTGTATCAGAAGTTCCTGAACAGATTGGTTTTGTTCTTTTATACGTCAGTCATTAATAGACATATAAATTGACAAGTATTTTCTGGTTTTGCTATTGTTTTAGGTAATAATTGCCCTTGCAGAGAAAAACCGGTCCCACATTCCTTACCGCAACTCTATGATGACCTCAGTGCTAAGAGACAGCCTGGGAGGAAACTGCATGACTACCATGATAGCGACACTCGCTTTGGACAGAAGAAACATAGATGTATGTTACTTCTATCAATTTTGAGCAAAAATGTTTTCACTTCTTTAAAGATCCTGCTCTTTTGGCTGTCATCATAGTTTGCAGTTCAAATGTGTATGCTTTTATTCTTATCCTTGTAACAAAAAAATTAACTTTGTTTCCAGGAGATCATTTTATCTGTGAAAATTGCAGTAGTATATAGACAAATCCTTTAGGAAGTGTGCTTTTCTCTAAGTCATCTCAAGTGAAGGAACAGTTGGGAAATGACTTGCACCTAGTAATAAGCTATTCCTTTTTTTTTTCTTAATTTACTGATTTCCTGATGAATATATTTTTGAGTTATGAAAATGCATTTCCACTGAAAGCCTTGGTAGAACTCCTTTTAGACTTCTTTGGAGTCAAGACTTCATTGAGTATGGTAGACAGCTGGAGAGTTCACTAGCGGGGAGAGGGAATTGGGTGGGGTAGTTTAGGACTTATGGAAATTTTAAAAATATTTTTATGTCCCTTCACCAATTTCCTGCCCTGGAATTATGTAAGGCGATGTTTTCTTCTCTTTGTTTACAAAAAGGGCTGTATTTTTTATCAAAGGGTTGTTGCGAATGGGACTGGTCTCCAGCAATGTTCCTCAGGGTTCAGTTCTAGGGCCAGTTTTGTTCCAGTATATTCATTATTGATCTGAATGCAGGAACTGAATGCACTACTAGCAAGTTTGCTGGTGATACCAAACTGGGAGTTACTGTTCACTCTCTTGAGGGACAGGAGGCCGTATGGAGGGATCTAAATAGACTGGAGTATCAGGCTATGATTAATGGGGTGAAATTTAGCAAGTCAAAATGACAGGTTCTGCAGCTACAGTGGAGTAATGCCCAGCACAAGCATAAAATGGGAGACAAGTGGTTGGAAAGCAGCCCTGCAGAAAGGGATCTGGGGGTACTGGTCAGCAGGAGGTTCACTGTGAGTGAGCAGTGAGCCCTGGCAGCCAGGAGGGCATCGCATTCCTGGGGCACATCAGACACAGCACAATGAGCAGGTCCAAAGACGTGATGATCCTGCTGTATGCAGTGTTGGTACAGCTCACCTTGAGAACTGCATGCAGTTCTGGGCTCCATGATTTAAGAAGGATGTGAAGGTCCTTGAATGCATCCAGAGGTGCGCAACAAAGCTGGTGAAAGTCTGGGAGGGATGTTCTGTGTGGAGTGGCTGAGGAACTTGGGCTTCTGTAGTTTGATGCAAAGGAGGCTGAGGGTGACCTCATTGCCCTCCACAGCTCCCTGAGGAGGGAAAGCAGAGGGAGGTGCTGAGCTCTTCACCCTGATGTCCAGCTATAGAATGTATGGGAATGGTTCAAAGCTGCATTAAGAGAAATTCAGAGTGGACATCAGGAAGCATTTTTTTATTAAGAGGATGATCAAACATTGGACAAGGCTGGAGAAGTTGTTGATACCCCAAGCTTGCCAGTATTTAAGAGGTGTTCGGACAACGCCCTTAATAACATGCTTTAACTTGGTCAGGCCATTGGACTAGATGATCATTGTAGGTCTCTTCAAACTGAAACTGTCTACTCTGTTTTATTCTAAAATATGTAGAGATGTGCCTATATAGAACCCTGCTCAATGCCATTTATTATTTCCTGATTTTCTTAACATCAAAGCATTCTAATATGAATAAACAAGGAAAAAAAATGTTTAGCCTAGGACTGTTTTCTGAAACACAGTGGAAAGCATTGTACTAAAACCATAATTAATCTCGTTGTAGGTGTTTTTTCTTTAGAAAATGGACTTTGCTAATGGACTTTAAATGAAAACAGACTTATAAACATGTAATTATGAAAGCATATTGTCTTGTTACAAATGTGACTGGTTAAGTTTGTTAATTTTCTTTTACACTCTGTTGGATTGGCACACTTTTGTATATCAATTCACCAAGTGTATGTATCTGACATTATCTTCTGGATTTCTATTTTGGGAATATTTAACCAAAGCAATTATCCAGAGTAAGCTACTGACAGTTTTCATGTTCTTGCTTTTACATACACAGTTCACACAACAGATCCTATCCTTCAGTCCTCCTTCTGCCTTTTATTCTTTCTGCATGTCATCTTAGCTGATCTGACAGTTTTTATCTGGTTTCGCAGTTCTCCTGTAGGCCCCCTAGTTCAAACTCTTCCAGCTTGTCTCTTCTTCCCTTCATCTCTTTTCCCACTCTTTTACGTAAAATGATGTAGTCCCATTTTCAACAAAAAAACAAAAAAGTTTTAGTTAATTTTTTCTTTTTCTCATCATTCAAACCTTATTACCTTGTTAGTAGCATGGCTTTCTTATCCTATAGTGCCAGCTGGGGATACCTGAAACACAGTTTGGGATTAACTAGATCAATAAAATACATACTATGATTTAACAGTTTTATATGTCCCTGTCATTAATATGCTAACCTAATTTCTCTTGAATATTGGGTTTTTTGGAATATGAAATGTTAGAATATTTCTGTAAAATGCTCAAAAAATAGAAACATAGTTTAATGTCTTCATCAGCTGTCTGGTCTACTTACCTGCTGCCAAGCTAACTGAAATTCTTCTGTCTTTTTTTTTTCTTTTTATTCCAGGAATCTATATCAACCTGCAGATTTGCACAGCGAGTTGCTCTTATTAAGAATGAAGCAGTTCTTAATGAAGAAATTGACCCTAGATTGGTGAGAATTGTCTGGGGGCAGAGAGAAGGAGATTGCTTGTTTTACCATCTAATAATCAATAGCAGTCAAATTGATGTTGAGAATTATATACTGAATCATCCCATTAAGTCATATTTGGATGCAAGTTCCAACTTTCTTCTATAAAATAACTACCATTCTATTGGGGGTTTTTGGACCTAATTATAATTAAGTAGACATTAATAAAATCTCTAAAGTCTTTCAGCAGCTTTTAAAGCATCTGAGTATTGGTCACTTTCATTATGGTATTTGTGTTGTTTTCTTCAGAGTACTAGTTTCTAAATCATAATCACACATGATTGGATAGCTCTAAACCACTTTAAAAATATAGTAAAATTACTTGATGAAGGCACACTGCTGCACAGGAGCAATTTGTGTATTAAAAAGCTAAGAAACATACAGATAGAGACCTTCTTTGAAATTGATTCAAGAAATATTGTAGCTACGAAGAAAGTATTCTGAGAAGTTACCATTGCAAAAAAAGGAAGACAAGTAAAGGGGATAGAAAAAGGATTTTCAGAATCTGTAGAATGCTAGGTTACATAACAGAGGAATCATTTGTTGTCTAAAACTCAGTTATTAGATGGCTAATAATTTCATTATTTATTACTTGATTGTAATTAGCGTATTCCAGTTACTGTTAATGATTGTGCTTTTATTTTTTCTTGTCTCTTGTCCTTGAAGTTCAAAGGCAATAGAAGAATCTTGTAAGATTTTCTGCTGTTTTTCTTAATTATTATTTATTTTATTTTTCTTTCCATGCCATTTCTAATAGTAACAGCATCAGAATTAAAAAAAAAAAAAGGTCAAAAAATAAAACCAGTAGATATTGAACAACTTTTTCATTTCTGTCTGTCCTCTTTTTTCTTTCCTATGTAGGCTCTATAGTAGCCAATCATACAAAACATTTCTTCCATGGCCACAGAAGCCTTTGATTGAGGTAGAACACATGCAGGCTCCTGAGCATTTACTACATCCTGTGGAGCTATACTCCACTAGTTTGGTATGTCTTGCTCTGCAGGATCATTTAGCAAGTAAAGCAAAGTGGAGATAGAAAACCATCCCCTCTTGTGGAAAAGGCAGGGGAACAGAGGTACCTTGACTTCATATGGCTCTGTGCTCATTGTGGAAGGTGTTGCCCATCTTAACTATCTTAAGTATATTCCCAGTGGGCAACCTGATTATTAAGTAAAGTGCTAGACTTAGGATATATTTTCATAAAAATTGAATGCAACTTATTGACAGTGTTTATAGTCTGTTCTATGAATGCCTGCTTTATAAATTGAGTTCATTATACCTCTTGGTAGATCTGACTATTGCTTTAGTCTACATAATGGACATTTCCTGACTTTATATCATACTAGAGAAGATTAATTTGTACCCATTGTACTTCTAAGTGACTCATCTTTGAACTTCTCTCACTCATGACCAAAGATTTAGTTTAAACTGAAAATCAGTCTTGAGCCTGAATTAAAACTCACCTCCTCTGGCATTAATGTAAAATAGAAATGAAATTGTTTTGCTTCAATAGATTTTTGCTTGTCTTAATAATAGTTGAAAATCTATCTTTTATCCATATCCTGAAATTGCTATTGCAGTTGTTGTCAGATTGAAGTTAATCATGCTAATAAATTTGAACATCAAGCAGAGATGGTGCTATCATTTAGCTGTCTACCAGTTTATACTGAAGCCCCAAGTTTTATTTCCCTGACTCAGTAACTGGCACAAATTACATTAATTTGTATATGACACCAAAGTGGGGCAATATGAAATTGGTTTAAAATGTTTTGACTGCAATATTCTCTAAGTGTTCTTGCAAATTCTCTAATTAAGAGTTCACCACTTTAATAGATTCCTAAATAAAATATTATAAGTTAGCCTTTCATACTTTTGTTGTAAAAATATGTCAACGGTAGGGCTAGAGTTAAAATAAATAATGAGATACAGGTTTAGAATATTTTGATTTTTAAAGTAAAAAAGCTCATTCAAAATTTAGGAAGTCACATTTAAATTTACTCATTAAAAGAAATACAAATGTTTGAAGAGTTTTAGCATCCAGTGAAAATATCTGTCATCAATTTCAACAATACATTAATGCAATTTAATTCCATTTTGTTACTTTATGCTATTAGTTTGTTTTTAGCAACTGATGCATCCTACAAGTATAGTATGCTATAATTCTAATAAAACTGAAATGTTACATGAAAAAGAAAAAAGTTAAGATTAAAATGAAGATAGTGGTTTGGAACTTCTGTTTCTAAAGGGAAGGTAAAAAAAACCCCTCACTTTTGGTGTGTAGTTGCCATTTTTCTAACAAATATATCAATTCTTAAATGTCTTTTCATTATTAACTGGCAAAACTAAGAAGACAGAAAAGCTCTTTTTATTCCTAAGTAAAATTATATTTCTTTTTTGCAAAAAATCTTTTGAACTCTTTCTGTACAGCCATGTCTTCTAAAACAAGAATTTACTGAGTTTGGAAGACTTTTCTTTGCTTTATAAATGGAAAAAGAAAAAAAGGCGCTTGGTGTATTTAAGGCATTTTAACAGTTTTTAAAAAAGAGACCTTGTTTAAAAAAAGATAAAACCAAAGTATAATATTTACCTAAACTCAGACTTCTAATGAAAAAATCATAAACGAGCTATTATTTGTAGATGATGCTTAGTTTATGCCTTGCTGTTTATAGATGATTGTCCAGCTGAAAAAGGAGATCCAGGATTTGAAGGATGAGTTGGAGCTGGTGACTGGCAAGCAAAGAACATCAGAGCTTTCACAAGAAGAGCTACTTCAGTAATGGCTTACATTGTTTTCATTTTCTTCTTTTATTATTATACTTTTCATCAGTTTCTCTACTGGCATAAATATTTAAATTCATCTCAGAGTTTTAAACTTCCCTGACTGAATAATAAAGTGAGGTTAGGTGCCAGTTTAGAATGGCAGTTTTCCATGAAAAGCTCTATGAGGCTGCTGGCTGTGTTTTTGCAGCCTCAGCTTTGAGGAAATGAAGTAAAGTAAACGCAAAGGATGGGAATGCCTGTCAAGTGCCAGGCAAAAAGAAGTGTTGTATAATAGTGCAGAGTGAAAAACAGTTTCTCTCAAAACTGGATATGTGATCTGAGTAGAGTTCAAGGAATATTCTTATGCTGAGAAGTATCCTGCTGCAGTGTTGGTTTGACATAAACCAAAAGAAATCTCGCATTTCTGAGCCACAATTAATCTGTCTTAAAAGCCAAATAATTTTTCTTTCTACTGAGCATGCTATTGAAAATGCAGTATTAATTCATGTAAATATTGTAACATCCTGCAGGACTTTTTAACAGGTCAGTACAGTATGTAAGATCTTTCTATATATAATATAGAAATATTTACTTAGGTCTAAATGTTCAAACTAAATGAATTCAGTTTCCAGTTTTGAAAAATTCATTCTGTAGGATGGTCATACTTAATCTCTGCACCTCATCTCTATAAAGAAAGTAGTAACTGCCTAATTTTGTTTGGTTAATACATTAAAGGTAACCAAAATGAAGCTGTGAGAATTTTTTTGGTCTTACTTTAATTTCTCTTGGAACTGGTCCAGAAGACAACAACCAGTGCTAACATTTTCCCCTGAAATGCAGGAGATTGTGGAGACATGAAGACAAGCTGCTGTTTTGAACCTTGAGTTTCTCATGTAGATTTTTGTCATTAATAATTCTTACTTTGTTTTAATTCAGAAACTAAATGGCATCCATATCAAGGATAAGAAGCGAGGTAGCACTATTTTTTTACACTGTTAATCTGAGTACTTTTCAACATGGTCAATTACCAATACAGTCTGCTAAGCAGAAATGTCTCCTCATTTTCTCCTAGTTTAAAATATATTTATCCTTCTGCTCAAATATATGGGAGTCAAATGAACAAATAGCATTACAGAGTAGCACTGGATGCAGCCAAGACCAGATACAGAAAGAAAACTAAAGAAACAGCAAGAACAGAGAAGTACCTCTCTTTTTCATTAATTAAATTAGCTAGTTTCTTTTTACCCTGACCAGAACTAGTCCTTCAGATGACTGACTCAGTGAATTTAGTCAGACATTCAGACTATATGTTCATTAAAGATGTGCTTTGCTAACATTAGTGTAAAAGCTTGCCACATGGATTTTCCAGTGTGGTCCTGTTTGCTGCTTAATTTGTATAGAGAAACTGGAGTTTTGGAAATCATTCAGGCTTTTTAAGACCAGTGTCACAAATCTAACTCCCTAAGATTTTCTAGCTGACTTTTTGCCATGAACATGGCAGCCTTATGAATGGAAACGTGTTAATGGCCAATTGAAGTTTTTATTATGAATGTGCAAATTAAAACTAAGAATGTGCCATCTGCCTACAGCTGAATGATTGCATAGAACTGGGAGGCCTTGTTTCAGAAATGTGACTAAGGAGTGTATTGGTTGTATGTTTTTCCTTTTTATCTATGTAGCACAATATATAGTGCATTGCACTGTCAGAAAAGATTTCTTCTGACATCATAGCAAGGAATTTTGCATCTGATTACACCAGAAATAAGCAGGGAATGCTGTGGAATTAAAATATAGAACACTTAAGTACTGATAAGTGGGATATAATAATTTTCCTGTAGATCAGTACTAAACAAGAAGGACCTCAAACAATTAACCTCATCAGTCATCAATGCCATTTGATGGCATTGTTCAAGGGTCATTATTTTTAATATGATTTAAAGTGGAAAAAAAAAAAGAATTGGATGTACAGATTGGATATACAGAGGTTTTACAAGCAGATAGCCAAAGACAGTGCTAGTGAATAACTATCATATACATGAGTCAGACTGGTTTATTAGTACTTTATGTTGTAGTTGAATGGAATGTCAAAAGTTAAGTCAATCTTTTTTAAAACAGTTCGAGTGGAGGGTTTATGAGTTTTGCATTTCTATGTGTTCGTGTAAACAGAGCACTCACGTAAACAACTGATGTGGACAGGAAAATGAAAGTATAATGAAATAATAGTATAGCCACTACTTCAACGAAAACAGCTTTCTGTGGTTTTGAACATTATACTTTTTGAGCTCACTTTCATATGACAATAACATTTGCGACCAAGTTGATTTACATGTCTGAGCTTGAGGTCCATGAATGTTCTGAGCATTTATGGCAATCAACAGACAACATCTAAGTGTTCTGTCTCCAGTTAGAGCCTATCAATATATAACACAACAAATCTTTATGACAGTTCTGTTTATTGAGACTGGCCATCTGACTTTGGAGCTACTCATTAGCTGGAGAGTTTGTTCACATTAAAGACTAAATAATGCAACTGAGTAGTCCAAACAGGAATACTGACCTGGATGAAGGCTGATAAAATCATGGTTGACTATTACTGGAAATGTGTATTTTGTGATTTGCATCTAGTTTCGAATCTCTAATGAAACCTGGCAGAAGACGTACAGATCAGTTTGTTATGACAGAAGAGGAAAAGAAATATGGTTCTAATGCAACTATTGTGTTGTGCTTTATTTCAAGTTGCCACCCAAGAATTATTAGTGGACTAGTCTTGTAGGGGACTTTTTATTTATACTTATTGATGCTTTTTTAATGTGACAGAGAGGAAATTCTAATTAAGGTCATTATAGATTTCAAATAGTATTTAGATATTTTTGCTTGATTAGAATATCTTCTTTTTAAACTTTATCTGTTAATTTTAATGCAAATAATTAACTAGTAAGGAGAAGTGTTACAAAGTCTAGTCTTATAAAAAATGGATGTGTTTTAATTCTTCGTGTTCTGATTCATCATACGTATTTTAAGGGAGGTCAGACTAAAATTAATCTGCTGGAAACATTCTGTGCCAGGTTTTTTATTTATTCTTTGTTTCTGAATACAGATGGTCAAAGGTACAAAGCGTGTCAGTGCAAAACTCCATGCACTAAGTACATATTTATTTTGTTGTCCCACACAAGTCTTTATCTCAGGCACTTTTCAGTAGAAGATGGATGCCAAAATGAGACTGAGTCCTGTGGTACATGTGTAGATCCAATATTATTTTTTTAGTCTAAAGAAAACGCTTAAGGTAATGCATAGGGGTTTTTTGCTTTCTACATATGTTGCAAGAGTTAAGTGTTAGTGGTTGCCCAGGAAGTAAGTATTAACACTATATTAAAATTATATTTTGTATGTTCCTTGACTTACTAAGTTAAGAAATGCCAAACATTTCTTGTAAGAACGAGCTCCATTCCACTTGTTTATATTCAGGGCATTCCAGATGAAATCAGTGGGCTACTCAATGCAGTTGAAATAGCTAAATGTTTGACAATGGTATATGAATAAGCTGAGATTCATTCTTCATTGGTTTTTTTTCCTCATATAAATAAGTGTCTTCAGGGATTTTATTTTTTTTTATTATTATTCATTTAGTGGAAGGAAAAAAATCTATCAGACGGGTTTTCCTCAAAATCACTACTATGTTACATTGTCATTCAATGTGTAAAACAAAATGGAAAACAAATACTCTTGACTTTTCTTATGAATGGTAAATTATAACACAACACAAGTTATCAGTCATGTGACTAAAGCTACAGCTATCTATAATTCTTATTTCAGAATTCTGTGTTAAATGGTAAGCATTTGCAACAATATGTCATATTTTTCATTTTATTATTTTATTCTCATAGACATTAAACATAAGCATAAATGAATTCTGCTGCTCCCATTTTGTTTATTTAAAAAGCAAAGCATAAAAAAATTCAGCTAGACTACATAAGTGGTTCAGAATGTAGTTCATAAAATGCTTCCAAAATCTGAATTGCTTGCTTTGGATCTTGCCATGTACTTCTTCAGCTGTAAAGGGCTGATCTAAATATTTTTTTGAGCTGGAGAATTATTTTCTTGTTTAGAGGAAAGAAAAATAAAAAAATCGCTCTTTGGACTATTTTTAAAAAATAGAAAATAACATCATACATCCCAAATACAAGGGAATTGTACTCTTGCAGACTTCTGCATTATGTTTTAGAATGGAATTAAATTACCTTCAAATGATTCTTTTTTTTTTTTATGAGATGCATGCCAGAAGCAAAAGGGAGAGTCATTTTTGTTTGATGCATTTGGAATTTTTCTTTTTTTCATCATATAAATGAGCTCACTAGCAATTTACAATGTGTGCCCAGAAAGTCAGGATTTCCAATCAAGGTCCTGTGTTCCAGAGCACCCACGCTTCCAGAGCCCTTGCCAGTTGGACTTCTCAAAGAACAGGACCGGAAGTACTGGCTTAGCACTTTCATTTATTAATAACTTTACCTTATTTCTTTCAGATACATATGTTATAACAGATGCTTCTATTTTTTACTTCAACAGTCAAATATTGTTCATCTTACTCAAATCCTGGATATCTCATTACTTCTTTCTGTCTTTCGTTTTTCTGTTTCAACATTGTGACATCTGTATGCTATCATAGTATTAACAATATTGCACTGTTGTACAATATAAAGCTTTAGGAGTTACTCATACTTAAGCTGTTGAACAAATGGCTTCCTTTACAAAGCAGAGCAAATGTTCTTATTTGTTGATGTCAGTGTTCAATTTTAGTTGCAAGGTGGAAGAAATAAAGGCGTATCATCTTGCCTTTTGTCAGCACAACTTTGTAGACTGTTGATTTGTGCAGAAGTTGGCAGATTGATGGACATAAGTTGTGTAGGCAATATTCAAAGAGAAAAGAAGCTACCTTAGCAATAAAGTAGTCTTAAAATGTCTCACGTTAACTGCTAGCTCAGATGCCTGATTTACAACGCTATTGAATTACTGTATTTCTCTAGAGGACATTTTTTCTCTTATATATTATGAAATCTTTGGTGATAACAGAGAAAGTTGAGATTCCTAATGCAGGTGTCTAAGCTAGATGCTTAAAGTAAGTGTAAATACTTTTCTGTGATCCTGCATTTTGTTCCAAAGCCACTGGAAGTAGAAAAAAAATCTTACATTGTTTAGATTGATCACCATTTACATTGAAACTTTTGAGAGATAATAAACTGTAACATTCTTTTCAAAGGTTAGTGAGTTTGTTTTAGCATAGAGTTGGGAGGTCTATAGATGATGTCATGTTTTCTAATGTTCAAAATTATACCAGTCATTTAATGCCACATGGTTTCAAGAATCATAATGAATTATAGTCTTAAGTCATATTACTGAAGTGTATGGGAAAACAATATAGCTTCAGTTGTTTATTTAGATGCATGAAATAATCTTGGAGCCAATTTTCAAATACATATGGTCAAAAGTGATCATAGAAGCTTTTTGAATCTTGCTGAAATTCATTGAACATTTAGTCAGCTGAATACTTTTAAAAGTGCTACCAAGTGCCTGTGTTTGCATCTTATGGCAAATTAAATATTTTTTGAAACTTTTTAATTTATACATCTAATTAATAACCTGTAAGTGATACTTTACCAAATCTTTTCAAAACTACTTCTCCTGTCTATACCGTAGGAATATCTTGGTGTTCATTCATATCAGTACTTCTGGCTTCTTTGAATAGTTGTTATGCTTGTCCTACATTCTTTTATTTTATTTCAAGTGCTTTCTACCTTAGAGATATTTTGGTGTTTTAAATTTTGATAAACTGAAGGTTAATTTTTTTCTCGCTACTTTTGCATATACTCCAGTGATTAGAATATGACTACTGTTATGGCCACAAATATTAGCTGGCAGTGAGTAGCATTTCTTTATCTAGGTGCTTTTGGCTTGTTTTTATAAAGTGCTATTGAAGAAGGAAATCATCTATCCAGCAAGCTACTTGACATGTTTCTTCTCTGCAAAAAAAATTTGCATGTGTAGAATTACTGTAGGCACTTCTTTCCTGTATAAGCCAGTCTTGGTCTTTTTATTGTCCATTGTAAAACACCACCAGTTTAACTGAGGCAAAGATTTAGAACTGTGTGCATTTCATCGTTGAAATTAATGATTTTTGACTGTGTAGAAACTCAACTTACATCTGTTTGCCACATGGTAGCCATCTAATCCAGAAGAAGCTCCTGCAATAGATAGTTGTTAAAAATATTTTTAAAAAGCATAAAAATCTTCCAGACTCAAGGACTTCCTGCTCACTCTTCTCTGATGTAAGCCTGCACCAAATCAATGCAGCCTATACCAGGGCTATATTAATAATACTACTCTATGAAATATCTACTGAGGGAATTGTACAAAGGTAAATTGTAACTGGTTTCACTATTTAGTTACCGTAATTATTATTATTTCACCCAGGAATTAATTAACACACTTTTGTTAAATGGTTATTTCTGGACAAAGAATACAGCATTATCCTCTCTATGTCAATTATGCTGCCATGTGCTGTCATTACCTGTCAGTAATGTATTACAGCTCTTCTCAGGGCCAGCTCAAATGTATACTGTGTACTTGTAACTTCAGTCATTCCACTGACAACAAAGCCTGGAAAAACCTTCCTTTTTTCTCCTGGCAGGAAAATTTATTTTATTCATAAAATCCACTACATAGAATCTTTGTATCTTCCCATACTGATGGGCACTTGAAACTAACTTAGCTTCAAGTTAGCTATTCTTATACAGAACAGTAATTCTGCTCCAACTATCACGGGTTTTTTAGATCAATAGATTCATAAAAGCCATAGAGTTGTGAAGTTACTTTTTTAAAAGAACATAAGATGCCATTATTAAAGATAATTTTCAGAATTAATAAATGATGGAAAAATTGATATCAAGTATTTTACCAATAGGGAAACTTTTGCAAAATCAAGGTAAACAAACTTCTTTAATTAAATCAACCTCTTTGATTAGTACAAGTGTTTCAGTAGTTGCCTTGCTAGCAGACTACTTTTTATAAACTTGGATTTCCATTTTGCTTGTCACAGAGTTCACAACTGACACACAAAATTAATTGTTCTTTAAGTGAACTTAATTTCAATGCATAATGTACAGTGGATCAGGGGTTAAAAGGCAAGCTCTCCCAGAAATGAATCATGGCACATAAAGCAAGGTCAAAACAAGTCCTTCCAAATCTGTGATTTGAGACTGTGCATCCTGCAAGCTATTGAGAGCTCCAGACTTTAAAAACATAACTCTCAGTTGGCTGGGAGTGTTTTTCTGATGCATTTCAGCTGTGTTATTTGCATCCTGGTTCATCCAAACATATGACTGATTCAGAGGGGGATTTAAAAAAAAAAAAAAGGAAGTCTGTTATTTAATGAATGGGTAAAAATGAAGTAGCACAGTGCTCATTTAATCATTTTGCAGTTGTGCTATCAGAAAAATTGTGTGGAATTTGAAGTAATGTGGATAGAAAGCTTTTGTGATTTATGCAGGGTCTAAATGGTAAGCAATTACATTAAAGAAGAATTTCTGAAGGGTGGAAAGCAATAGAAGAGAAATAAAGTTGATAGTGCAAAAGCTGTGTCTAAGCTGCAGTACAGTGTGTGTTTACATTATTTGCAAAAAAAAAGATATAAAGAGGGAAATGCTAGACCAAGAGTTTGGGACTGACTCACAATCACTAACGAGAGAGCACTGTTAGTTTAACACATTTGTATTCCAACTGTTTATGACTGTTCTACAGTGAGTTTTCTTCTAATCATCAATGTAAGAACTTGTGCTTGACACAACTTGTTGTTTGAGATTCCATTATCATGATTTTAACCTGCCTGGATCAGCACTGTAATAACTTTATTTTTTGTACAATGTTAATATGCAAAAGGCCACTATCAAAATTAGTTTTAAATTAATCTCTTAAATCACATTATACTCTTCCTTCACATTGACTTAGAAAACTTTTGTGTGTGTGTAATCTTTTGCTCATTTTCTGGGTTTTTTGATTTTTTTTTTTCTGATGAGCACTAAGAAAGAAAACCCTATTCTTTGTTTACTTCTATTTTTCACAGAAAATGTGTTTTTGTTTGATACTTTCATATTATTCCTCCTTCAGGGAATCTCTGTTGGGAAAACTATTCTTTCTGATACAGCAGGGTTCTGGCAATGGGCCTCAGCACACCCTTGCTCTTATTAGTGTAAGTTAGGCCTGCTGCTCTCAGGGCAGAAACTTGCAGTCCTAAAAGAACAGAAATGTATGAAAAATTGCCTTTTGAGGCTTCGTCTACTGTAATAATATTAAATATTTAATGCTCTGTAACTTTCTTTACCTTGCAACATGCAAGAGAAAAGGCATTTTTGATCTCTATGAGTTATAAGAGATATCTCCGTATGATACTGGTTTTCCTGTTGTGTGAAATTAGTTGTGATTATCCATGCTCCAATTTTGATTAGCACAAATTCTGCACAGAAACATTATTGAGAGCCCTGGTAAACTATTATTAATGAAGAATGCAGCAGCTGGCTACAACAAGTGAAAGACTATTTTTTTAATATTTGTTTCTACACAAAAATAGAGATTTCAGGACTTCCAAAATAAATATTTAATGTTTTTTTTAATGTTGGTTTAATATTTGTTTTACAAAAAAGAGATTTAGAATTTTTAAAATATAGTTTTAGGGGGTTTTAAATGTGAGTTTAATATTTGTTTCTACACGAAAACAGAGGGTTTAGGATTTCCAAAATATACTTTTAGTTTTGTTTCATTTTTTTTTTTAATGTTGGTTTAATACTTTTAGTGCAAGGATCTTGTGGTTAGTTACTTCTATTTCAGATTGATGTATCCTTTTCTTATGTAACTCACCAGTATAACAAAATGCCCTCAAATTTAAATAACTTAAGGTGACCATCTTACATTAAAAGAGTATCAAATTCTGAAATACAGATACATACTGCATATTTCCACTGAAGCAATTAAGTGTGGCAACTAAGCAATTCTGTAATTTCCAATTCAATGTTTGTACCTAACTGCATCATTTGGTTTCCATTGAATTTCAGTGAAACAGTTTCCATAATAGCTTTTCCCCATTAAGCTGAGTACCCTATGACTTTTTAAGCAGAGCATGTGAAGTCTTGAGGCGAAGTATATTTTTATACAGGTCTCTCCAGTGTGAAATGAAATACCTGATGTTGATCTTCAGATGATAGTGTAGAGATCATCTCTTTATTCAATCTTCTCCTTCAGTGAGTGGTTTTTGGTGCTACTTCATTTCTGGATTTTTTGTTCTCCATGGGGTTCTTCTTCCTCTAGAACACCTAGACCCAACTTTGCTCAGTGCTGGGCTGTTCAATGTGTTTTTTGGTTCAGTTCTTGCTGACATATACTCTTCTAACAGTCTTTGGTTGAAGAAAAACAATTTCATATGCATTCTTCTGGTAGAGAACTGAGGATCAAAGATAGGTGACTATTTCAGAAGATACTACTACTGCTAAGAAGAATGGTATTATCCATCTCTTGAAAGAACCAGAATAAAGACCAAAAGCCATTATAGCCATTCCTTTACTTCTAGAAAGGTTTTTCTCACTGTCTCTTTCAATAGTAGGATGACTACAGCCTGTGTGTGATGTTTGCTCTAGAAAGAATGAATTGGAATTGCAACTGTAGATGCCCTATATGAATTCATTAATCATTTGCTGCCATATTTTACATAATTCTTTGCTCTAGTTTTCATATATTCCATATATTTAATTTTGGTTTTATGGATATTTGTAGAGATAAATATAATAAACTGTTTGAGTCAGGAATATGAGAAGTAAAAGTATATTTGTCTTGTAATTCTATTGTAATTTTTTTTTCTCTGCCACCTACCAAGCAGACATATCTTGTTTAATATACACTAAAAAAAAAAGCATAGTCTTTTTTTTTTTTTTTAATGCCTATTCTCACTTGTGGGTTTTTTCCCCCACCTGTGATTCTTTATCATCTCCTTGATTCATTTTGTTAACTTCTCTGGAAATGAAGTAGCATTGTTAGATTATTTTCATTTGTAAAAATGAAAAATCTTGCTACTGTATAAACCCATATGATGTTTCCACAATCCTTGAATTGCTAAAACACTTTTAAAAAATGGTTTGGTTAGCAAAGATCTGATCATTAAGAAGAGAATCTTCAAGTTGCATCTGTATCACATTGTCAGTTTATTTTGTACCTTTCTTAGTGCTTCAGTATTCTGGAAGAACTCCCAGAATATCCCACATGTTGTCAGACTGTGTGTTTATTTTAGAAAGAGTTCTGGTAATTTTTACATGGAAACCTAAAAAAAGTGAAGGAGGCAGTGATCTCTTTTGCTAGTATTCATGGGGATTTTCAGAGCTGGTTTTCTTTTTTTTAGTTTATTTTTCTTTTGGTTTTGTCCATTGTGCTTAGACTTGGATGGTCTGTTCCTTTTCTTGTTCTAATTCTTAACAATGAAATATTAAAAATTTATCTGAAAATACACTGAAGATTCTAGTGTTTTCTACAGCTGAGAAAGAGGCTGAATTGGTTTCTAACTTCTGATTTACATTCTGCTATTTCAGACTTGACTCAGTCTTGTGGTGCTCAAATCTCTTTTGGCTTCTACGTACTATTTGAGAATCAAAGAATGAATTGGACTGTTAGGTTTTTTCAAGAATGCAAAACACATTAAAGGTAATGTTAGAGAGGGGAAATAGCAGCTCATATGTATAATTACAGCTTGTCTAATTTGTTACACTTGACAAATGAACCTTGACTCTTGACTGGAAAATAATAATTTCCAAAAATAGTGCATTATTTTACAGGAATGACATATTCTTTTTCTTTCTCTTGAAATTTTTTCACATTATGGTAATGGTAATGCTGCAAGTTAGTGTAATTTTTTTGATTGATTGCCATGGCCTAAATCTGTAGTAATCTGAATATGGGTAAATCCCTGGCAATCAGATAATCTTTGAAAGGTTAAAACATCTCCTTCATAATTTTTTGTTCAAGATTAAAGGCCCATTTTTATAGACTATTTCATATAGTCAGTCTAGACAGTCTAGTTATCAAAAATATTTTTTACTAGTTTCCTCTTACTGAAATCAATAAGATGCTTAAGATAGGGACAAATACTCACTTTTTGTCTATATAATCACTATCATATTCTCATTAATAGTATAAATGCCTCTCTTTTCCTGGTGCTTGCACAAATGTCTCCCTCCATGTGTGAAGGATTAATTCTCCTGCTCATTGTGTTTAGTGTGTCTGCAGAGAGTATGAGTAACATCTTGCAGTACTGGCTTCTGTTCTGTTGGACTCAATGCAGCACTAAGTAAAATTTTGGTCTCCTTTAATGAGTAATTTTTGTAGTCTCTTAAACTGAGAAGCAAGACAATGCCAGTAATGCTTCTTTAAATATCCTCTCCTTTAAGCCCTCCATATGTACAGCTTACAATGACTTCAGGGAGTTTCTGTAAATTCAAAAGTTGTGAACTTTGCACATACAATGAGTGGATTTTGACAACATCTTTGTCTCTTATTTAACTGAAATAATGAAAATAGGAAAGCACAGGTTATCTGAAACTAACTCTAGTTTCCTTTTTCTTGAGTATTGCCATTTTGTTGTCTATAGAGGAGGTAAATACCAAACTTATCTGTTGTGTTTTCCAATTTCTATTCCAGTCTTGCAGCTACTGATTTTCAGGTATTTATCTCCTGAAAATAATTATTTTTTCCCCTGTTTGTTATGCACCTCATTGTTTCCCTCTCCAGCAGCAATTTCCTATTACTGTAACATGAGGGATCTCAGTAAGAGAAGTCTTCAAGATCAAGGCAATAACCCAACACCTACTCTAGGATCAGCCTTCGATGGTGTGATGTTTTAATGCTTAAAATTTTTGTATATGTTTACAAGAAGGTGATTCAGATAGCAAAATGGCAACAAGTTTCCCAATCCTGTAACTGAGGAGGATAATCTGAAATGACATTCAGAAGGCTTGCGTATTAAATGAGGAGCTAAATAAAACTAGTCCAAAGGAAACACAAAGCACAGAGATGGTTCTGAACTCTTGTCCTTCTCATGCTGTTGGGCACTTGCTGCAGCTACCTTAGATACTTTGGCTCAGGTTCAGAATCCAAGCTCATCTTCTGAGGATAATAACCTAAATAAGCATATAAAATTATAAAACTGTGCTTTGCGGGATATATGCCTGCCATTGTTGCCCACTATTTGCCTACTAAATAATTGTAATAGCATCTGTCAAGAACCAGGAAGCCATAAAACTAAAACCAATTGATGAAGTTTGAACCTGCACTTGCTGTTTTCCAGAAATATACTGTATTAAGTGGGTTAAGGGGCTAGTTTGGGATTAGAAATCCTCTTCCTTTTGTCTTCAGAATGATCTGCAATGCATGCTGGAATGCAAAACCTGGAAAGGTGGTGAAAGAATGCAGAAGGAATTCTCACTATCATTTTACCTGTGACATCCAGCCTAAATGCATGGTATATTATGCTTGTATAGGTTTCCAGGTTTTAATTTGGGTTTGAAAAATAAAGAGGATGCTTCTATGTGCCAGATCATCTTATGAAGACTGAATTACTGAAAAAAGAATAATTTCTCCCTGAAGAAGCTTTTGTCAGGTGTTTGCAAAGAACACGTTGCAGGAGAATGAAATACTAACTACATTTCATTACTCAGCAGAAAGGCAGTAAGTCTTTGAGAAATCTATAAATACCTACATTAAAAGATAGTTTGCTTTGCTTAGTCATTGGAGCAGGTAATTTTATGTATGAAAGCTATGCTATCTGCTGACTATTGTAATAGAAAAGGAAGTAACTTTTATTTTGCACAAATAATCATATATAGTAACACATCCTGTGTCCAGAGCCTCTAAAAATCTAGTCTTCTGAGAGGGTAGGCTTTAGGTCTTGTCAATTATGAGATAGCAAAAAAATAAAGATCATAAAAGAAATGAAACGAAATAAATATTACTTCTTAGATACTTTTAGTTCTAGAACTATTCCTTAATAGATGCAAGTATGTTTGGATATGCAGTTGTAGAATCTTCGGTGTTGAATCCATCTTTTAGTAATCAGGAGAAAAGTACATTTCAAATGGACCTTGAAGGAAAATAGCCTACTAGTATCAGACAGCTTGGTACATTTTGTATTGTATTTGAGACACCATTTTGCAGAGATGTCCACTTATTTTTGATATTTTTTACTTCTCCTAAAAAATGCTTTCTTTTTGCAGGTTGGAGGATTTAGTTGAAACATTTCTCAAAGATAATGATCCTGATAGCACTCTGGATGTTGGTGCTGACATGCGCAAGATTAAGTATTGCTTCGTTCATATGAAGGTAGGTTTTTTTAAATGTAGATGGAAGTGCAGGTGGTACTCTGAAAATAAATTGAAGACATTCATGGTTGAAAAGTGTTAAAAGCAATGCAGTACAGTTGACAAGTACGGGAAAGGGGTAAACCAGTTGAATTTTGGAGGACTGATAGAAGCAGTAAAAGAGCACTGGTAGTTATTGGTGTCAACACAGACAAGTTGGTTGCACATGCCTTGATATTCCCATCTGTATTTCCAGCACTATGGAGACTTTCTTTTGGACAAACTATGTTGAAAGAGATAAAAATGTAGATTAAAACCACTATAGCCCTGAATCTGTTATACTAACTCTCCTGAAGGTGTTGTAAGTGATTCTGAATCATTGAGCAAAAAAGATTTGCTTGTTAATTGTGAAATGAGTAGGGAAAGCAATAGAAGATAATCCTTTTCTGTATTTTGGGATACAGTTTTTGCAATATAACAATATATTCCTTCCTGATCCTAATTTATTGTCCTTAAGTAGTTAGTTGTATTGTTGCTATTGAAAGTTTTGTGATGCTAGAGAACACATTTATGTGTAGAAAGAGTAAACTTTACGCTTGGTGGGGAAGATTAACAAGTGCAATTTGTTCCCTACCTGACACAATGAATATAATTCGACAGTCAACTGGTGGAATGATTCTGTTCTGTCAAGAGTGTAGAAAGGCTTTACCTCTTACCGTAGCTAGACCATCCCAGAGTACAACAGATACAGAACTGGAGGTAAAGTTAAAAGAGTGTGCTTTTTTTGTTTCTCCTAATAGCAACTAATGAACCATCGAAGAACTTCTAAGAAACTGGTCTCAGGAGACATTCCTGAAGAAGACAGTCACAAAGAAGCAGAAGAAGAAGATATGGAAAAACTGAAAAACCTTCTGCAGCAACGAGACAATGAAATCAGTATCCTTTATGAAGAAAGAAATAATTTTTTTTAGATGATCTGGTTTACAATGGTTTTTCTGTGTGTGAGACAGGCTGTATGGAAGTTGACCCCACTATGTTAAAGCAAATACTCAGTTCCCAACTTCTGTGCGGCAGGACTCCTGCTTTGCCCCTGCGCCTCTTTCAGTTGTTACCCAAATCAAAATCCTGGATCCAAGCACCATTTACCTTTGGAATGGTCCACCCAATCCAAATACTCTGAGTCAGGCCACACCTAAAACACTCTCAAGTAAGTTAACCCATTTTTTAGAGTGGGAAACTGGTGCTCTATAAAGACCAATTTATTACCTTACAAAGAATAGCCTTTCCTGTATGTGTTATTTATAGTGAAATAAAGTGCTGCTTTGGAAACTATTGGGCTATTTGCCTTTCGAACAAATATAAAACTTGTATATTTTACATTTAACTTTAAAATTTAAATTAAAGCTAGAGTTTTTTGCTCACAAAAATGCTAAGCCACTCAGATATGCTTTCTCCCTTTCACTGCACAAGTAGCTGCACTGAAAAAAAGTAGGTGGGAGTTACTTTTAGCAGGTTGACAGAACTGTGGGCAAACTCCAGCATCACTGTGTCCCTAATTTTGTGGCTACTCAGTGGGTAAAATTTGATATGGCAGAGAAATGAAAATATGGGTTTGCTGAGTTTGAAGATAAAAGAGATTCTTTCACAGATACTAGTAAAGAGCAAACTCAGTTGCCCTGTTTATGGTCAAGAATTCCAGATCAATTTTAAATGTCAAATGAGAATTTTTCATTGGATGTGGCATGCTACCAGTCTGAGCTGAGGTGGCAGGAAAGCTTCTCTGTTTGTGCTCTGTCACAGATGATAATGTTTTCATTTTCCAAGGTGAAGTTTCAAATAAATTTATCTAAAACACTGACTCATTCTTTTCAAAATAGTCTTCAATTTCATATCAATTTTAATATTTGAATTGCCAGAAACATTTCTTCCTGAAATGAATTATTTTATTAGTATGAGGAAAAAAGCAAAATATCTCTATCGAATGCACTTGTGCTCAATAGATTTATACAGCTTTGTTTGCAGAAGTACAAGGAGAAAACTTGTGTAAATCCATGTTAGAATTATACAGGAAGATTACAAGAATTAGGACTTTGAAGTCAAAACTGATTTATAGAGTTTGCAGTCACTAAGCAACTGTACATCATCACTAGAACATTAATAACATGTCTAATGTGATGAAGTGGTGGGAAGCATGGAAGCTGTTTAGTCAATAAACTTTGAGTTCCTTCTTGCCTACAGTAACTGGAAGCTATCATAACAACTGCATTGGAAAGTGTTTGACTATTATTACCTAGTCCAGTTAACAATATTCCCTAAAGACTACTTAGATTTTCTGCTGCTCATTCAGAAGAATAATTAGGATAAAAATGAATAGCATATCAAAAGCATATCACAGGGAGTTCTGTGGTTTTGACTGAAAGTATACAGTATTTCCATTGTGCACCCTCTATAAGCTGTTAGGCAAAATGTATTTATACCAAACATTCTTCCAGTAAATGCATCGTGCTATTGCAAGAAACTCCCTAAAGACCTTTTGTGCATTTTAGAAAACTTTCTTACTGTGAATAGCTTACAGATGAGATACACTGACCAGGCTACCTGTAAGTTAAGAGGTTTCTTCCTTTTGTTTGAAAGTTTTGTTAATTGCAAAATTTAAAAAAATAGAGTGCCACACAATGGCAATAAGATCCTAGAGTTGTCTTTGCTGTTGGTCTGTAAATGCTTTTATTAGAAGTTGATTGAATGGGATCAAGAATTTGTGATCAATGTGTGAATTTGTTAGTGTTTAGTAAAAATGAATCTGCTGTTTGGAAAAAGTAAAGTGAATGAATATAATTACAAAGAATTAACTTCAAATTCACATTTGCATATACATTTCCATAATGTGAATTGTTTCAATTTGGAAAAAAAAAAGATTTATGGATAAATAAAGATGATTGTTGCTTTATATATTAAAAAAACCCCTTAATTATTTCCTTAATGTGTCTTGCAGATATTTTGGTAAACATGCTTAAAAAAGAAAAAAAGAAAGCACAAGATGCTCTTTTCCAGCTTAATGCCACTTCTGCTGGTTCTACAGTCTTGGAGCAGTCTCTTTCTGTAAACTTGGAAGATAGGCAGAGCCCATCAAGTTGTTTTAACCTGAAAGAAGTGAAAGATTTCAGCTCTTCTGTTCACAGACTACCTTTTCTTTCCAGACAAACAGGTTAGTGTAATTAATTAAGTGAGCAGTTATCGGATTGTTTCAGTATGATTTGCAGCATATGATTCAAAAGTGAACCAAAACCAGGAAAACTTGATTTTCAATATCGGTCATATTGTGCTACTTCTGTATCCACATGTACAGGGTTTTAAATTAAAGCCCTCTTAGGCCATCAGCTTTTACAAACTGATGTGAATACTCTGTCAAGCAGCCCTACAAAACCAGAAGATAAATTTAGTTGCAGGCTCTTGAATCTTTGAGTAAATAGTCTTCTTTTTTTTTTTTTAGCATAATTCATTACAATACAATGAAGAATTTTAGGTAGCCATATATCTCTGCGTTCCTTCAGAGTGGCCTAATATTCTGCTACTAGCTGAATAATGTTGGCAGCATTTACATTTGCAATCTTCTGTAATGTATAGCTTTTATAATGATAATGCCATAAAATTTTATGTCTTAAAATGCTTCCGTAATTGTGCTCAGGGAATACTAGAATGGCAGACATAAGTAGTAGAAACACTGTTATTAATATAGCACATACAGCCTTGTCAGTGTGCCTTAAATCCAACCTCAGGAGACCAATTGTCTCTGCAAGAATATAACTCAGTGTTCAACCTCTTTCATGTCTTTGTGTCTCTGAAAATGATAGTATTGCCTCCCTAATATTAAATTAATATTACTTTTTACTTTATTTTTTCTTTGTTTCTTGAAGTTCTGAAAGTAGCAAACTTCAATATTTATCTTCATAGTGTAACTAACATTTATATTTAAAAGTTCTTATATGCTGAAGATTATGTGTTTTTCAATTCTGCTTTTTTACACTGTGATTCTGCATGGTACCAAGAGGCATATTTGAGAAAAATTTGCTATATAATACTTCTAAACATATGCAAACAATTCAATGTTGGAAAAGTTCTCACTGTGTACCTATATATAGTATGTATAAAGCCATCATATCAGATGTTAAGCAGTGCTACAGGAGGCGAATTTTAATTAAACGTAAATAAATTCCTTGTTATAAGTATTTGAGCTTTTCTGCTGTATTTAAAATAATAATAATAATAATAAAAATAGAATGGATCATGACCCAAAAATTATCAAAAATAAAACAAGTATTTAAGAACAAGGAGTAATAGATAGAATAAGGTCAGAAGGCTCAAGTAAAAGGGAACAAAAAAAAAGTTCTATGACTTAATATAAAAAAAGCCTGTACTAGGAGCAGCCTATGCTGCTTTTTAAAAAAAAAAATGGCTTTTTTTAAAAAAGCCTATGTTTTTTTAAAAAAACAACACAAAAAAACAAACAACAAAACAAAAAC
>JAWWLZ010000118.1:29923296-29950024 GCA_035041345.1 Poliocrania exsul
GGGACTACATCTTCTAGGCATTGGCAGACAGCAGGTGTCCCCACTGTCCTTTTTGAGAAACAAACTACACCCAGAGCCTGAGCCCTCGCACCATTATTGAGCTGCTGGTGACGTCTACGAAGAGAGGCATGGCCAGCACTGCCCAGGTAGAGGTCTCAGGCTCTGCCCTCTTTCTTCGTCTTCGCTCCCTCCTTCAACTGTCCTCCAAAGGCTGCCAACCAATAGGGAGACCCAAATAACTTTAGTTTATGCAAACTCTATCTTCAAGGATGAAGTCTTCCCTCTATCAGCTTTTGTTCCTTAGAACTTAGCAGGACAAGAATACGTCTTTCACAGGTGGCATAAGCAAAAACACAGACCAAAATGTCAACACTATGAATTCCCAATACAAGTGTTAAAGATTCAAACAAAGGTGGTGGGGGAAGGAGTCTTCCAGAGAATTTTTCTCTCCCTACCAACAGAAAGGGTTTGGGAGTTGAAGCGCCAGTACTGAGAACAAATGAGTGGTTGACAACTCTAGATTCCAGCTTAATGGTGAGGTGGAGGCGAGAAACAGACCCTCAGCACCTGGCAGAAGGAGAGGCTTTTCCTGGGTGCAAGCTTCACTTTGTTTTGGGCAGCTGCTGTGACTAGAAGCCACCATTTTGCTGAGCTGGTTAGAGCTCCTTCTGGCTCTGCTCTTTCCCTCTTCATTCTCCATCTCTAGGCACCCAGAGTTTGAGAGAGAGAGCCTGAGAGAGAAAGAGCGAGATAGAGTGAGAGTGAGAGAGAGAGAGGGAGAGGGAGAGAGAGAGAGAGAGGAGGGTGACAGGTACTTTGGGATATGCTGCAGGCCCTTTTTTTTCTGGGGACTGACTTTGGCTGCAAGGAGATCTCCAGGAACTACTACCACTCCTAAACTTCCAGAATTTCCTCCTTTGAACAAAGGATAAGGAGAGAGAGAGTCTACTCTTTCCCACAGAGAAGGTTTCATCCTGCCCCCACCTGAGTCATAAGGCCAGCACCTTTCCCTCCCTCTTGTCCCTGCCTCCCTGGGAAAAGACAGAACACCTTGCAGCCAGCTGAGGTGCAACACTGCTATCTGCTGTCAGTAAATATAATTGCACCAGGGAGAAACCAGTTTTTTCAAGGTTGTTTTTGGTGCTGGGACAGTAATTTGCTCTGGTCTGTTGCTGATAGATAGATAGATGATAGATAGATAGATAGATAGATAGAGTAGTTAAGAACAATTATCCTTCTTATATACTTTTTCTAATTAAAGTTCTTTTAAATTTAATAAGGCCTGAAGTGGTTATTGAGGAGGAGTCCCCTCTTCTAGTCTTGGTAGACAATTTGGTTTCTTCTAAACTCAGGCACAAAGAAAGGGAAGTACGTGTTGTAAGATTTAAAGTTAAATGAGCTCTTGCATTTGGTATTCCATGATAAACCCCTGTTTGTTGCAATTTTTGTCATCTTAACTAAGTGTTTATAAATATGATTATAGGGTTATTTTCAGGAGATGAAGCCCAGATTTTCCTTTTTGAAGCTTGGTCCCCATTTGCAACATCAAAGACAGATTTGGTAAGTTATAAGTATTTAATGAGAGTGAGGAGCAGATCATTATAGTACTTTTCTTAATTTCTCAGACACATTGAAATCTACTTATATATTGAAAATGTTATTATGTTAAACCACTTACTGCTTATATCAACAGCTTTTTCTTCCTCCACATTTATTTGGTTTAACAAAATACTTCTGTTTTTTTCTAAGAGGCCCATCAGCCTTTCTTCTGCTTCTCAGAAAGGAATCTCTTCTGATGTGGAACGTATGTTTGGAAGCTTGTTAAAGATGCTTTTGGCAGTTTTTACTGCCTTCCTCTTGAGTGTATTTAGATGGGGAAGCTTTCCAGTATTTTTATGCTAGTTTACTGTTCTCTTGTCCAGATTAGTCTGCTAAATGTAACCTAGTGTTCCTTGGAAATTCTCTAGTATTTCAAATCTTTTTGGCTTCCTGTTTCATTAGCCCTATTTTGGCTGTCTAAAAATGCTGTTTGTCCTTCAAAGTTGTTTTGGGTTTTTTTCTCTTGGCTGAAGCTCTTCAACTCTTGATATTTTAGAAGTAAAATATGCTTCTGAAAGTGTTTGCGTACTTAAAGGGTGATCAAATTCCTTTATATATTGACCATCAGATTTGGCAAATACCTCTGTAAGACCTTGTCCATATTGTTGTTCTTATGAACATCAGTCCTAAGAGACTAAGATGCCATTTAGCAGAGCCACTACATGCACATTGTGCATGCATATGGCTAATGAAAAGACTAGAAGGTCCTCCTACTAGATGAATGCTTACATACTTCTGTACAGGTACTGCTAATTCTGCTAAATAATAGAATAGTCTAGAGCTCTCTTTCGTTTTTGTTTGTGTATTTAACCACAAACATGCTCTTTTCATTCTATTCATAACAAAAACAGACACTGTCTTTAGAGATTAATCTCAGCATATTTGAGTATAAAACCAAATTAGAAATTATTGGAAATATTGCACAAATCCCTTTTTTTTTCCTGATATTTGCAATACATTTAACCAGTTAAGAAAAGTTTTATACAAATGTTTCTGGCTACTTTGACATTACTATTATTGTACAATTTTTGCATTGAAGTCAGTGGATTTTATATGATTTTGCCTCAGTGACAATTGGCTCTCAAGTTTTGGATGCTTTTGTTGGAAAAATCATTTCATGGTTCACTTGCCTCTGATGCATCATCTTTTTATCTCTTACAAATTTTAACTCTGGAATACCTCTTTACTAACTGTGCCTTTGTTTCATTAATTTTCAGGCCCTATTGTAAGTTCAGAGGGATACTTTTGAAAGAATAACATTTTGTTAGCAGGAGTTTATGTAATATTTAGGTTAATTTGAGAAACGTTAGACCATTATTGACTTCTGTGTGAAAGAGTAAAGAAAGTATTAGAAATGAGCTAACAACTAGAGCTGAGGTGATTTTTGGTTTTCCACAGTGCTATGCAGTAAGTTTGATAGAATTTGCTTTGAGGTCAGGTATAAGCTCTTACTGATTCTCATTTCAGGGCCAGTCTTACAAATCTATGGCTGAGATGCTCTGCTGTAACCATTTACTGAGCTACATTGAAAACAGTCTTTGATTTTTTTATTCATAGAGTGAGTTAGGAGCTGGTCTAAGAGTTCCTTTAGTTAAGGCAATATTGAAAGTTGAGATGAGTACAAACAGTTATACAAAGAGCTGAAGCGGTTCTTTGTAAACTTGTGTACATCAAAGATCCTTCTCATGTAGGTAATTATGGCCAGTTTCCTGTAGCAGAAGTGAAGTGATTATTTAACATTTGTTAGCATTTAGCAACAATTCCAGTTCTTCTTCAAACCACTTGTATCTGCCTGATGCAGTGAATGGTGGAGCCAGTCATGACAAATTTCTACATTGTCTACTTTTGAATTGTAGTACAGTCCTTATGATTAATCTTCTTTCCCTTAATAGTTTTTCTGTTTTCCCATTTTTCCTCACAATATTCATTCTGTAAGTGAGTGATTTGGTGATGGTTGAGCAAAACACTTGCTGAAAGTTGTTGTCCCTATTGTTAATGATACCATGCCAAATACTAGTACAAATAGTCCTACTCCTAATGTGGGCCCCCTACCTGATTTTCGGCATTCAAATATAATTAAATTTCATTTTTACTGTCTTTTCTAGTTTCCTAATCATCAAACTGGTTTCCAATAATTTTGTATAATCAGTATTCTCAGTCTTTCATTTTACTATACCTTGAGTGTAGTAATTTCAAGCCTTTTCATTTTGCTCACCTAATGGCCCTTGAACTGTTGCTGCATGTTCATGTTACTGCACTTGCTTACTCGTACTATTTTAATTTTTTTAATGTCTGTTGCAATTCTGCAATTCCTTCACATAATTATCATCTCAAAAACAATATTCTGAAGTTCAACTCTTGGCAAAACTAATAGAGAAATGTAATCTGAAAATATGGTGCTATTAATATTGGATGCCATGTTTGAAACTTTCTGCAAGTTATTTTATTATGCTTATTAAGCACTACTGCTTAGTGCTGCCATTTTAGGATTTCTGTTACCTAGATCTAAAAGCCTTTAAGACCATCGGTTTCTCATGCTGAAAATCACAATAAACTTTACCAAAAGTCTGAATGGAGATATTGACTTCTTTAATATTTTTATTACATATTTGAAGCACAAGTCCTGTGAAGAGCAGCTGAGGGATAGGGGGTTGTTTAGCCTGGAGAAAAGGAGCTCTCTACAACTACTTGAAAGGAGGTTGCAGCCAGGTGGGAGTTGGTCTCTTCTCCCAGGCAACGAGGGACAGGAGGAGAGGAAACTGCCTCAAGTTGTGCCAGCAGAGGTTTAGACTGGATATTAGGAAAAATTTCTTCTCAGAAAAGGTTGTCAGGTAAGGGAATAGATTGCCCAGGGAACTGGTGGAGTCACCATCCCTGGAAGCTTGGATATGGTACTTGAAGACATGATTTAATGGTGAACACAGTGGTGGTTCTGTGTTGACAGTTGCACTTGATGATTTTACAGATGTTTTCCAACCTTTAACATCCTATATATCCATGATATACATGCTATTTTAGGAAGACATTGTCACTCTTTTCCATATTCAATGGAAATCAAATCAGTTTCTCCTTATGTATGTCTCAATAATGTAGAGAATACAAAGATAGAGTCTGGTTTATCACATCAGTAGTTCAAAATTACTAAATCTTTGCCTTTAAAAAATTTCACTAAAATCTTCACTAAAAGTGAGACTGGTATCTTGGCATTATTTAGAGTATAGATGTATATATCTGATTTCTGCTCTCCCTAAAGTAAAGGTAGACTCATGCAGGATATTTTAATGAAGAGCTGGAGCATTTCAACTGTAATGCCATTTTCTCTCTGCATTGGTTTATACTTTGTTTATTGGTTTATACATTATGTTTTCCTCACACTTTCAGGCTTTTTTTCCCCCCTTTTGCACTTAAGAGCATCCAGAGGTCATTTAAAAAGAAAATCCTTGCAACCTATCTTGTATGAAATACATCTAAAACTAGATGAATCTGAAGTGTCAGTGAAATGGATATGAAAATAAAGTTGGAAGTGGTAGTTTTAATTATCTCTCTAAATCACTATCTTTAAAATTATGAAGTTGATGTGCAACTAACCTGTTATAATACAGAAGAAAAGTAGATTTTTCTTTTTGAAAGTCTTTAACTTTTTTTTCCCAAGAATAAGTTTAAATATATTTTCTGGAGCTTGTTTATGATTTAATTGCTTTCAAAGGACAGGCAGTAAGAGAACATACCCTCAGATATCTGTGGCTTTGAGTTAATATCAACTGATGAGTTTTCTCATGTATTCTGCAAATGTATAAGACTATTTTCAGGAGATTCCAGTGAATCCCTGAATATTTAAATTGCCTTAACAGCTTGTGTAGCATTTTTATACTATTTTTAATTATTTTCAAGAATTTCTAAACCTTTTCTTGTGGTAAACACAGCACAGAGAATGCTCTATTGTGCTTAGATAACTGTTTCAGAGGTTTTCCACATGATGTTCTTGCTCCTTCTGAATCGTAAACTTCTGGAATCACTTAATTTACGTGAGGCTTGTATTCCTGAAATAAATATTTTTTAAAAAATCATACCATTGCATCCCCATAGTATCTAGGCATGAATAGTGTAAGGACATGTTCCTGTTTCACTGCCAAAGCAGACAGCAGCACCACCTCCTGGGCATAAAATTGCTGGAAATACCTGTATCTGTTCCAAAGCCAGATGCTTTCACAGGATAGTGTAAAATCCCAACATAAACTGCTGTTTGATTACTTGTGGTTCTGTTTGGTTTTTTCCTTGCCCTTCCCAAATCTTTATTCACAAAGCCTAGCCATAATGATGAGATGAAGTGCAGAAGCACAAAACTTAATATTTCTTCCTGGGTTTAGTTGCCATCCTAATTATGTATATGTATGTGGCAAATCCCTTTCTGTTTTGTGATGTGCCATGTGCATATTTAAAATTAAGAATACTTTGACATTTATAGCTAAATCTTTTACATGCTTGTTTTCTGGGCACTGCTTCTGCCCCATCAAAACCTGATGATCAAAACAGCCACATGGCTGAAAGAGGATGGCTCAAGGTATTTTATCTCCCACTCATGGGGGCTCTTGAGTTTGGGGGCATAGCCTGCAAAGCTAAGAAAGTTAATCAGGAAAAGGATAAGCACTTAGAAAAATAGGTCCAAGGCAGTGACAAGCCTTATTGTATAACTGCGTGATCAAATAGGATTTATTGTCAGGGTTTTTGTAAAAAACTAAGGGTATTTTAGTCTCTGAAGAAGTACACATGAGCATGTGGTAATTTCCCTGTGGTGTCAGTTGGACCTAATCACATGTCGAATGCTCATGTAATGTTTTGATACTTTGTGAACTAAAACTTTCATCTCTTTAACCTTACTGTTTGAAGAGGCAAGGTTAAGTCAAAAGAATTTCTTTGCCATGCCTAACTTCTCTCATAAATTGTTGCAGGTTGCTGTCATGTGTTGTTCTTAGGTAAGTCTTTGAGTGATTTAATTTTAAATAAAGCTGGGTATAAAAATTAAAGTATTTTTCTAAGTAAAAAAAGCCCTGATACGCGTTTCTGATTATCTGTAGAATGAATTTCAGTTAGGACTATATATGGGAATGGGACCTATTTTGTTTTGATTAAAAAATTTGATGCGCTTCTTTTGAGATTGGGATATAAATGAAGATTAACATATCCACTTCAATCCTCAAAATTGTTACACAGCATTATGAGAACAATAGGAGAAACTATTCAGAACTGACAGTACCACTGTTGAAGAGAATTCTACCTATAGTTAGTAACACAACTTTGTAGTATTTTAGACTCCAATAAATATGTTTTAATCTGTGACTGACAGGCACTGAATGAATGATGCTTTTTCCAAATAAAGCATTTTCCTGCACTAGTCCATGCATTTGTTGTCCTAGGTTTGATTTCTGCAGTCTATTCTGTATAAAGCTACAACTTTAAAGTCTTTTGAAACTGAATCTGGTGTAAAAAGTAGCTGCTAAATAGCTGTTAAATAGAAATGTTCTCTGCCTATTTGTAATGGCCCCACTCTACAATATTTCTCAAATTAAGCCTTTGGCATAGAAGTGTCAGTCGTTTGGGACCTGCCTTGTTAAGAAACCATGATAGATGTTGCATCTATTACAAAAGGGAAGATCTGCTGTCAGGCCATTGTTTCAGAAATGTCTTCACTGTTCGTCTTCTCATGAGGTGCCTCAGAGCTTTCTAATACTTGTTTTCCACACTATTCCAAGTCTGCTTTTCTCCAGATTTTTAGAAGAAAGGAATACATTGAAGGATGCCAACTGTAAGAGAAGATATATATTTCTATATTCCTATGACTGAACTTGTTAGCAGTAGTTTTTAATATTATTTAACACTTATATTTAGGGGAAGAAAGCTTGGGTAAATTAGGTCTTGTCTTGATCTTTGAGTAAAGTAACTTTAATGTTGGGTTGAAAATTAACGAGATAATGTCAAAAACATTGGAGGGGGACTAAAAGAAAAAAATTAAAAAGACAATCAGTGTTTTATTTTCTTTCTCCCACTTTGTTTCTGGGCTTTTTTTATTCAAATGTTGATCTATTTGATGGAATACATTAAGAGATGTGCTGGTTACAAATAGCAAATGCGTTTCTGAATACTATGTTTTGTCTTTCTTGTGAAAATACTGTGGCAGCCAGGAAACTGTAGATGGAATAGACAGTGGAAGCAATTGATACTAAGTAGTTTTTGTGCCTCACGCTTGACTGCCTAAACTATGGGAGGAGAAAATTGATTTGGAAGAGGTAAAAAGAAGAGGGCAAGTATGGTTTTGAGTTGTCTTTTATAAATAGGGTAGAAAAGGACAAAGAGATTTGTGCCTTAGGATATTTGTAGTGAAGCTGGGAATGAGATGAGGAATCAAATAGACTGTAGGTTGGAGGGAAGCAAGAGCTGAGTTACTAGGGAATGAAAAGCAAACCCGACAGAGTTATTGAACAGAGAATGGGAAAGACTAGAGAGGCAAGATAGTAATATGTGTTTCGAAATGATACATGCAACAAAGTGGAAACAGTAGTTGGGAAGTGGCTGCTTGTCATCTCAGCCTTAATTAAGCTGTGACTCCCTAAAAAAACTGAAGGCTCAAAGTCAAGTGTCTAAGCTGAGATACGTTTTTGCTTTAATGGAGGGGGCCTGTAGGAGGAAGAGGTACGGTTTTACAATGCTATATCTATCCTTTAGGCAAATTTGTTACTCTTTAAGCTAAAGAGGTTTATCTGGAGTCACAACAATCAGATTAATAACAGATGATTTTTCTTTATAGGTACTTTCAATCACTCGGTTTGAAAAAATTATGTTGTTACAGTCAAGGACTTAATTTTATCATAATAGAGATTGTGCAGAACAAAGTCTAGTAAAACACCTGTTAGCAAAGTCCAAGAAAATATGATTCAGTCATTGACAGCCTGTTCAGTTCATTTGAGTATCGTGTATTTGATGCTTTTCTGTTACAGCAGCCCAACTGTTTGTTATAGAGACTTTCTCATTAAAATTTCCTTTTCTATCAGCCACTAAATGAGGTATAAAAACGGTCAATGCCAAAAATAACAATGACTATATTATGTTATGTTCTAATGAATGTTTTCTCTGCAGACTTTTCATAAGTTACTCGTTACAATGCATTCACATGTGAGACTGTACAGAGAGAAGAGAGGAAAATAGCAGAATACAAAAGAATGGAATACTATCAGGTCACGGACGAAGTAGTTGTGTGTTTGCTGCTTGGCACCTGTTCGATACTATTTTTCCTGACAAATGTAGAATTGAATTTATTACTACTAGGCTGTAATACTTTGAATGGTCAAATATATAATACTGGCATAGGGTTCTGGGGCTAAACTGAGTTTTTGTGTGGCTAAATGGAATGCCCATCTTGGTTGGATTGAAAAATGTCACAAGGCTTTTTTCCCCCACGCATTTCTTCCAAATGCGTACAGGAAGTGGCTTTGGCAGTTGTATCCAAACAAGTAACTTAATTTCCTGGAATCTGCTTTTTTGCAAAATATGGACTTTAGGAAAGAAAGTGTAAAGAGAGATGTTAAGCAGTGGAGGAAAAATCACCCCTAAAAACCTCTGAGAAGTTTGAACAAATTATCAAACTCTTTTTTTTTTCTAGGTATAGTTACAATAGTGACGGTATTACACATAGTGTTATATATTTTTTTAATTGCTAGTTTCTTTACATAGTAAAAATAGTATTAAAAATATGTTGACCATAATTGTACAGTGCATAATTATGAGAACCAGTGTCTTTATTAAGGTCCATTTCACCATGGTGTGTTTTATATCAGCATTTATTGAAGACAGCATTTATTATTTACTAGCAAGGCAACCATGAAATAGTTAAGATATAAGAGAATACATTGTATGACCACTCAGGTTGTAAAGGCCTATTAGCAACCTGAGGATTAGTAAAGGTTCTGTTTACTGACATTAAAAAAAAAAAAAAAAGAAAAAAAAAGAGAGATAGAGAATAGATCTTGTCAGGTATAAGTTTCAGATAAAAAGATGACATGAGTTGATGTAATATTGAACATATTTCCCCAAATATTTGAACATTTTATCTGACCAATCAGGTGCTATTTTTTGTCCGGTTAAAAATTCATTTTTTCTATTCTGACTTGCTGGAGTTGAATCGCGATTAAATTTTTCCTCTATTTTGGGCAGGTGGAGGGGGTGGGGGGGGAGTTGCCATCTCTCTTAAGGTTATTAACCTGAGTATTTCAGTAAAAGTGCCTCCAGACTTCCTCAGAGTGCTGAATATCTGCCAATTATATAAGCATAGCCTTTATCTTCTTTCATCTTCCTAAACCCTTAATCTCAGGGTCAAATGATAGATATGTTTCAGATGCTTGAAAAGCAGTAGTCAAAAGCTGGTTTGTATCAAATATTGTTTAAGGGTAATTGTAAATGAGAAGCTATTTCAGAATTGCTAATAGGGAAAACTGAAACATTGAAAAGTGTAGTAGCAATGAGTCATGCTGTGATGCATCAGATAGCAATCTTGAAAGAATTGCCATTTTCCTGTAAATAATATTGCAAAATCCTAAATTTTAGAGAGAAAAGTAAATACTTACAACAGAAGAAATCTTAATGTAAGAAAAAATGCTACGAAGTTCACAGATAATTGAGAAATCAGAATATATGTATTTTAGTAACAGATTTAGTTGTGAGCTACAGAAGGACAATATATGAAACAATTTAGCATAACTATAGAATCTTTATCCAGTCATTAAAGGTTCTATTAGTGCATGAAGAGACAAGAAATGTTTTGGAAGAGGTTCAGTGGAATAATTAAAGCATAAGTAAAGATAAGCAAACATGTTGTATACCTTTTCCAAGTGGCAAACACTGTACTTCCTATGTCATAAATTGCAGCTGCTGCAAATTTTGAGCAAGGTGAAAGCTTTACATTTCCCTTTTCATTCCTGTTACTTCTTTTTGTATTTTATTCTTTCATGAAATCATCTATTCTTTGGGTTTGTAATGTTCATTTTTTCATTCCTTAAGCAGAGAAACTTCAGACAGTTGTCTTGTTTTCAAGTGTGCCCATTGACTACTTGTGCTACTCTTGTTATTCCTAAAGAAATGAAACTTCTTCATAGTTTCCTCAATAATGTGTGAGTTTCTGTTAACATTTGCCTTTGCACCTTTCCAATTTTTTCATTGAATGCTTATGATAAAATATATTGTCTGACTGAAGTTGTTAGCTGGCTTGGAATCTTATTTTTGTTGTTAGTCATATTTTTCCTTCATGTTCATTATTGTTTGCATGCTTCTACTACTGTGTGGATTCATATTATAAATAAAACAACTCAGCTTTCCACTGCATCATAGAGGCACTACATTGCATCAAATAAGATCCTAGACTGAGATGCAGGACATCTGTTTTTTATTTCAGTCTTTATTATTTACTAAGTTTGTGAACTTATACAAGTGACCTCATCTCTCTGAACCAGTTTCTTCAACTGTGAAATAAATTAGGGTGGCTTATTTTCCTTGATCGCTTTGAGATTTCATATTCAAAGGCCGTCTGTAAGTGCAAAGTCGTGTTTTTCCAACATTGAGGAGCAGATGATATGATTTTGAAAGTAAGACAGTGAATTAGAAGCAGAAACCAATACACAACCTTGGAAGTCTTCACTCATCATTTTCAGTCAGCATAACTGTTGCAATACAGTTCTTGAAATTATTTCTCTTTATTGATAACTAATTTGTTTGGGAAGCTTTGATGAATATCTAGGCTATACTAGCTGCTTAAAATTCTATGCAAGCATGGACAAACCTGTTTATAGTAAGTTTGATATTTATTGTAAACTCCAAGAGTAAGATGCATACAAGTGTATTTCATGCAAAGCTGTCTCTACTTCCTCAGCAAAAGAAGACTAAAGCTCTCAGAATGAGCCGAGAAAGTTCTGAGTGTTAAAATGATTGTATAGTTTATTATGAGCTCTTTCTTCTGAAATACCTACCCACTTTGATCAGTTCCCTTTATTTATGCCATTTACATCCAGCTATAACTCTGGGGAGAAATAATTCTAAATATTTGAGAAATTTCCTTTAATCTTGAACTGTGCAAAGAGGGAGTGACATTAGTTTGACTGATGACCAGAGTTTGGAAACAGAAGGACAATGTCTTAGTTTTGGATCAGGAGCATTAAAATAGTTTTGCATAAGGGAATACTAGAAGAAAAAGAGTTCCAGGAAGACATCCTTTTGATTTTCAGGAGGTTTATTTAATTAACTAAAATCTGGTACAAGAGCTTATGGCTCTAAGGTACAGTGCATTTAATGTAGTGTGATAAGGATTTTCCATAATATATTGCCCCCTTTTGATCTTCAGGAAAACAAGCAGTTTAAAGCCATCAAATAAACATTTTGTACTTGGCATTCATGAAGAATTATGCTGTTTTTCTAGTGATAGTCACTTATTTAAAAAGATTTCCAAGGGGCAAAACCATTTTTAATTCTATGGCTTGACGTGAGCAGACTTAGAGCTACAGAGGTTATTGGTGCAAAAATTGTCTTTTGATCCTTTGTTGCATATCAATCACATAGTTCAGTTGGTTACAAATTTTGTTTAAAAAGGAATGGAAAAAAGTTGCTTTTCACAGTGGGAATTGTGCCAATATGAAATGGAATTTCACCCAAATACTTTACATTACATGATTAGGGTTTTTTTGTAATGGAAGTTCCTAACATAGCTTCTGAGACCATTGAATTTTCACCAGAAAACCTCTGTGGTATGATGAGCCAGAGAAACAACAGGGGAGTCTTTCCTCTGTGAGTAATCAGTTTTGCTTTTAATGTCTCTCGGACAAGAATGTCATCAGTTTTGATTAAACTGAGAGGTTTTTAATCATAGAAGACAATATATAAGATGCAGAAGAATGCTGATTAATTGATTTTTTTTATTATGATTATTCTCAGTTGTGATATAATAGACATGTTAGGCTTCATCATAATAATCACATTTTTCCTTTTCTCTTTTTATTCATTGAGGAGACCATAGGCAGAATAAATAAAATTAGTAGGAGTGGACTCTGAAGAGAATATTTTTAGGTTATGTGAAATGTGTTGCATGTTATTGTGCAATTGTGTATATGTTGTATAAAAGAAAAATAATTTATATTTTAGATAATTAAGATATTTAGATAATTAAGTCTTTTAATATAAATTTTCTTTGTTTATTCTCAGGAGTGAGAAAGACTTTACATCTCTGTGCTTATCCATGTGTTTATGTATATATTAATAAATAATGTAGCTGTCCCTCCAATATCTATTAGTACTTGGGAGAAAAAATGCCTATGCATGTTTATTTTCAGGATTAGGAATTTAGCTTCTAAATTAATTTGCTTTCCATCATTCCTGTTGAGGATGGCAAAAAAACCCATGTAATCATGTAATGTAGATATATATCTAATTGTAAGTGATTTGGAAACGCTACAATCTTTCATAGGCTCATGGAATTTAAACAATAATGTATATTTCTATAAATAGGCACCCTCCAATAAGACAAAAAGGGAAATGGTTAAGAAATGGCTAAAGGTGCACTAGTATTTTTCTGGAAGACAAACATTCTGTGAATTATTATAAGGAAATAGATGTTGCCAAATCATGGGTTTATTTTACCACACTCCATTATCAAATTGCACTCTGAGTTTTATTTCATGGGGAATGGTTGCTGTATGTGAAGACAAGGAATGATTATTTTGATGACTGTGATTGTTTATTGTTATGAAAGTAGGACTTCTTTTAATGGGATAGACCCCACCAACATAGGGTAGAAGGCACTTCTGCCTTTAGGGATAATTTAAGATGAAAATTTAAATTTAATTAATTAAAATTAATTTTAAAAATTTAATTTTAGCATGGTGAGGTTTCAGGGATTGGATTTGGAGTCAATATGTGCGCTTTTGTCTCAAAACTGTATTTCTGCTTATTTCTCTTTTCCCCAAGGACAGAAAATGAAGTGAATAGTATAGATCTTTTGGTCAACTTAGCAGAAATTATGAAGTCTTAGCTGTCTCTATTCATTCTCCCTCTGGTGAGACGGAAACTCATTCTCTGCACTAAACTTGCCCTCAAAGAAGGTATCTTAATCACTTCAGTGGCCCATTAGGGTGGGATCTCACCTGTGGAATATTGGAGAGTGGGAATTAATTGTCCAGTAACCTTACAGTGCTCATAGTTTTTTGACTCTAAGCTCAAAATGGGAGCATCTTATCATGAAGTAGTAGTTCTTTATTAAAATGCATTAGGGTGTATTTAACAAAGAAACCTTACTCCAACTTTTTGCAGCAGCAATACTGTAAACACTGTTCATGGCCAGTGTCATCCCTGTTGCTGCTTCCAACACACAGTAAGCCTGAGGTTGTCAAGCAGAGAATTAACTTTTAAGGAATATGTTCCTCCTTTGGTCCCCTTTATATTCCTTCTTCGTTCTGGGATCAGTATTGTCATTAGATATAAAAGGTGTTCTTCCTTCACCATCCTAGAGTGGATATACCATGCCCCAGAAATGGATGTGCAAAGAGGAAAAGGTCTAGCTGAATCCCTGGATTGAAGGGAATAGTTTTTGCGATCTGACTGCAAAGGGCTAGACACATGATGTAGTAAAGAATAATCCTTTTTTAACTATTTGAAGATGGCATAACTGACAGCAGGGAACTCTCACATTCGGTCTTATTAATTCAAAACCTAGAGATAGTTAGATATATATTTTCTCATAATAATATTGGAAATTAGAGGTTATATTTCAGGTGAAGTTTGTTTTGTGTAATGTGTTTTTTTTTGGCGGGGTGGGGTGGGTTGCAATGATGTGCTTTAAAATGCATAGAAGTGAAGTTTGGAAACATGACAGGTAGTAATCATACCATTATTGATTTAAATAAGTTTACAAGCTCATTAAAAGATAGTACTAGCTGGGGAACTTAACCTTCCTGGTTTTAATTACATCTTCAATTTAAAACACAGAGAGTTTAAGCATTGCTTCTAAATCAGATGAGTTATTAGAATACTATTGCACTATTGCTTGGGTTTTTTCAAATGTTTCTTGGTCTTCTAAGAGGAGTACCTGTGCCAAGAGGAATAAACAAGGATATTTGTTCAAATTCCAGAAATATTTCTGTAATATTAATGAAATTTCTCAAGCACTTTTTATTTCCTTCAAGTGATCTAAACTAGAGATAGTTATTACTGCTTATTACTTTTAGTCTTGATATGAGCAATGAGGTTTTCACTTGTATCTTTTTGTCATACATAAGAAGTCCCAAATTTATGACACACAAGTTTTTAGAGACTTTCAACTGATACATAGGATTGGGTGGTGCAATACTAACTTTCGTTGATCCTGATAACACTTTATCCCAACTTCCTTCCTCCTGCTTCACTCAAACATGTGCAGACATTTAGGTGCTGGCTTTTTTCGAACTGCACTGAATTGTAAGTTATGTATTTTGAGTATTCAATGTAGTATATATCCACACTAAGAAAATAATACATCCACATATTTAATCTTCTGAAGTTGTCCTCTGGCTTTACAAGGATAATTTTTAACCTCTTTAGCTGTGAAATTGCCAGAGCAAAAGTACCATGATACCTAAAGTAACTGAAAGGGTATGTCAGAGAACACAATCAGATGATAGGAACTCTGGTGTCCCATTAGGAACTTGAAAGCATGTAAATAGATATTCAGTAATGATAATTAATGTCTTACTAATTTATGATCAGAAAAAAGATCACTCTAGAAGGGCCTAGCTGTCACAGAGTTTGTTGTCAGTTACATTTTTGTTGTCAAGAGCAGTATTTTTGTTCAATATAGGTGATTTTTTCCCCCTGCATAAGTTGATATATTAGTGAAGTCTGAATACATTTTTATTTATATACAATTTTTGTCTGTAAACTATTAAGTAAAGAAAGCCACAGATTTATCTTATAATTTTTTAAGCCTGAGCTATATTAGAAGAATGGCAAAAGAAGCATTCAAATGCAGTTTCTGTCTCTACCCTTATACAGAATTTTCCCCTGGGACCTGGGATAACTAAAGGCTGGTTATGCCAGTAGTGACTGAGGCAAAGAAGACCTTCAAAGCCACAGCCTTTTCCATGTCCTGTGTAACTCAGTTCCCCTCCTCATTCAGCAGGGGATGCACATTCTACCTAGCCTTCCTTTTGTCACCCGTGTATGTTTAGAAGCCCTTCTTGTTGTCTGTGACATTAAGCCATTTCTTTTCATGTTGCACTTCATGTAACCCAGTACAAGTATGAAAGTTACACAACATAACATCAGTTCATATATACTATATATTACCATACAGCTCACATAAAATCAACATGAATATACAGTGGCACTGAAAACAACCAATGGCTTCAATCTTGGCAGACAAAACAATTTTAACAAAACCAAAAGGGAGATACCTCATTTACTTTTCCCTATAGAATGAAATTACTGCAGATGGAAATGAAACTTTCTTTTTAACAGTTTTCAGCAGCATTGCAAAAGGTCTTGATATAGATGCCTTTTGACACCCTAAAAATTTGATCAGCTGTTCATATATTTTTCATACCAAGGACAGTTGCTTCTTAAAATCTTTTTCATTTAGATTAATTTATCAGTATCTGCATACAGGCAGGATTTCTTTTGTTGTGAACAACAATTGCTGATGATTATAGCTCAAAACCATGTGAACTTAAGTAAACTTTTTATAGTATGTTAAGAATGTTCAAGTTAATATTTGTGTTTCTGCTTATGGAATCTGTTCCTGAAGATTTTAATCTTAGAATATGGAAAGTAAGTATTATTAATGTATTGCATAATTTTGTTCTTAAAAATGCATTTTTAATAAAACATTTGCAAATTACAGCTTTACTTAAACCTCCTCAGCCTTCCAGACTATGTTTACACTGATTCAGAAGGCAAGTGCACTTGCACATCAGTTTGGCAAAACTTGTTTTAAAAACAGATGTATATGGTATTCAGAGTATTTATTCTTTGTTCTACAGTGTACAATTCAGTGTTTCCTTCACAATTTAATCATTCAAGATAAACGTTTTCTCATTCAAAATAAAATAGATATGGTCAAAAGATTTTTTAAAGTATCAAAAAGCCTTAAACAGCTGAGGAAAGTCCACAATGATGAGCTAAAGTTTTAGCTAAAGTAAGCTAAAAGTTTTGTAAAAACAATATGACAAACTTCAAAATGCTGAAGTGAAAGTTTGGGAAAGAAATTAGCCAGTTTGTTTTTGTGAATAAGTCCAGGCTTGATTGTTATCTCCTCCTTTTCTGATTTGGCTGCTATTTCAAAACCACTACAGATAAAAAATGGAATTTATAAATATACCTGGACTGGCAATAACTCCTGCCTTTTTACATGCACTATTCTCTGCTTAGACTTACTAAAATACACCCTTTGTGTAACACAGGAAGCACAATGTGTTTCATTCCAAAGTGAATTCAACAACTTATGTCAGGGTAGGTGTTTAGGAGGATACACCTGAACAAAAGTGTTCTTTAAACTTCTGAAGGCTCAATTTTGTGTGTGTCTTTAGAGTACAGGTAATACACATTGATGCTGTCTTTAATGTAGCAGTTAACAGGATTTGTTCAGAAAGGGGTAAAATAATTCTTCAGTGGGTTAGTGCTTGAAGTTTAGTGTGATCAGTGCTGAGGTATAACATGCCTGATTTTTTTTTTCAAATCTCAGTGTTAGAACACAAGATACTGTGTTCATTCTGAGAGACAAACCCCAATAAATCTTCAACAGAGCAAGAAGCAGAGTACATTCTTTCAAAAAGAAGTTTCACTCACTTCTTAATTGCTCATTTTAAGCTTCTAAAAGATATAAGAAATAGAATTGGTAAAGTTGTTCCTCTTGAATGTAAACAGATAGTAAATTTTAAAATTCATTAATCTAGATTACTGACTGGAGAAATGAAATAGCTTACAATGCACTTTATCTTATGGTTACTTCTCTCAACTCTTTACCTCAGCATATCCCATTCTTTCAGTGCTGAAGTTCCTGCTGGAAAATAAAAAAAAAAAAATAATAAAAAGAAGACCAACTTCTCATGAAGTGGATGTAGTTTATAACCTGAAATATTAAGATAGCACTAAGCTGATACTAATTAGTGGTGTACCCGCTACAGAGGATTTTTTCTTCTCTATCTAAAGTGTAGTATATTTGGGCTTCTACTTCAGAAAACCTCAGTATCTCAGTAAAGAAAAAGCTGAAATGTAGTATGAAATTAAAAGTACAGTAAGTTTCCAAAACCAGATTTTTGTTTATAACAAGTTCTTTTTCCTCTACTAAACTGTTCTGAAAATGGAATATGCCTCTTTTGTGGTTTATGGTGTTACTGGCAAGATTGGTGGTAGAAGTGATTCTCCAGACACCAAAATACATGCAGATGTCTGCAGATGTCCCAAGCAAAAGACTTCACTTGCATTTGGTCCAAGCTGTCATGACTCCATTGATGTAGGTTGTCATTTTGTAGAGCTCTTAAGATACTCTTTTCCACCATTCTGAGTAATTTTTCTAAAATTGAGAAAGATATATTGAAAAGGATAATTTAAATACCATATCTTTGACTCAAAACAACATAGAACATGTCAATGAGGTGCATTTTGTTGAAAATATTCCATCTTTTTTGCAATATGTTGATCTAATTGAAAAAGGCAGAAAAGGTTTTGAACATAAAAGCTCTTTTTCATGTCTAAAATAGAAGCAGCAAAAGATGCTGCTGACAAGTACATAAAGGATGTCTAAACATATACATGTAATCTACCATTACTCAACTGAAATCTTCATCTTAAGTACAGTAGTCTAAAGATGATTTAAAATCAACTCTGAGTTTACTCAAGTGCCTAAATATTAGCCCTTTTCTAGTAAAATTTTTACAACTGCACTGACCATTGAAGGGAACAGATTTAGACTCCAACAAAACAAGGGAAATGCACAGTTTACTTGTAATATCTGAAGTTTAATGTAAACTGCATGATGCAGTATGAGATATGTTCTGTTTTATGAGAAGTTATCTAAACTGTGTGATTCCATCATATGCAGAAGTGAATCTTATTTATTTAGAAGTGGCAGGATCACTGGGTGGGTCTCTTGAAGTTCTTGTGGGTTTGACTTCATCTTTTCCTTTATATCCACCCATTCAACTTCTGCCAAGGCTACCATGCTTCATTTCAGGCTCTCCCTTTGTACCTACTCATTAAGGACTTTCGATGTGTGTATGTATTATACAGTCAAATATGATGTCAAAGGCATCTTTAAAGAAGTAAATGGTTGCAAATAGCTGATTTTTTTTCTCTTTTGAGACATACAAGCCTTCATACATGTAATGTAAAAAATTTCTGCAATAATATTTGTATAAGAATATGACTATCAATAGCTAGATTATTTCATTCCCCACTGCCGATATCTGCAAACATTTTGGTTTTACTAAATAGCCTCTAACTGCATCCTTGTCCTCTGCTCCCACTTTGATGTCTTTGCTGCCCTTTGGCTCTTTAAAGAGAACATCCTGGCATAACTAAGTAACACAGAAGTAGGTATGCTGAAAATCATTCATGTGAGTGCAGATATTTTGCAGTGTCTTGATTCCATACAATGTAATCTGAGAAATTATCAGAATTAGTTACTAACAGAAACAGAATCAGATCAAAATTATTCGGTTAACTGAGTGTAACATCCTAGGAAAATATGTGCTCTACCATGTGGTGATGACAGTATTTAAAGTTGCTATTAACAGTTTCCTTTTATCCTGTAGTTCTCACTGGCACTGTGTTCTGCAACACTTGACAGGGAGACAAACTAGTATACCAATTTTCCAGAAGAGAAAAATCCAGAAGAGATATTTCAATAGTTTCAATCTTATCCCATAGAGATCACTCTGAGGTTGAATTCGGTATCAGACTTACCTCCTGTCAGTAAGGAGCCTAAAACTGTGTTTCTGACTATCATTAGATATTAAAGGTCAAGTGGCTTTTGTTGCTAAAGTAGAGCTATTAAAAACATATATCTGGATTAATATGAAAAATATTTGTCTTACATGTACTGTAACTTGAGATTTCTTAAAATAAAGAAACTGAAGAAATTCAACACGATGAAATTCAGCTACCATATGATATTTGGAGTTTTGTTGTTCTGTGTTCTAGGAGAGTCTTGAAATTTTCAATTTCCTCTTGTTTTAAATTATGTTTGCACTTCATTTAACCTCTGATTTTGAAACACAATTCAATATTTACCTGAATATCCTATAGAGAAGTATTACATAGTGTAATAACCTACTACTAATGGGACACTTGTAAGTGGTCGTTTGTTGCAGTTTTCTTTGGAAGTATTTCAATTGAGCTTTATAAAATTATCTTTTACAAAGTTGACATTATAATAATATTTAGTTTTTGTTGTTTTATTTTAGTAATCTTAAAGCAATCCCATCCTGGGTGATCACATATCCTCTAACAATATTCACTGCACTAAAAATGATGCTTGCCTTTGATTTGTGTCCAACACGCTTCTGCACAAGATAGTTCTTTGCTGTTAGTCATTTTCAGTGTTTCATCTACTTATGATTTCTCTTCTGTTTATAAATTATTTCAGCATATATGGAATAATGTGGCTTGTCAATATGTGGACAGGATAATGCCTAGGTAAATGACTCGTGCACCAATTAGCTCAAGGATTTCCACAATAGAAATTTTCACTAGTAGAGCACAGTCTGACATGCCTAGATCAATGTTCAGTGCAACAATAAATATGCTCATAATTTCAAGAAATTTTTCATTTTATCCTCTTCTTCCCTTGCAAATAAACAAAGAAACTCCAGAGTCAGAGAAATTAATTTATGCCAATGTTTTATTTGCTTCATTGCATCTGAATATTCTGGTTTTCCTTCAGGGCTTTTAACTTTCCCAAAGTTTTGCGGTTCAGCACTGCAGGGGTGCTGTGATCGACCTTGTTTTATGTCTTTCCCATTTTTGAATTGTAGTCTAATGAAGGTAGCCATATGTAACACACATGCTTTTCATGAGAAATTTAGCTGAGCTTTACAGTGGGGAAGTATTTGTTGTATATTGTTTTGGGGGTTGTTTGACTATTTTTAAGTATTTATTCTTTATTGATTCATTATTCCCAAGCTCTATTACATATTTTTTCCATTCTGAACAGATGGCTGTGATATCTTGATAGATCCTAGTAAAGATGTAATGAATTACACTTAGGTAACTTCTAATATCATAGTTCTATTAGAAAGACTTACCAAACATTTTTTTTTTGTTTCATTTGGAAGTTTTCACTGTTCTTTTGTTCTCGGTTGATAATCAGTGGAAATAAATAGTAGCACAGACTGACAGTCTTCATAAGCATGAAGACTCACAAGTCACACTGGTTTTTCAGACAACCCTCACTTGCATTAGAGCTCTCCTTGAACCAAGGGGACTTTTTGATTCTATTGATTTCAATGGAAAAGTTGACAATTCTTGTCCAGTAGAGCACCTAATAGAAATGGAAGGATGAAGTCTTTTACTGTGAAAATGTAGTTTCTGCAAAACAGATACGTGGGCAGATATGTGGACAGATGCCTTTCTCATCAGAATACATGGTCCCAAGAGTTTGCTTTTGTCATTGGTCTTAATATTCCTCCCTCAGAACATCTCAACTTGCAATCTTAATTCTTCTCTTCTGAAGAGTAGTTTCCAATTCTTTTTGTGGGTTAAACTGGCATCCCTTGTACTGCTGAAAACCCCTCAGAGCTCTCATACTAGGAACAAAATCTGGTTACAAGGTGGGGTTGTGAGGAGACACTGTGGTTCTGCTTTCAGACAGAGAACATATCAATTTCATGGTATTGTTTCACATATTTTTCCAGACCTAACTGAAGAGCAATGTAATCTTTTCTGTGGGTTTCATGAATTAAACTTTATGAAGGCATTCTCCCCCTGAGCAATAAAACATTTTTCAACAAACAAACCAAAAAATCAAAAGGTGGCCAGACTCAGAAGTGGAAGTGCCATTCCAGATTGAGTCTTGAAATTTGTGTGGAAAAAAGCAAACAAAAAATCACTAAAATAGAGTACTTTGAAGTTGTCCGGTATTTTTAAACTGTGATCACTAATGCAAGCTGGAACAGGATTTGTCAGTGTTGGATAAATTTAAAAATCAGTGTGGTCATTTAAATATGTGCAACTGTGTTTAATCACTTGTGGCAACAAAATAACGTCTATGTTTATCCACTTGCATGCTCTTACCTGCTCTTAAGTAATCCCAGTGGACACCATTTAGCTTAAAAAATAGCATTCAGCCGTATAATTTCTCTTCTGGCAGTTGAGCACTCAGCACCACATTATACCCTATATGTTCCTTTAACTTTAAAGTTCCTTTAAAATTAACATTTTGTTTTCTTACCCTAAAAAGTAATCAGCATCATCCAAAAACCTTATTACATTTTTGCTCAGTGTATTTTGAATTATTACTGATTTCAAAAGTTTAGCCCATTATCAATACTACAGCAAGTTTTATATTTCTTGGTCATTTCAGATTTTATTGCTCTAGCTCAGATCTTGTGAGTGATCAGTGCCATCCTGCTGACTTACCCAAGTTCAGTGGGGCAGCTGTAATTTGCACATTTCAGGAGAGAAGCCTATTGAACCCAAACATTTTGCTCAGTGTGAAAGTTGAGACATTTCACTGGATAGGGGTACAGACTTGAAATCAAACCTTCAGTAAGAACATTCTTAAACATACGAATTCAGGATGTGGAGTGATCCTGAATTTTACCACAACTTCTTCTGTGTGAATGTGCTGTAAATAATGATGGGTTTCCTCTGAATTTTACCTTGTGTGACCTGAGCATATTTGTAAGTGTTTTAATATTAAAGCCAAACTACACAACCCAACCGGAAAGGTATCATTAAAATTAAATTGATACAAAATTTATCATCCACTTATGCAACCCTGTCAAGTGGGGTTTCATGAATGTGATTGAAAGAAATTTTTATGCTTTTTCCAATTATCTGAATTATTTTTATGGTAATGATTATTCCAGATCATTTTGTAATGACTTGATGACACGTGTTTCCTGGTTCTTCCTTAGATAAGAATTTTCAAATATTTATTGTGTAACTATGCCATAACATTAAAGAAGGACAGAAGAATTTGTTTGGCTTGTAGGAGTGAAAGAAATTGTTTTCTCTAACAGTTTCAGCTGAACCGTTCCACTACCTTGTCAAAAATTTGTCCTCATCAATGGTTTCTTCTGTTAATTCTGCTTTTATTCATATCATGCATTTATTGCTGTACATAGATTTCAATTTGCAGCTAGAGAAAAGCAGAAATTCGATAACACCTTGGTTTAAAAGAACGTATAGTTTGTTTGAATTAAGCCCAGGAGAAACAACATGCCAATAATGTTAATGTACCTTGGCACTTGAAGGTCTTTTGAGAAAAGATGAGGCTACTTCTTCATGAATATATAGATTATTTAAGGAAATGAGTGAAGATACCAAATCAACCATGGAGAAGCAATGATCTTCATTACTGAGCCGAATGAAAACACAACTACTCCATCAAGCTTCCAATGTCTCTTGCAGTCTTTTACTAGTATTAACAGTACTGTCTGCCCTTATTATCATCCTAAACATTTCTGTCATTACCCACTGGCTGCAACATTTTTCTGTGACTGTTTTATGCTTATATTATGCTGAGATACAATCTCAATGTTCCTTTTTAAGTTCCTTTCCTTTTATACCATTTTCAGAATGGGATTGTTTACTACTTCATGTGTTTCTCTATTTTCTTAAAATGAACTCCATAAACCAGAAAATTTCCCCTTCCCAGGAGTTCTGGAGATCTATTTTTGTGTGCTTTGTTTGGCTGTACAAATCTGCTGCCTCTTAATCTAGTGCTGGAAAATGATGATCAGGTTACCTTTAATTTTGGTTGATGCTTTTCTGCCAGGCAGTAGCAATAATCACTGTAATAGTTTTGTTTTCCAAACTCACTTTACTGTTTTTACTTCTATTCTCAAAGGCAGTACTTTGCCAGAAGACTTAAATACTTTACATTGCAGTGTTTTTATGAGTAAGGCCATTTCATTGTTTATTTTAGGCTTGATCATGAATTTTGTCCAGGCTTTTTGCACTTAATACAAACTTTTTCTGCAACAAAAGCAACTCTAGAGGGTCAAATCAGGCTGCATGTTAACATTAGTGCTAGTGATGGGTTGAATGTGCTATAAAATTCTGCTTCAAAGCTGCCTGTTTTTCTTCAAGGCAAGCATGAAACATGAACATTATATTCTCAGGTCATCACCACAGAAAAATATATTTTCTTAAATCCTCTTGCTCTTTTGGATCATACAACAGTTAAGACTGCACTGTATCTTTCTTTGATTTTCTTATTCAAAGAGGGTGGAGCAATTCTGCATGTTTTGCCATTCAAACATTCCTGGTGGTTCTATTTTCAACTCAAAATTTTTGAATTAGTAACAGATGTGCTGATTTTTTTGACTGAAGCAGTGGGCAAATTTTTCTCTATATTTTGAATAAATTTTTTAAACTTCTACTGATTATTGAACTCTGACTCCTAGTTATTGTTATCAACCCTCACTATAAACAGTATATTACATCACAGAAATCTCACTGCAGTCAATGGATCATTATTATCCTGATATTGTAAGTATGAAGAGGTGCAGCAGAACATATCTAGAGTGACTTTAAAATGTAGCTTATGGAGCTAGACCCCAATAAGGGGTAACATCCCAGTATTACACATCCCATCCAGTTTAGGTATGTTTTGCTTGTTTCTTCCCTCAGTTTCACTGAAAACAATGTCTTTCATGCCTATTAATTGAGAAAATTGTGTTAAAGGAAGCAGGAGAAACCCGGAGTAGAAGAAAACCCTTACTCCAAAATTGCAAAGCAGGTAGCCTGAAAAATAACTGTAACACCTGCATACATGTTATTGGTAATTCTGGTCCATTGGCATAAAACATATAGAAAACACTTGCACAGGAGAAATAGTAGGAAACTTCATAGCTCTTGTTCACGATGGATTTGGAGGTCTTGGTAGCTCTGAAGCAGGAAAGTAGACTTGTGAGTAGGACAAAAGAGACTCTACAGGCAAAAACAAAATACAAAACAAAATAAAAAAGAAGAATTAAATTACAATTTAAGGGATATAATTTTTGAGTTTTAAGTTGCAGCCTTGAGGATGAATTAGAGGTGGAGCTACTTTGCATTTTTCACACTTTTTGAGTGTGAGTCCTCCCCCTCTGCTCCTGAGCTATCGTCATTACTGTAATTTCTTTAAGTGTTTCTCCTTGCTTTTTTAATAACATATATATACCCCTGGTAACACAGATGCTGGCATAATCCTTTATTCTCCTTAAGGCTTTGAATTTTTTTGTTAATCTTAATACAAATACATGATATCTTACTTGGATCTGTAGATCATCTAGCAATGAGAACTGATAGATAAGAGAGACTATAATACTTTTCTATAGTGAGTTTTAAAAAGATTTGAAGTTTTATTAAGTCTTGACATTCTGGTGCACAAAAGGAAACCAACACCATGCTGGAAACATAAAAAGGCAGGGACCAACCACTTTTATAGGTAGAATTCCTGCTTCACCTTAAGGGGTATGAAAAATATTCACTATTACATAATTATAAGAAGTCTGAATTTTCTTCTTCCAAGAACACTGAAAATATTCCAGGTATGTTAAGGATCCAGTGTGAAACAGATGAAAGAAATATAGAAGAAAATTGCATTTTGCTGTTGTGAAAATACCTCTGCCTCATACTTAAGATTGTTTCACATATTTTTAATTTTCAAAGTTTGGTTTTACTTACGAACATTTTAAGTTATCTTGAAAAATTACACACCTCAAGCATTCAGACTTTAGAGAAGTGAAGTGAAACAAAATTGATTTGTCATATAATAGAAATCTTTTGTCAAAAATACTTTCCCATTGGTGGAAAACTGAACTTTAGTTTTCTAAGACCCCTGGACTGATTTGCTGTATTTGTCTAAATAGGATTTAAATAAGTGCAAAATATGTGTCTTTTGATTCCTGTGAAGTAATTTTTTCTTTTTTTTTTCTTTTTTTTTTTTTTTTCTGCCTTGGGGCAGGAGGAAAGATGTCACTTGGATGTCAGGAAGCTTTTGAAATTTTCCAGCGGGACCATGCTGACAGTATAACCATTGAGGACAACAAAGGGCTTCTGAAACAGAGGTGAGTGTCACAGCAAAATACAGCTGAAGGAAGACACCTGAGGGTTTATTACCTGTCTTGGTAGGAACATAACTTTATACCAGACATCCCAGACTTCTGTTGAGCACTTGGTACAGAAACTTTCCCTTTTCTTGCTTAGGGCATTTCACATTCAGAAGGCAGTGAGTCGTGATAGAATAGACGCCTGGACAGAGTATGAAAGTGGCATGAGGAAGCTTAATGCATATTTCCACTGGTTTTATTCATCTTCACAGCCATGTCAAAGCAACGTGGCAATGACATTCTCAATCAAGAATTATCTAGAGGAAGCAAAATCTATGTAACTGCAATTTCCATTCTCAAAAATGTTTTACTGGCTTCAGCACTGAGTTGGATAATAAGCTAGGAGATGTTTAACATATGCATCTGTCTGTTGTTCCTAACTTGTTTGCCAAGTGATTTTAGCTTCTCTCTGCCAGTTTTGCACTCACAAACAGAAATAATACTTTCCTCCTCCACATTTGTTATTAATGCTGGCAAAACACTTCAGAGTCTTCTGGTGAAGATGGTGAGAATGGAAAAAGCATTGAAAACATGAATTTTCATACAGCAGATTTTAAACATCTCACAAATTAAACTACCAACACTTGTCCATGTTGATTGGATAACAGTGCTGTTTCAGTGTCAGTGTTTCAAGTGCTCAATCTATCCTTTTAACTAACATTTGCCCTAACAGTAGTTTGGTTTCTTGCGGGGGGGTGGGGGGTGGGGGGTGGGTGTTGCAGGGGGTTTTGAGTCTTTGTTTGTTTTTTGGTTTATTTTGTTTTGGTGGGGGGGGGAGGGGGGGTGGGTTTAGTTTTGTGGGGTTTTTT
>JAWWLZ010000118.1:29958434-29976237 GCA_035041345.1 Poliocrania exsul
AGTCAATTGTTTTCTTTGTTAACCACTGGTGAGGACAGTTAATGGCAGGGGAGAGAATTTACATAATAATTCCAAACTACAACAAGCCTGGAGAAGAGGAGACTGAGGGGAGACCTCATTGCAGTCTACAACTTTGAAGAGCAGCAGACGCTGATTTCTTCTCTGTGGTGAACAGTGACAGAACCCAAAGGAATGGCCTGAAGTTGTGTCAGCAGAGGTTTAGGTTGGATATTAGAAAAAGGTTCTTCACTCAGAGGGTGGTTGAGCACTAGAATAGGCTTGCCAAGTAAGTGGTCACAGCACCAAGCCTGACAGAGTTCAAGAAGCATTTGGACAATGCTCTCAAGCACATGGCGTGATTCTTGGGAATGGTCCTGTGCAGGGCTAAGAGTTGGGCTTGATGATTCCTGTGGGTCCCTTTCAACTCAGCATATTCTGTGATTCTGTGATGTTTGGCATCCAGTTTCAGATTGTTCAGTGCCAAAAATCACCTATAGATACATTCAACCCCAAGCTAGAGCATATCTGATTCTCCTAGTAGTCTTTGATATGTTCCTAGTTAATTTTTGAGTTCTGTTGATTCCAAACCCAGAATTTCTTTTCTTAAAATGGCTATTCAGGCTCTTTGTCAGATTTTCCCCTATCCCTGAAGTTTTTGGAGATTAGGTTAATTTCCTCCCATATGCACACATTCAAGCAAACCATATCTCTTCAAGCTTCCAGATACAGGCTGTGAGGGACCAGATTTAAAGGCAATCTGGTATCCAGGGCAAGGGATATAGACCTTGCTCTCAGTTTCTATCTCCTTTCTCTTTGGGTGGCACCAGCACAGACACAGACAAAGAAGTCATTATTATCTCTTCATGTCTTACAACAGCAGTTGACTGCTGGGAAAGGACAGAAAGCTCACAGTACGTCTGACAAGTGCTCTGTATTTACCCTGTAGCCATGATTATAAGTTCTGTGGTCATGAATGATAACTACTGCCAGATTCCCCTCCCAATCACCTTCGGGTACACCACAAGTCCCTCAGAGACCTTACACAGTATATTTAAAGCTATGCCAGATATGTGGAAAGCCTCAGCTGTGTTGGCAATGTGTTTTCAAGCCACAGCACAAATGATGTTTGGAAGGGATCCAGAAGTAGAGAAATCAGGTGCTGAGGCCTGCTGCAGCAGTGTTCTGAGCAATAGGTTATTTCTGTAAGAAAGGACACTTGAATTCACCTGTCTTCTCTCAGTAGGTTAATTTGTCTCCATCGGACTGGCCAGAACACAAATGTCAGTACAGAACCTGTGCATTGATATCCACAGATTGACCAATGCAAATAGAATTTCAGTATCTAACTTGCAACTATGGGTTTCTACCGTGCCCATATAAACTCACCTAACTCTGCCAAGTAGGATTTTTCCCCTGGTAAACTTGGAAAAACAGGTTAAACCTACTGTGGAGGACTCTTTTTCTCTGCTGCCATCTTGAAGTCCAGATTGTCCTGCATTCATTCTAGCTCCTTGATTTTCTCATCTGTGTTAAGCCCAACAGATTCTTGGCCTCATGGAGGTAGGGCCAGAGCCAGCACTGACTGTCAAACTTCTTTCTCTTGCTCAAGTTGCAGTGCATTTTGGAGCAGGAATAGTGAGTGCTAGCAGTAAGCAGCCACACAAGCACAGCTTTCTCAGTACCTGGGGCTGCAACTGTGCTGTGTGAAGACAGCAGCCTAGTAGCCACCATAAATGCACCTTTTATCTGATGCAAATGTCTTAGGGGAGAACAAATGTTTGAAGGGTGTGAGATACAGTACAAGAAGCAGTGGGGCATGTGTCAGTCCTGAAAGTACCTCTTGCATTGTCATGCTGGGACAAGATTTGTGTAAGTCCCTTGAGATTTGCAGGAGTCTACTGTGGTAGCTCTCAGAAATAAAGTAATAATGCAATGTAGATGTAGCTTCTCTAGACTCTGTTTCCATGGATCACAGCAAAATCCAAAAGAAATCCTTGGTTTGGACTGAATTGCTGTGGGTTTTTCCTCAGTAACTTAGGCAAAATTCTGATAGTTATAGTGCAGTACAGCATGAGTTTTGCTGCAATTAAAAACATCTGTTTTAAGACTTGGTTTTGGTTAAGTTCTTCAGTATTAGAAGTGAAACAATGAAGTATATCGGGGAAACACAAACAATACAAAAATCTGAGTGCATATTAATATGTATCTGTAATGTAAAACCGTAAACTGATCCCTTGAACAAAACAAGTAGCCGTGTAACAAATTAGTAGTATTGCACTGAACTTGACAATGCTTACATTCCTCCTAAAGGAAATTGCAATAGCTTGTAGAACACATGAATGTTGAAAAGTTCCTCTAAGACTCAAGCTAGAAATGACTCCAAGGGTCTAAGAAAAAATGCACAAAACATATTTTGGTTTTGTTTTGGTATATAAAATGTAGTTACAAGTAAAGTGTTTTCAAATCAAAAATTAATTTCATTAATATTTTTTTTCATTTTGGTAGTAAACCAGAAAAACAGTCTTTTCATTTAGCTCATACTGTAATCCTACTGTATAAGCAAGAAATTCCATCCATGTTGTATCCATTTATAGCTCTCCATATCTTGACCTATGCAGGTGTACACTACTTTGTGTATGGTTTTTAAACATTGATGTCTGAGGCTAGAGAATTATCATATTTTACAGTCCTTTCTTCAATTCTTTCTGTGTAATTTTATGCAGCATGTGAAAGTTAGCACTCTGGCTAATACAAATACTACATTTTATTCATCTGTCCTTCTGTCCTGCCCAGCTTTGTCTTGAACAGAGTTGTTAATGTATTTGCCTATAACCACCTCCTAACAATTATTAAATTTTTGCAATTTCTGGCTTATTCATCTTAGTCAATGCAATTACACTACTTTATATAGTTTAGCAGCCTGAAACAATTTTGCAGTTGTCTGTTTCATCATAGCATACATACTCAGGAGGCCATTAAAGATGCTAAGTAAGTTTACTAACCTGCCAAATCTTTACTGAAAATGTGGTAGGAGAAATAAGAGTCATCTGTGGCCTCCAACTAGACCTTTGATTTACTTTTATTATTGTTTCAGTTTCCTTAAGCATTTCTGGCTGTCTTGTTGTGCTCAATCAAGAACAGATCCCATCAATATCAGTTTCTGTTATTTCTAAGGTATTCTTAATAGTGTGAAACTATGCACCACAGAGGTCATAGAGCCCATTTCATGCAGTCTGGTTACATTTTGAGATACTGACAGCAGCAGTTGGCCGTAACTTTTATGTGATAAATACCCTTTCATTCTGATTTTGGAATTATTAGTGTTTTGCAGTGAAAAATACACAGAATACTCCAATCCCTTCTTAACTGCGTTAGCATTTCAAAAACGTCAGGAAGTTAGGGCTGTAAAAAGAAGTCTCCAGTAAGGTTTTCATGGTAGGCTTTTGTTTATGTTGCTGTTTGCATAAAAAGATTAAGGAAAACAATGTCTATATTTAAGGTGGATTTCTGGTATAGAGTGACTGTAATATCAGGAATGAGACATTGTGGCTTTCATGCCTCTTTGCTCCTATACCACATACTCTTACATTCTGTCTCCTTTCATGTTTAGTAGGGCTACAGAGAATACAGAGATTTTTTAATTATTTTTATGGAAAATAATGTGTGTGTCTTAGATTCGTCATTATGCTTACTTTTCACAATGACTTCCTAGAAGTAAGAAAGTGAATTTTATTGTATGCTGAAATTTTTCTTTTTCTGATACTTCAAAACAAAAGAAGAAAAAGAGGGAAGTGTTTCTTACTCAGGGTCATTTTAGTAACCCTGTTTGTGGCATTGTCACACAAACCTCTGTATAGGCTTAAATAAAGGAACAGAGGGTTGTGGTGCAAAAATTGAGGGCAGTTCCTTTTTTCAAGTCAATATATTGCAGAAACACACCATAAGAAGGCAGAGAAATGGTATGAATTTTGAACAAGTAGACATGTCTGGATTTGTTTGAGTGAACTATTCAGAATTGTTTACATATGACTGGAGAATGTACCCAAGAACTAGACTTTAAAAGACAAATAAAGAAAACCAACATGAGTGAAACTGGAAAAAAATAACTGAGAGGTCAGGAAATAAATGAGAATTCTGTAACCAGCGTAGAAGCGGAAAGTGGGCCAGCCCTGACACAAAGTACATTTTTGCCTTTCTCCGACATTAAGTACTTCAAAAGTGTGTATTTCACTGGCTAAAGAAAAAGAGATAGATTTCTTTTCTTGGGAAAAAAAATGCTGTGCCACTGCATGTGTTTTTGTATTGTATCATTTTCAGAGAGTTAGGGTTTCTAACAAGAACTATAGATCCTCTTGGTATTACTGAAAAAGACTTAGTGAAGGAAATTTGATGCTGGAGCCAAGGATTTTATTTCAGAATAGTGAAGGTATAGAATTTCTCCTTACAAAAACTTGAATGACTGCGCCAGCACATTGTGATGGGTCAACCTCAGCTGGCTATCCAGCCACTCTCTCACATCCTTTCCTCACCAGAACGGGGGGGAAAGTACGAAAAAGCTTGTGGGTCAAGATAAAGATGAGGAGATCACTTATCAACTAACATTACAGGTGAAACAGACTCAAAATTGGTTTACTTTGTTTGCCAATTTAAATAGAGCTGATGAGAAGCAAAGACAAAATCTCTGAAATCAAAATTTCTCCCCTTATCAGGGTTAGCAGGAGGGGTTTTTTTCTTGGGTGCTGTTATCGACAAGGTGGTTTTACAAAATTTTTGAGCACATTCTATGGGAAAGGACTCTGACAGTAAGAACTAGTCTTCATCTGAACAAACTGCAAAGCATGAAAGAACGAAAACAGGGCCCAACTACTGCTACATTGATCAGAGTGAATTGGGGGAATTAAAATTACTATTTTCAGTGTAAAATAAACTTATATATTCATTATGAATTTTTCCACTAAAAAAGTTGCCTATGTACAAGAATGTGCTATGTGTTAGATGCATTTAAGAGTAGTAAAAATTTCCAGTTCATTCCTATAACTGTCTAACTATTTTGGTGTATTTTTACTATTAGGTTTAGTTATTTCCTAAAGGAAAAAAGCATGCTAAATGGTATTTCATGCCCAAATGGAAGCAGCTGTTGTTTCTAGTCTATCCAGAAATCAGCTAACAATGATTGAACCTGGGAGAGGAAGGACAAACTCATGTGGGAGTAATAACTGTGTGAGGAAACAGGCACTCTTGGAATGAAGAAGGGTAGGTGGGTGGATTATGTGCACATGATGTTGATGGTTCATCTATACCCACAGGAATGCTGAGCTGTTGCACTGCTCTGCCTCATTTCAGGCTTTGAGTTTAGTGCACAAGATCACAGAATACCAAAGCCAATTATAATTTTTAATGACAGCATGTCCTAGGATTGTAAAGCAAGGTTATTGAAGAGTCATCATTTAGGTTGTTTGGAAATTATTCTAATAATTTTGATATATATTACAGTTAATGGGATGCTACACTGAAATGGTGAGGACTGGAGGAGAGTGAGGACAAGACATTGCAGTGCTCAAGGGCAATACTGATTCTGATTCACTACCTTGGATGTCACACCGTTATTTCTGTGAATGCTCAGAAGAGGTTAAACCTAGTCCAAACCTAATTTACATAAACCCAGAATTTTTAATCACCTTTTTCTCTATGGGCAAGATTCTATGTATGTATACATAAAAGTTAATTTTGTTACAATGACTGCCTCCCCATGGAGATAAACCAAGCTGACCTTCATTTAAGCTTCAAATTAGGAGTATTTCATGCAAGGGTTTTCTTTATACATGCACAACTTTATGAAGGAAATTGATAGCAACATTTTTGTCCAGAAAAGAAAAGAAAAAAGGTGAAGTTAGTTTTTTTAGGCAGACATGCTCTGAGAGCACTCTATTGGCTATGTTGTATATCTACATTGGTTTAGCTTTACATGCAGGCAATAAATTACTTTGAACAAGGAAAATCAGTTAGTTAAGAACTAGAGTCCCAAGGCTGATATTAGGACTGTTATGCATGTTTTAGGCCATGATTATATGGGCTGGAAAAATTGGGAGAAGACATGTATGAGCAAATAGCATTTTTAAAAGTTTTGCTGAAAAAGTGACTGTACTTTGAAAGGATGAAATTTCTCTGTTGAAGAAAAACTCTATGCTTTACATGGAACCTAAATGAAGTGAAAATGCTGAAAAATATTTGCTATATGAAAAGAAAATCTGTAATATTAAATGTTTTTCTTTCTTAAAGCTCATTAATTTGTATAGTATTATCTATTACTTTATATTAATCTAAATTTCCTGAGTCAGAGACATTAGCTTACTGGACATTGTTTCAACTATGAATGAAGTGAGGCTATAATAAGAGAGAAATTACTATGCTTCAAAATTAATTCCATTCTTTAGTGTAATATTCTTTTATGGAAATAAACACTGCAACTTCATAGCTGCTGATCTAATTCACTGTTCTAGTTTAGTTCCAGAAAGTATCAAGTACTTACGCAGACTCATATCTGATACATATGCTCAGTGAATTTTACTGGAAATGACTAGTGTAGAAGAAAAATGGCAAGATCAGGTTTTAAAAGGGATTGAGAAACTTCAAGAAGAAAGGTTACATTCCATAGAAAAATATGGTTCAAATGAGATACAAACAACTCATAAATAAATGAACTCAGTATGCAGATTTAATGAGCAGATAACTCAATAATGTCATTCCACAGTATTTCATTCTTCAGGTAGCTTGTATGAATTGCTGTTCTCAGAAGAGACCTTTAAAATCCATGGAACCTGCTATCTTGAAATCCTCACTAAAGAGAAACTATAGCTGAAGTCAGTTTGAGTTCTACTTGTGTACAGATTGAAAATTCTGAAAAGATTTCCATATTTGTCTTTTCTATTGTTTTAGTTGATAAAGTGCAACAAGCATAAGACATAGAATCATAGAATCATTGTGGTTTGGGTTGGAAGAGACCTTAAAGATCATATAGTTCAAACCCCCCTGCCACAGGCGGAGAAATCGTTCACTAGAACAGGTTGCTCAGAGCCTCAACTGGCCTGGACTTAAATACTTACAGGGATGGAGCATCCACAGCCTCTCTGGGCAACCTGTTCCAGGACCTCATCACCCTCATAGTAAAGAATTTCTTCACATCTATACTAAACCTAACACTTTGAAGCCATTCCCCCTTTTCCTGCCACTATATGCTCTTTGTTGCTCTCCATCTCTCTTTTAGGTTCCTTTCAGGTACTGGAAAGCCACAATTAGCTCACCCCTAAGCCATGTCTTTTCCAGGCCAAACAATCCCAGTTCTCTCAGGAGACCTTGTAGGTGCTTCATCCTTCTAATCAACTTGATTCCTTCTCTGAACTCGCTCCAACAGGTTGATGTCCTTCCTGTGTTGGGGACACTGGAGCTGGATGCAGTGCTCCAGCTGGGGTCTCACAAGAGAGAGAATCACCTCCCTTGCCCTGCTGGCCACGCTGACTTTGATGCAGTCCAGGACACAACTGGCTTTCTGGGCTGCAAATGCACATTGCCGGCTCATGTCCAGCCTCTCATCCACCAGCATCCCCAAGTCCCTCTCAACAGGGCTGCTCTTGATCTGCTCATCCTCCAGCTTGTATTGATACTGGGGTTGCCCTGACCCAAGTGCAGCACCTTACACTTGGTCCTGCTAAACATATAACCTATACTATTATTTGTTTTAAACAGACAAATCATATCACTTACACTGTGAAGTATATTGTAATATTGTCCACCTCTGAGGTCTTCTAAGCTTTCTCTTTGAATTTCATTCACAATTTCCCTCATCTTTATACCACTGAGGCTGCTCAGCCTCCTTCTGATTTTGAGAGTAGTCAAATATTGTACACTCAGCCAGTCACTTTAGGACTGTCCTGTATTTTGAATGCAGTTACCTTTACATGTTTTCTTATTTGTGGTCTTCAGGAATGATACAAGAGGCATGATGTGGTCTTTCAAGTGATTTCTCTTTTTTAGTAAGCAAGAGCTTCACCCTATGGAAGGGTTGTACACTGTCCTTAAATACTACACTGAATTCTGTGTCATGAGACACCTAAAACTGCAAGAATAGCAAGAGAACTTGCTATTTATCTTGTTCTTTGGTCAGAGTTCTTTTTTGAAGTGGGAAGATCCCTGAGAACTGAGCATTAACATATCCATCAATGTTCAGCATTAAAAAACCAAAGGTCCCAGATTTCCTTCACAGACAGAAACCTGAGCAGTATGGTGACTCTACCATGCTCAGGATATGCTGAGGGTGTGCAACTGGGCACTCATTGCAGCTCAAGCTGTGCAAATCATCCAGCACGTTCTGTAGGTGTCAAATGTACTGTGTTGGCCTTCTACAAGCTTGCTTGGTGTCAGTCTGCATGCATGCTGCATGTACCACGATTTATGTGTCCAGGATCCCTAGCTGGACTGCTCAGTACCTGAGAGGTTCCAGATGAACAGCCAGATCAGCAATTTTGAACAAGCTGAAACAGGTGTTCAGCCATAGGAGGGGGAGATATGACAAGAACACATCAGAGTAGATTGGAAGCTTCTGAGAAAAAAGATTTCCTGCCTGGTGCTTCATCACTTCTGTTCTGCACTGGGATATATGGAACAATAAAGCCTGGATACAATTAGTCTCCTCTAATTTCTTATCTCCCAGGAATCTGCCTATATGTTGCAGCTGTCCTCTGTCACTTAACAGAGTCAGTCTTGGTCTCAGAACATAGGTTTTATCAGAAAATGGAGTACATATAGTATTTCTTCCATATTTCATCTCAGGTTTGTAACTATGCCGTTTACTCCTGGAGGATGTCACTTATGACTAATATAACAAAGCACATTAGCTTTGCAAAACCTGCAGCCATCTGTGAGAAAAACAGAAGAGAAAACAGGCCATTGGGACAAACAGTCCCCTAGATGTAATTTCCCAGCTGGGATGTTATTCAGTGTGGCCCAGTGCCTAGAAGCCCTGGTTTGTTTCTGATCTCCAGGTCAGTTTCAAAGCAGTTTTGTAATAAATGGCATGTTTATGTGTCCACCAAAAATAGCAGTAGCTGTTAAAGCTGAAGCCATTCAGCATGGCTGACACAGTCTTAAGATTCTTTTTCCTTAATTTCTTGGCCCAATTGTTTTGCAACCTAATGCTGAAAAAACACAGTTCCTATGTGTATTTGTTTTAGATAAATATCTAATTACCATGCCATTATGACTACAGTTTTGGAATCTATTTTTTAAATGTTACATTTTGATTTTTGGAAGCACAGAATTGAAAACACATACAAAAACAGCTGAGTTTCTGCAGATTTTATTTTCTTAACCACTTTGTCACCATCTGCAGTTTGTCCTTTGTAGAAATGTGATTTACTCTGCTTTGCAGGATGCTACATCTTACTTTTCTTTTTGGTTACAACTCCTTCCATTTTAACTTATTTCCTTCTTTCCTTGATGAAATATATCCTACTTTCACCCTGATTCTGTTAAGATTCTTTTTCTACTGTACCAGTCATGATTTCTATGGCCCAGTTTAGCCAGGAATCTGTAGAGCACAGTATAAAACTGCTGTGATCTCTGACAGCATCTTTTGGAAGAGCTTCTGAAGGTGCTATAATGCAGAATAGATGTCATGAATTTTACACAGGCCTGGCAGATAGCTTCAACCGGTGGTTACCCTCTTGGCGCAGACTCACTGCTGTGATGCAAACTTCTGCAACCTATTTTCTTGTCCTAGGAGCAGTCAGTTAGCTCATAACATAAAGCAGAGTGATGGGAATATATTTTTCTTTCAGTGGAAGGTTCATGTTAATGATTTTTTGTTTGTTTGTTTCTTCACAATATTCATAGTTATCAATTAACTGCCTTGTTTGTAATTAACAGGTCATATTTTTGATTTACATAAGAATTTTTCTTAGAACCTCAGAAGTCACTGCTAAGTAAGCAAGACTCACATTGTCTTGGAGTAGTGCAGTTATATTTGTCTAGTGTAATTCTCAACACCCCATGATTAAGCAATGTATAACAAAATAATATTTTTAGCTGAATAAGAGTCCCCAGAAAACTGATAGTAAGATGTGCAAAACCAGAAAAGACTAAACTGTATTACAGTAGTCTGTAAAGCATTATTGTATCTTTCTGAACTCAAGAGAGACAACCCATCTTAGCTATACTTCCTATAGTTAGTGTAAACATTATAGGGCTAGCATTTGTCCCACTTCAGTGGTAGATCTAGATTGACGGAGCAGTGACAGAGCTGTCTATTCTGCTACTGGCCCAGTGCAGACCATGCTTGGGAAATTGTCAGAGAAGACAGAAGGAAAGATGTCATTGCTCTGTCACCATCAGTCCTTGGCTGTTGTAGGATTTGTCTTACCTAATCTGTTAGAGAAGAGACTGATAAGAGAACCAGGCAGCTCTAGCAGCTTTCTGGCAACCTTTTAGCTTTTTCTGCTTCCTATAAGAAGAGGATACCATCTTTGGTAATATAAAATAGTCTTTGCAGCAGCACTCAGGAAACTTATTTCAGAAGGTACAAGTCTTTTGGCTTCAGGGGGCAATGCATATGTTAATGCCAATGCTAAATATTATCCATTGTTTCAGAGTAGCTTGCATATGTTTGTTTTTACTTTCAAACAATAGGCAATGCCCCAGGGTGACAGTGCATAGGCTGAATGGGTCCTTAGAATGAGAAAACACGATTTGTCAAATGACTTATTCAAAAAATACCAAACTGAACGAATTCATTTGAACAGCTCTATTATGCTCCCCTGGTGTGCTATTCTTTAAACAGAAGAACCTTATTAGTGTAACAGGCACTGCAGGCCTAAGATGTCAATGTTTTCTTTGGATCTGTGTTGGAATCTACGTATGTAGGAAACATTTTCATTTTCTAATTATTACAAATGATGTTCTGTTCTTTAGAAACAGAAGTATTTTCAGGGGGAAAAGTTAAGCTCAGGAAGAAGCCAAGTAAACACTTTTTACTTCAGGTTTTCACTAAAATAACTAAAACAAATTGACCAAGCTCATTGGATGTAATCAAGCTATGAATTGCTATGACTATAAACTTTGAAAATTACCACTCAGTAACAGATTTCTGCCTGTAAGCTATCTTTAGACTGAAAACATGTAGTCATTTCTGGATTGCTGCAGTGCATTTTGCGGTTTCATTAGTCAGTATGTTCTTAAGTCAATCTATTAAGTTTGCTCTTTTAAAGAAAATATGCCAGATGATAGGTAATGCTGTATTATGAAGGCTATGTGTGTTAAATCCTACACTCCTTAGTGCAAAAGGTTTCCTTCATAATAGAATCATATAATATGCTGAGTTGGAAGAAACCTATCAAGATCATTGAGTCCAACTCCTGGCCTGTGCAGAACACCCTAAGAGTCACACCATGTGCCTGAGAGCACTGTTCAAATGCTTCTTGAACTCTGTCAGGCTTGGTGCTGTGACTGCTTCCCTGGGGAGCCTGTTCTAGTGCCCAACCACCCTCTGAGTGAAAAACCTATTCCTGACATGTGAGCTAAACCTGCCCAACTCAGCTTCATGCCACTTCATTCGGTCCTGTCACTGATCACAGGAAGGAAGAGATCAGTGTCTGCCCCTCTGCTTCCCCTCCTAAGGAAGTTGTAGACTGCAATGAGGCCTCCCCTCAGTCTCCTCTTCTCCAGGCTGAACAGACCAAGTGCCTTCAGCTGCTCCTCACATGCCTTCCCCTCAAGGCCCTTCACCATCCTCATGGCCTTCATTTGGACACTCTCTAATAGCTTTATGTCTTTTCCATGCTGTGGTGCCCGAAACTGCACACAGTACTCAAAATGAGGCCTCCCCAGTGCAGAGCAGAGTGGGACAATCCCCTCCCTTGACCGGTTGGCGATGCTGAGCCTGATGCCCCCCAGGATATGGTTGGCCCTCCTGGCTGCCAGGGCACTGTTGACTCACATTCAACTTGCCATCGACCAGGACCCCGCTTTGGTCATTGCCCATCTCTAGTTTCTCAAGGTCTCTCTGCAGGGCCTCTCCGCCCTCAGGGCATGTATGTGTTTACTGCTGGATGACCAGATTTAAAAGAGTGAAAAATCGAACCTCCAAACTCTACTGAAGTATACCTTGCCTTACTCAGAACAGTACTATCAAAGAGTGATACCCCTTCATGAGCACAGAAATACAAATTTGTTTTTTGTAGTATCTTGTGGTTCATTTACACATCTGGAAAGTATTCATGCAGATTTGCTGTATAGGCATGCAGACCTACATCTACTAAAATACAGTAGCTGTTTTTTCTAATCAACTGGTTCCTAAATCATGTAGGACTAGTGACATCACCACAGATTGTTGTGAATGTTGCAGAAGAAGTGCAATCAACAGAGAATATCTGTATTATGAAGATTTTTTCATGCACTTTCATTAAAGCTGAGGAAATATGTCTGTTCAGAGCTGATGACATCATTGTGCCACTTATATAGAATCAGGTTGCATTTTAAATTACTGATCAAGTCAAGAAGCAGACTTAGGCTTATCCATAACAGTAAATATATGCTGTATCTTTTCAGGTGTTACTGGAATGCTAATATGTGTCTAACACTCAGAAAGTAATCTCTCAAAGATGTTGGGGAAAGTGAGCGTAGCGAGAGGCTTTGGCGTGCCCTCGCCAGCCACCCCAATGTGACCCCGGGTTTGGGCTTCTAGTTGCATGCGCGTATTCCCATAGGGATAGAGCTGTGCACTAAATAAATAAATAAATAAATAACAACCGGAACATTCACCTTTATTAGGGAATTAGCGGATTAATATAACTTCTGGGGCTGAACATGTGAACAACAACAAGTTATGATAGGATAAGAGGCTATGGCCACGAGGCAGCAGGCTGTTCTGATTGGTGGACAGCTGGTGTGCACGAGGCAGGCAGCACAGGGCTGGCGCCACCGAGGCTGTGCTTTTCCCAGGCTTCGAGGTTGTTTACCTGCCTCGTGGCTGGCTCAAGGTGGCTGTGACCTTGGCCAGCCTGTCAGCTCCTGGACGGTGTGTTGTGCATAGAGGCTAAAGGCCAAGCCTCTCTTAACACAAAGATTAGGTATAAAAGACACAAGTAAATGAGCATTGGTGTTGCACACCCATTCTTACTCTGACTCAGTTTCTATCACCCTGAAACCTTCATGTACATTCCCTCAAAACATGGTAGCATATCTGATCAGCTTCAGCCCCACAATTATTTTTAATCTATTTTATTTTTAATTTTGGGTTATATCTGTCAGATTCTTAACATCAGTCTGTCTCATCTGACCAGTAGTTTACACAGCAGTATGGGATAAATTCCAGGACAATTTCTTGGTTAAGATATCAAAATTTTAAAAGTTTGTGAAACTGAAGTATATATATGGGGCCTGGAGCTCTATACTTCATTTTTTGTTAGGCAGCTCTGACCAGAAAATTGTCACAATGTGAAACTGGACATCAGATTGTTGCACAGAAATTACAAAGCCAGGCAGGTAGTATTAATAGCTAGAAAATAACTGTGTTCATCTTATAGTTGGATATAGTCACTCTCTGTATAAAATATGAACTGATACCAGTGTATTATTACCAGACAACTTGAGGGTGTAAAATTCTTCAGTTTTGACTTTTCTTGTTTATCCTTTTAAGACCCTTTATTTAATTTTTAAGCTTCTCATATTTGGACATTAAATAAAAAAAAAAAAAATAAAATTTCAAAAGTCAGAAAGGAGCTATATACAAAGCTGTTTCTCTGACATTTTCCTTATTCTTTGTCTTCTCAGAAATAACCAAGAGATAAACTGTATTTAGTCATATGAGCATCCAGAGTACTAAATTCACAGATCCATATGGCATTGCTTTTTGGTCATGCTTTTTGGACCAGCTTAATATTTAATTCATGAACAAATAGATGTGATAAACAACAGAACAGCAGTTTCCAGATGTCTCTTTCCTAGCATAAGAAGACAGATACACAGAATATTGCTTAGCTTTGGGCAATACCTAAAATAGCACTCTGGCATAGGGGGGATCCAAATACCTCCAATGGTGAACAAAGGGGGATTTGGACCTGTGCCACTAGGAATCAATGGTTAACAACCAATAGAAAGGGGCGAATAACAACCAATGAGAAAACTTCTTGAAACTTTCAGACCACCACATACATTCCTAAGGGTTGAGGTAACAGTTGTCTCAGGGGATTTGGGGAAAGAGAAGGGTGACTTTGCAAAAAAGAACAAGGGAATCCATCCTGTGCATTTAAACAACATTAAAAACCTCATTTTTTAGGGCATTTGGGTTAGCTTCTTCATTTTCTTCACAAGTCCACTTCTGATAGGACTTTTCCATTACAGATACTGTAAATCCATATGCTACCTCACATATTGTCATTAATATATTTTTAATGTTCATGAGGGCTGTATTTCATACCTTTAAAAAGGAATGTGCTATGGTCAGGAGGCCCTGAGTGCTGCAATAGTTTTTTTTCTCCCCTGATGCCTCTACGGGTTTCTGAAAATCGGGAACTATCAGGTTGCATGGGCATTTGGCCAACCATGTATCCCAAAAGCATTTATATCAGAAATAGTGTTGAGCCAGGTTGCTAATGCAGACTATTTTGCCTCTGCACGTTGTCCTAAGAGAGATATATATGTTTTTGCCATTGGAGAAGGACAAAGTTTGAAAAATAGTAAGAATTTATTGCAAATATTTGTCTGGGTCACAGAAAAGCCATGTGGTTTATCTGCTCTTAGTGCTGCAGGATTTTGAGTTAGAAAAGAATCTCATTTTTTTATTCCATGATTTTTCTTGTCAGATACTTTTTATCATAGATTTTGTTCTCCTACAATTTCAGCATCAGATTTTCAAAAGTATCTAACACATCTGGTATGATTTCCAATAACTAGCTCTGTTTGATATTCTTCATTTGAGAAATTATTGCACTTGAATATCTCCATTTGGGTTCAATGTCCACTATTTTCAGGAATACTTTGTAAGCTGTTACAAGTCTGACCTCAAGCTCAGTTAAAAATATATCTCTATAATGCTCATGGAATTTATGTGATTACTGTCCTCTGTCTGTAAAAGCCTGTTTCAGTGCTTATTTGCTGAATATGCAGCTTTAATTTGTGCTAATTCAGCAAGACTTCTTATCTGATTCAAGTGGAGGCACTCAACTTTATGAATCAGATTTAATAGATCCAGTCTTGATTAGGTCTTCATAGTTAGGTGGTAGCTGAGTCCAACTGCAAATGTAGGGGCATTGCATTGCCAACAAAGCCCCCCCATATTTCCTGTCATGGTTTAACCCCAACTGGCAACTAAGCACCACAAAGCCACTTGCTCATTCCCCTCTAGTGTGACTGGGGGAAAAGAATCAGAAGGCTAAAAGTGAGAAAACTTGTGTGTTAGGATAAAGACAGTTTAATAGGTAAAGCAAAAGCTGTGCATGCAGTCAAAGGAAAATAAGGAATTCCATCACCCCTTCCTGTCCACAGCCAGGTGTTCAGCTATCTCCAGGAAAGCAGGGCTCCATAACTCCTAACAGTGACTTGGGAAAACAAATACCATTAGTCCAAATGTCCCTGCTTCATTCTTGTTCCCCCTAGCTTTTTTAACTAAGCATGGTATGGAATATCCTTTGGTCCATTGGGGTCAGCTGTCCCAGCTGTGTCCCATCCCAGCTGCTTGTGCACCCCCATAATACTGACTGGTGTGGCAATGTGAGAAACAGACAAAAAAAATAAAGGAACTAATACCAAATAGCTTCATTAGGGACCCAAAATGCCCTGGAGGGTTAATTCCAGGAATCAGAGGTTCCCTGGATGCATAAGAGGATGTTCAGCTTGATATTTTATGTAACACCAAAAATTATTTCATCCTAGCTGAAGTGTGAAGGTTTCAGGATCTCTGGGATGGAAGGACTTATTAAGATAAACATAGGCTGGGAAAATGTAAAATAATAGAAAAATACTAAAAAAATAACAGGAGATGAAAAGCTGGCAAAGGCTTTAGCCTGTCAATTATTGAATCAGAAGAGACTCTGCACCAAGTTAAAGGTCTACCAATACCAATAGCAACAAATATTCTCAAAGGGACAGAGTTAAGGTTGTATGTGTATTTTTAACTTGACCAGCACTTCTATCCTTTAAGTTAGCACTCTTTGAAACCTTATAATACTATTATATGGAGGATCTGATGAAACATTTTGTCTTTTCTGTTTCCCTTCTTGCTTTTGTCTCCTATCACAAAGCTGAAGTTCCATGTTACCAGTTCATCTCTTTTCCATACCTCAGGATGGTACATGTGTCCAGAAACACAGGCCAAAAACAACAGATTTATCACAGTCTTAATGACAGCTGGCTGCATGCTGAGTGAATTCTTAAATTCCCCAAAACTACTTTTTTGCCAAAACATGTGGAGTTGCAGCATTCAACATTTTATTGGGAACGTTATCTCCAAATGAACAATGACTCCACTGGAAAAAATTTGGTATCAGCTATAGACCCATTTTTAGCTTCTTGTTTGGTGAAACTTCAGAAAACATAATTAGCCATATGTTGAGAGATGTTCTCCAAGTCTTAAATTTAATTTTTGCAAACCACATTTAAGCACTACCTTGTCCTCAGCTTTACTCTGTTGGAATCAGAAGACATGGGATTTTTTTATGAGAATGTGATTCTTCATATTTCTTTGGGTAAATATTTGTGTTTATGAAGATTGTAGAACTGGCAGTACTAAAGACTGAAATCTCCCATTTGTTTATATGGGAAGATCTGTGCAGGCAACAGTACTGGAAGCATCCCCTACTTCTGTTACTTACGAACTTCAAGCCTTGCATTGGTATTCTCAGAGGCAGAAAAGTAGAGCAGTTCAGAAACATTCATTCTCCCCCACAAGTATTTATACTGAAAACAAAACAAGATTACTTTAATCAAAAACATGCACAGAAAATCTTAAGGTTATGTCAAAAATAAGAGTTCCTACGTGAAAACCATTTTTTTCCAAATTAAATCTAAATAAACTGTCAGATTTTAAATTGGATTAAAACAAATTGAAAGATTAAATTATATCTGGCTAAGTCTTGGTATAGATTTATAGTCAGGTGCCTCATGATAGCACCATGTCTCCTGATTCAGAATTCCTGTTTGGGCTACTTTTCCTGTAATACAATTACAGTTTCTCCTCAGGAAGTTTTCTGCAAAATGAAGTTCACTTTTTGCCCTGAAATAGCAGTTTGGACTATGTGAATCAGCTAAATGTCACCGTTCTGTTTCTATTTGTAGAATAAAAACTTTTGCTAGAAGAGTGGTAAGGCTGGATTTCTATTTTTCTGGCCAAAGGAGTTTGCTTTGGTTCCTCTCTGACTACAGGTGGTCTGGTTCCAGCTTCTTATTCTTTTACAAATTAAAGAAGGACAAGTTTTCTTGCAACATCATGGTCCATGTCATGCATGGATCAGAAGTGTACAAAGGATAGAAGGGAGAGGAGCATCTGGGACAGTTTCACACTGCTGACTGGTCTGACAAAGCTTGCAATAGAAGTAGAACTTCTTCAGCCTCTGTGGTTTCCATCCCAGCTGTGTTGGGAGTGAATTCTATGTAATTGAAAGTCAAGCCTCTTGGCTATAATTATTTAAAAACCAGCCCCATATTCTCGTGTTTCCACGTTTGTATTGATGGCAAGCTGTTATCTGTTCGATCTTACTTTCATTGACTTGTTTGCCTTGCTTTTTTCAGTTGACCTCATTGCCACTTGAAATGCAAA
>JAWWLZ010000118.1:29977129-30069126 GCA_035041345.1 Poliocrania exsul
TCAAAACAACAAAACTTGACTGTTATACTGTAATGCATTGCATACAATACCATTTCTACAATGCTACTAAATACTTAACAATTATTTTCATCATTTCCAAAGAAGTTTAATTTGTCATGGGTTTTTTTGTGCTCACAGAACAGTCTAATTCTCATGATCTGTGAATTATAAATATTTTTTTATGTTCTATGGTTGAGCATTTGATAACTTTTATTGACTTAATTTACTCTGATTAGCTCACTCTGTAAGCTTCCTTATTTGTAAGCAAAAGGATATTTTAATTCACAACGCATGCTAATATGATGTAAATAATGAGGTCTTGGGGAAAAGAAAGTGGATCCAGCATGGATTTTTTTTTCTTTCTCTGGTATCCAGATGTACAGTTTAGTAAAGATTATGAACAAGTTTCTGCTTAGAAATTGTTTTAATTTGAAAACTTAAAAGGCATAATCTTATCCTCCCTCAGAACACATGCACTCGTGAAACTGCACATTTAGAATTATGTTTTTCCTTTATTGGTTCCATTAATATCTATGAATAATGGCTTCTCATGTGGTAATTTAATTATGGTTTGGAATAATTGGTAAACTGGAACAGTGTCATACATTAGGGAGAAAACTGATAAAAGAGGGGTAAAGGTGAATTATATGGAGCCTGGGAACCTAACTAGAAATAATGAGATAGTGAAGTTTTAGTTACTTTTTGACTGAAAAACAATGGCATCTCCACAGTGAGTTCTGCTGAGTAGCTGTTGCAGTTTAGGAATGGCACTCCCCAATTCAATGCCTGCACTAAGACTCCCCAAACTGCTCCTTCTCTTGCTCCCTCACCTTCCCCACCTCCCCACTGTGCCAGGATGGAGAGGAGAATTGAAGGCACAAAAGGCAAAGATCACGGGTTCAAATAAGAACGATTTACTGGAAACAGCAATGAGATAAGAAAATGAACAGTAACAGTACAAATGACAGGGGGTACAAGAAAAGAAACAACTTCCAAGTTAAAACTCCCCAATAACAGACAATACTAGATGGCCCACATACACACCACATTTTCTCAACGGGAAGGAACACTTTCTCCCTGGAAGACAGTCCCTTTCCCCTGGCACCAGTAATGACATCAGGTGGTACAGAATAACCTCAGGATCCTAGCCATGTCCCCTCCTGGCTACTGTAAAAATTAACCCTGTCCTGGCTAGAACCAGAACAGTAGTAGAACTTGTGCATGGAATATTCAAAACTGAGCTGAACAAACAGGAAAAATGGACTGTAAGGAACCAATTTTTCTCTGGCAAAGAGGTGGACTAGTGACCTAATATTTCTTTTCCACCGTTAGAACCTATAAATCTTTTTGAACAAATACTTGGAATTCTGTATGTCTTCTAGTCTCTCTTGAACTTCTTTTGTATCTAGCATCAACAGATCATTATCCTGTTAAAGTGCTTGACTGTAAATAGCTTTATTTTTGGTCTTTCTTACTGGACAAAGTTAAATCTTAGGATATGTAGAATCACGTTGTACCTACTTGTTTGCTTGCAGTAGAGAGGAGAGAACTCAGAAATCTTCTTGTCCCAAGAATCACAAAAAAGCCCCCTAAAACTGGCCAGCAGCACAGGGAGTTTCAAATGGTGGGAGACAAATGACTTCATTAATTTTTGACATTTTGAATTCTAACTATTTGCATTTTGTGTTTTTTACAGACCACTTGAAAGGAGAGATAACCCGGAGACACATTCAGAGAGCAGCTCTAGGTGAGAGCATAACATTTCAGGTACAATAGAATACATTCAGGGCAATAAGCTCTCTTCCAGGGCTAAATCTGCTTGTGAGGCAGGTTTTATTTTCTATGACAGTTTTTGCCACAGTATTACAATAGTCCATGCCATAAAGAGCTTGGACTCTGCCTGAAATTTGATGCAAAAGGCATCTTATTTTATGTGTGGTGAGAAAAAGAATGCAAAATTCTTACATGATTTGGAGTTTGGTCTCTGATTAGCCTAATTGAAATTCCCCTTAACAGACATTGATTTGTCCTGAGACTGAACTAGTAGCCATGTTACCACAATCTCTCTAATATCCTTTTTAATTTTTCTCATTCCAAGAGGGGCTGAAGGCATATACAGGTCATTTCTCTTGCATTTAGTTATAGCAGTTGAGAAGTTATTTCTTGCAGTTTCTGTTGACACAGCTGTGAAGCTAAAAGTGTCTGTGTAAGTTGTTCACATAAGTGTAAAGTCATCCAAATTTGTTTTAAGATGTTTTAAGCTGACTCCACTTACTTTGTACTGAAACAGCCTTGGAGTGTCCATATGAGAATTCCATTTTTAGGACAATAAACTTCATCTCCTCTCCTCTCCTCCCCTGCCCGCCCCTCCCTCACTCCCCTCCCTCCCTGAAGTTCAGTCCAAAGGTGGTATCTTCAGTACAGCATGGATGTTCTTTAACCCATTCCAGATTTTAATTTACTAATTTCTTGCCACTTTAAGAAGTTACATCAAGATGAATCATAGCAATGCTGTTTATCAGTATCCCTTATTCAGTGTTTTGAAAAATGAAATTATATATTCTGAATGCATGTTTCAATTGGAATGATAATATCTGGTTTTGTATAGGGTCTTTTTATTATATAAAAAATTGTGTTTCAACTGCTGTTTTCAATAAGTAAACTGCTTTTCATAACATAGGTAAGAATAAGTTTTTCATGTCCTCAGAAAATGCCACAATAGTGATTTTACCATTTCCATTGTGAGTATTCTATTAGTACTCTAAAATGTAGTAGGCAACCCATGTGTTTTTGCCTTTTGTTTTGAGCACTGCTTTCTGCTTATCATCACAAAGTCTGTACTGGTCAAAGTATTTTCCAGTCTCTGGATATTTAGACTTAATATTTATTCTATGAGCTGGGGACTATTATTTGCCTGCCTGCCTTTTTGAGTGAATATTCTTCCAAGGAGTAACAGGTGTCAAGTCTCCCAGGAACTTCTCAACAATCAGAATGTCATCAAGATATTTTTTTACTGAAAACTGCATGGTAAAAATTCTAATTAAGAGTCTGTTGAAATCCCAACATGAAATAAAACACACCATAGTTACAATTAGAAACCAAGTTAACATCTTCCAGCTGCCTTTTCCTTAAAGCATTTTATAGTTAAAACTCTTGAAGAAGCTATTCTATTTGGATTTTAAACAGTGTAGATCTGTTTCCCTCAGGGCTGTGCTTAAGATGTGGATTTCTTATTGAAAAAAACCTCCACTCTTAGTCCATTGCTCTTAGCTATGTCTTTTAAAACACCATATGCTAAAAGTTCACAGACACAAATAGATGGGAATTTTCATCAGAGACAAGGGATTGCTCCATGTTTGTCACTACACAATCAGAAACATTAAATATTTTATGAAAAATTGCCAGGATTCATTCTCAGTGTGACTTTCATCTTTAGTAATTGTAAAAATACTTCTTTTAGTGATCTTCACTAAGATCTTTCAGAGCAACATGCTCAATAACATTTTTAGGCAATATTTAAAATTCCTTTTGCATGCCTAACTGCATTTTTAGGTAGGATTTTAAATAAAATAATGTTCATACTGCTTAAGTATTAACAGAGCAAAAACACTGGGTCACCAGTGTGTTTCTGGGTGGAAAAGATAGGAGAAAAGAGTGGGGAAAAAAGCTTTCCCTGGAGTTTGCAGTGGTGTAGAAGAAAAGAAGGGTTTTATTTGATTCTAGTGAAGCACAGGTGCTTTAAACTAGCATTTCTGTAAAATACAGCACTTGATTCTCCATTTTCTTTTTCCAGTGTTACATTGATAGAAAATGATTGCAAGCAGGCTAATGTAACGTTATTCGCCAGCACTGGGAGAAGTCTGAATCCTAAGTTGGACCTGCTTGATGACATAGGAAATCCTGTGTAATGGGAAGATGCTTCCATGGGGATGTTTTGTACAATTACTTTTGTACTATTACTTTCCATAACAGAAGTGACTGTGCTAAGACTCGCGCAGTGTTGCCTGTTCAACTACATCTTGAGTAGAGGCCTCTGTTGCGTCAACTCTGGAAGTTAGGGAGGACCCTTGAACACACTCCTGACTGATCTTTCCATATAATCGGAAATGTTTAGTAAATCTACAAGTTCCCCAGGCTGTTCAATCAGCTGCAAGTAGACTGGGACAAAGCTTCATGCACAGAAGGGTCATCCATTGTGTACAGTCTGAAACGTTTCCTAAATTAACATGAATGTTAGTCTGTGGCCAGTGGTGCAGCATCTTCAGGACAGCATGCTCTTCATTACTGATAATTACAGGTACTTTCTCAGCCTAGCTGAAATGTGGCTTTGCAGCTTTCCATTTCAAATATTTTTCTTTTTCATCACATTCTCCATGAGCCTCCCTTCTATTTTTCTGTAAGTTTTGAAATTTGGGCTAGTAGAAATCTATCCATTCTTTTCAGATTCTCCTGAAAACATCAAGAAATGGCAAAACTTTTCTGCTTCTGGTAAGGTTTATTGGGGCTAAAGTACTATCCAACTCCACTTTCTCTGTAGAGCTATTTGAAATGGAAAAATATAGGACAGATATGGGTCTTTGTAAGGAATCTGGATCCTTTCTATAGACTTCAGTGTTAAGGTGCAGTTTTATCAATACTTTATTAAAAACAAACAAGCAAACAAAACTCCCACTTGCTTTTCCAGGTTTTGGAACTTGAGTTTTAGAAATAAGCTTCTGTATTTCTGCTGGTATTCAAAGAGCTCTTCCCACGTTCTTTGTTAAGCAAAATTCCTTTGAGAAACCCATTCCTCATAAAAAATAAAATTACTAGGTGACTCAGAAATAACAGATATATTTGAATCCCTGAAAATGCATACCAGCATTTGATTTCATGTTGTGAATGCCTGAGAGCAAGGCTTTTGGCATGTTACTTTTATATTTGGATTTGTAACAGATATTTGTTTTAAGCAAAAATAGAAAAAAAAATCTCCTTATTTTTGTTCCCTCTATAGCTTTGTCTATATCATCTTCTCCTATATTTTCAAAGTTAGATACCTGTTCCAAATATATTAGTATCAGTTTATGCCCTTTTTCTTGCCCTGCTGTGTGTTTCTTTATAGTGTATTTCGGTCTGCTTACTCACCTTTCCTTAATTAGGAGTGAAAGAACATGATCAATACCAGAATGAAGCAGGGACAGACAGTACTGTATAATCAATGCATCAGGGTATTCCTGCAGGAGTATTCTAGCCAGTGTTAGGAAAGAATTTCAAGAAATGATTCCTCCAATACTTGTGGTGCTGCCACTACCACGTATGCTATACCTGATGGAATATGAATATGGTGTTTGGCACATTTCTGCTTATCTGAAGAGTTAGACTGGGGAGCTGCTGCTCCCACTTGTCCAGAGTATTAGATCATAGAATCACAGAATAATTTGGGTTGGAAGGGATGTTTAGGTATCATCCAGACCAACCCTCCAACCATGGGCAGGGACATCTTTGACTACATCAGGTTGCTCAAAGCTCCATCCAGTCTAACCTTGAACCCTTCCAGTGTGGCCCGTGCTGCTAGAAAAGTTGGTCTACAATAGTTTGTATCTGGTATATAAGTGTATAATAGTTCTCTGCAACCATTGCAGTGTCTTACAGACATATATAAAAATTAATTGGACTAATAATTATAACTGTCTTGAACTATCTGCTGTGATCTGTGTCAATGGAAAGCACATAGCACTTCCAAACTGCTGTTTTGCATCAGAGTTGATCTGTTATTTAAATAAATCCATATTTAAATAAAATTATTTTGGTTTCTTTCACTGCTTTACATCTTGTAACTGAGATGACAAATTTTTTCATATGAAGCAGAAGATTCTTGATCTGTAGTAATGCTGTGAAATGAGGAGACAAGTGTTTTCAGTCACAAAATGACAGAAGCTGAGAAAACTGGCAGTTCGTGTTTTCCCACACAAATCCAGCATAGTCCATGGAGAATAATAGATAGCCTGTTTTAAGGCCATCATTCTTGGTGCTGAAAAATGATATCTTACATATGGGCTAAATATAACACTTTAGAGAAAAAATCTGTTTGAAGTCCAGAATTGTAAGAAGTTTTTTGTTGGGTTGGTTGGGGGGTTTGGTTTGGTTTGTGGTTGGGGGGTTTTTTTGTTGTTTTTGTGGTGGTGGTTTGTTTGTTGGTTTGTTGGTTTGTTTGTTTGTTTGTTTTCAGAAGATAAAGCAATATGGTCCAAGTGCTACTGGGTATCCAAAAGTTAAAGTATGCTAAAGAGCAGTGTAGTCAGTTTGCAGTAGCCTCAGAATAAGGAAAACATTTCTCTTAGAAAATAATAATTTTGATATGCACAATGTTTCTCTGTGTTAATTTCTTCTGTATATTTTTGCTTGAAATATCAAGCAACAGTGGTGGTTTTGTAAAATCTCGCTGTTCTTGTGCATTCAGGGAACTGATTTTATTCCCAGGGTGACCTCTAGTGGTATCAAGGCCGTTCATTTTTAGTGAGGGGTTTGATTTCTTTAGTCTGTTTCAAAAAATAGGAATTCTGAGAGTGACAGAAAGCTGGTAAGATTGTGCTTGTTAAAAAGGAAAATGATTTTTCACTTTTGTTAAAACAAATATCCCAATAGCAAAATGTGATGAAAATTCAGAAACCAGTACCTTCTTGCCTTTTTTTTACTTGCCTTGGTTTTACTTCAACAAAGGTAAAGATACTTTTGAATTTGCTTCATACAATTATTGTAGCATATTAAGTGCTTTTAGAAATATTTACCAAATAATTTTTAAGCAAGTGCTTGAAATAGTTATGGAGAATGGAGAATTCATCTTGAAAACATATATAAGTAGTTTTATAGGACATTACAAGTAGATAGAGAAGCTTGTTGTTGCAATGTATTTAAGTCATTGCAGTTATTTCAGATTCGTCTCGGTGGAAAAAAGCATAGATTTTAACTTGTGGTAACTGTGAAGTTACACACCATAACAAACTTACTCTCTTGGTTCCTCATGCTGTTTTGTGCTTCAGGTCAGCATAGGTTATGGCTAAAACTATGACCTCATGAAGAGTTTTGTATTTTTGTATCTATCAAATCCCTCTATAAAGGTGTTCACAATCAGGAAAAGGAACCATGGATTCAAAGCAGCAGCTAAACAAGCAGAAATTATTTCTTTCCCACAGTACTTGATGTTTCTTCTTAGGTAATATATTTTGATGATTTCTAAGTATTACGTTGGAATTAAGTTTAAAACTGTAGGAGTATGTTCTAATAAGACATTCCTTCACCCGTCCCTTCAGGCCTCAATCTTACACAGACCTTTCTTCCCACAGGTTTTGCTGCAGACTTTCTAGGGTATTTTGTAGTTTTATTTGTTGTTGTATTTTTTCTGTTACTTTTTTAAACAGGTTTTTCTAGGTACAGTGCTAAATTCTTCAGGCAAATATGAGTTTTCACTTTCATTGTATCTTGAAGAAAGAGAATATTGCATCTTTACTGGAAGCCTTTGCAAATATGTCCTCCTGAACTGTCAGAGAAAATTCTGAGATTACTTGTATGTTCCTATTCAGCTCCCATACGATCCACTCAATTTCAGATGTCAGATCTCAGAAAAGAGCAAAGTCATCTTTGGATCGAATGATACTTTTATTAGGAGTCATGAACTTGTAACACAGCTATTCAGTTCTCAGTTTTATTGACACTGACTTTGGCATTTCACTGTTATTGGAACAGCTTGCAGCCTCTCTTAGCTTTCTTGCAATAAGTGTTTCTTCTGAAATATTGAAAAGTTCACTGCAAATTGTGTTATTATTTAGAGATTCCTTCTGGTGTCAGCAAGTAAACAAGACAGAATCTGAAGATGAAGCTCTCCATTCTCTAGTTTGATCTACTAAATTAAGATATTATGATCTATGAGGAGAGTTACACATTGAAAGAGGTCATCAGAGAAGTTTGCAGGATCCCTGTCCATGGAGTTTTTCGTGACATGTCTGGACAACCTAGTCTGGTTCAGTTCTCACCAAACTCCGAGCAGTAGTTTGGACCATACAGCCTTCCAAGGTCCCTTCCAACCAGAATAATTCTATAATTCTAAAACAGGACTTGAGCTGGAGTGAGCAAAAAATTACTTTTGTTTTATGCACAGAGGCTACTGATTCTAGGCCTAAGCTTGTTTGCTTTTTGAAGTGTCTCTCTATTGGCTCTAAAAAGGTGGTAAAAAGTTTAACTAAGAATAACATGCAGTTTAAGATACTGTAAACTTCTTTCTTCTGGCCATGACCAGTGACTATGTTGGGCAGTGTGACTAGTTTGTGTCACTCAAGGCTTCCTCTATGAAGGCTCTCTGAAATAAACAAAAGTTCTGTAATCTATTGAACTCTAAACAACAAATGGAGCTCTTTCATATCTGCATTTCTTTCAGCTTTTCAAGGTAAAGACCAAACCCAGGAGAGCAATTTTTATCTATCTGATCATATCAAGGGTAGGACAAGGAGTGAATGAGAAATAGCATGGATAATGTGATATCCAGTGTTCCAGAACAATCTGCAGATCTGATGAAAAATTTCCTCCATTTTACTTTTTGCTGACATAGCTAAAGGAAATTAATTTACTCCTTCTTTGCTCAAAATTTTTTGCATGTTTAAGATCAAAGGTAATAATGACTTGGAATGAGTAGCTACTAATAATATTCAAAAAATGTGCAGAGGTTGGATACACTTCTCCAGATAAGAGTCTTGTGCGTAAGTTGAAGTTGTTTCTGGATATGTCAGGATTGTACCTTCTCAGTATACAGTTCAGTGTAATTCAGCCAACACTTACCAGAACATCAAGCTCAATGTCCTTTTCTTCACAGGTCACAGTAAAGAGCTAAATTATGAGAAATCCCTAAGTACCTCTGTACCTTCTTGAACTGGTAGCCCATCACACAACCCAGCTGTTCTGCAGCTGCAGCTGAGAGGTGTGTGCATGGGAAGACCAGCAAAAGTGTGGGATATGAGTGTGGCCAGCAGGAATAGGGGATCCCAAAACCATAACCTGGTCCCTACAACTGCCCAAGTTGTACATGATCCTAATCGAACGCATGTGCCAGAAGACTGAAAATCATCTAAATGAGTCTTAAAGAATAACACTCCTGGTGATATGAAATCCTCTATTAGAGCTTCAGAAATTTTCCATAAAACTCATACATCATACCAATATTTAGAAAAGCATTCAGGAAACTGTTTTAGAGGACCAACGGAGTAGCCATGTGGGAGAGTGGAAACAAAATTTTCTGTAGTACTTTTGTCTTTATTGTACACTTAACTGAGGTGGAGTCTTAACACGTCTCTGCTGTTTGCACAGAAAAAAAGCACAAGATTCATGATCAAGGGGCTTCAGGCCCCATACTTTTTTGTCTTATTTGGGCCAAGAGTTAAACTAAACACTTTACAGTGCAACCCTGTGCTCATAATATATTGATTTCACCAATCATGCTGTGTCTTTCTGTTTTTCATCTCATCTACTTCTCTCTTGCCAATGAAAGTACTTTTACTACTACCTTGTGACAGAAAGATCAGAATTGTTCAGACTGATGCTGCCATACACATTTATTTGGTTGGTATTCACTTCTTGAATCAAGGTCGAAAACTCCATTATTGTATAACTGGAAATTACACATAAGTTTCATGACCCACCCATAGACACCTGAAACAGAAGTTAAGTGTAAACATGTATGCTTATTTTTCTTTAATATTGTTTCAAATGACATTGCTATAAATTTAGCATACAGTCCAAAATAAATGCTTTTGTGCATTGCCTCAAACATTTGTACTGACAATCACAGACAGGGTTCTACGCAGAATGCAGGTGAAACATCCCTTATTTTTAGAAAAAACTGGGCCTATTAAATTGATCCCACAGTTGCTGCATGCATTACATTCCTAATTGTGACCTGCAAGCACAAGATTTGCTGTGTATATTGTTCATGCACAGTAAGGCTGGCACTTCTCAGAACAGAGAATCCTCCACAAGAAATATGGATGCCCTAAGCCTCAGTATTGCTTCTGTGCTCTGTGACACTCAGTGTGACTGCACTTTTAGCACCCTTAGATATTTCTTATTCTTAGGAAAGTTGTGCTATATTATTCTCAGTAATGTTCTTATCTTGACCAGGCATTACTTTACAAAAGTTGTGGTGGTGTCTTATTGCAACTGCAGTCTGCATATTGGTGGTAGAGTATTCCTGATGTCTCAGGTTTGTGATAAACAACCAACTTCAGAAGTATTTCCCATCCTTTTCCTTCAAGAAGAGCATGACAAAGCTTAGCACAGAAATGGGGTTTTTTCCCATGAAAGCTCTTGGATGTTGTAGAAATGAACACTTACAAAGACTCAAAGCTTATGGTTGACAAATGACACCCCTTCTTGGGAGACAGAGAAAGATCATTCAGATATATCAGGTATGATTTTATCTGATATTATGAACAAGATAAATGATGCAACAGTATTCTCATGTAACCATATGGTAAAATGTATTTATTTAGTGTAGGCAAGAATCTGCGTTAGTAGGGGGTTCCTGGCTAAGAACCAGGCTATGTTACTGTTCTACCAGATTAACTGGTGTGTATGGAACACATTAAACTTTAAACTGCCTTTTTTTTCCCCTCCCATATATTTCACTTGTATATTTGGAAACCAGTGGAGAATTTTTAGCCACGATGGTTTCAGAAACGTTCATGGCTTAAGTGCAGCTGACATGAAGGTAATGCCTTCTATTTTGCATGCCATGTATTTCAAGGAGCAAATATATAGATTACTAGTTCCAAAGAAGAAATTGAGAGAATTGAAGTGTGAGCCTGTATTTAGCCAAAACAGTTCACTGAGATGGGAAACAATAGCTCTGCTTTCCAGGTGTACACTGGAAGTTAGTTCAAGCCAATATTAAGCCAATAAAACAATAAATATCTCAAAAAACAAAAAACATTAAAAAACACCCAGCATACCAATGGACTCTAATTAAATTCAGTGATTAAAGTAAAAATCAAAATCAAGAAAATACACGTCTCCTGCATATCCATTAACTTGCAAAATACTGGAAATAGGACAGTGTGTTTCAGTGTATTCTCATGACAAATTGGCTGAAATTTCAAAAAATCTATTACATTAGGGTTAGGTAAATTGCTCTAAACCCCACAATATAAACTTATCCAGACATTAGGATATTTTCATCTCCTCTTTGCTTGTATTGTGCCATCTTTCCATTTGTATAAGGTACATATGTGGTGCCGAATGACATAGACTGACATGGCCCAGGTGAGGAATAAAAAAGAAAAAGGGAAGAATTACTTGTAAAGTGATCCTGAATAATGATGGATGGCTAGTTCTATTTTGAAAAAAAAACAAATGACAACATATGTTCCAGTTTGAAAGCACTAAAGCCTGAGTTTGCCAAAAGCTGCAAAGCTGATAAATAAAGCATTAAATATATTAATGGGATACTGAATTCAATTCTAAATTTGGTTACTTGAAATGACTATAAACAGATAAACACAAGACTATCTGGTGGAAAAATGAAAATAATATTTGACTGCAAAAGTACAGCTGGAGGGCAGGGCACAATGTTATTTGAGGAAAAGACAATAAATGCCCAGGAGTCTGACTTCCAGGATACACTCAAGTCAAGAAATATATGAGCACCCCAGAGAGCATAAAGTTCAGGGTCACAGAGAGTTTCTTGCAAAATTTTCTGACTCTGGACAAGAATCTGCCAGAGTATTTCAAGTTGTTGCCAGCTTGCAGTAAACCATGGTAATAACACTTGGTATCTCATGCTAGAAATAGCATTTTTCATCCATGCTTTCCAGCATATTGCTTTGAAATAGTAATCCAGTTAGCAGGTGTTATAATTTCTTCCTGGTACTGTGTGTTTTGGTGATGTGGAATGCATAAAATCTACTACTTCCTGTGCTCCAAAACTGGCCTTTCCATTACAATAAAATAATTGTATCTTAAAATGCCTCTTACAATCTTCTTCATGGAAAAAAAGCCAAAAATCACAAACCTTTATGATATGAACTGTCAACCCATGCAGAGCTCACCTTCTTCTCTAAGCAGGCAGCTGGTATCAGTTGTATCCTGTGCCTCACTTCCCCAAATGGGTTGTATGTGAAGATGAAATAAAAACAGCCTGAAAGCAAGCATAAAGGTTGCTAGATATTTCACTACCCAGTGTAGCACTGGCAAAGTATCTTCTTTACATCTTGTGACTCAGTATTCTTAAAAAACTTTCACAACTGAGGATTCAAAATTTTTTACTCAGCTGCATGTGCAGTTATGCTAATGTATAGAAACTAATACTCCTTATCAGTACATTGCTAACTACTGCCAAAATAACTCTGTTGTCTAGAATTGGATGGAGGTATGCCAACAGAAACCCCTAGTACACACCGAGCCAGTGTTTTCCTAACCATGCACTTCATACTTCCCTTGCACCCCTGAAACCTGGGTCTGCATTATCCAGGATTAAATTGCAGTAACTCCATTTGTTTCCCAGGAGAAGTCACTGGGGCACCTAATGTGGATGTGGTATTCCACATCAATTGAATGGTTCATCTCAGCTGATGCACTAAAGCATAGAGCGAGACAGTACAATCAAGTTTCATATGACAAACTGTCAATCAATGAATTAAAAGTCAACCCTGAGTGACCGAAGCAGATACCACTATGTGTTCTTCTGTGCAATTCCAGAAAAGATATATGGTAGTTAATATTTCAGCAGTAGCATCTCTATGACATCTTTTAATATATTGCATATTTTTTAAAGTATAAGAGCAAAAGTTGCTGTTATTTTTTAGTGTTTTGTAATTTGCATGTATTTCATATATATGTGGTTAATAAACACTTTCTGTTTCTGCGTGGAAAGGCAGAAACATACAATGAAAAGAAGCTCTTTAGAGGAATCAAAACCTGTAGCAAAAAGAAAGTATTTCTTCTTAGGTATCTGAATTAAATTTGTGAATAAATATTGTGCTTTTCATGTTTTACAGTCTATTTACTCAGTTGTCCCTCTCATGTTGTTTTAAAATAACTGAGTGTATGTACTGAAGAATGTCAACATTAGACATGAGATAGGAGGAGCCAGTAACTTCTGCCTTACCTTCCTCACTTCAGTGGCAGCTGAAATTGCCTGGACTGGTAGGGGGAGAGAGGTGTGAGGCTGCAGCAGGAGCCCAGGCACAAAAAGAGGCCACTGCAGGGATTTAGGAAAGGTAAAGAGGAGAGGGGCAAAAAGAAGTAGGGAATGAGGAGAAGGCAGAAGCAGTAGAAAACATGAGTTGAAACAGAGTCCACCAGACCTTAGATGTCTTTTGCTTGGAACACCAGGAAAGAGCCATGTGTTCCTTTGATTATATTACAGTTGGTAGTTTCAGAAAGGTCTAGTCTTTAGAGCAGAAAGTTATTAAGTTAAAAAACATGTTTTTGCAATGAGCAGACATAACAAAAAGCTGAAATGAAGACTATCAGCTTGGGAAAAGACACTGGACATCTTACAAAGCAGTGCCCCAGTAGGCATATCCTGCACTTAACTTACCACTGGACTTCATCTGGATCAGTGATCAGATGTCTTCTGTTTTTGTGACCTGGGCACAGTGACAGATGTCTAAGTTTGAGCTATTTATCCAATGCTGTTTTTGCTGCTGGGGCCCCATCAGCATGCAATATGTTCATTTCTTTCCATTCACAAAACTGTGCTGCTCACCTCACCCATAGCTGTGCTTCTGCCATTCATCACTAGCTAGGGATAATGGGTGTAATTTTATTCAGGTGTGAGGATGATGGGGCCCATTTATGATAAAAGTTCTCATCTCATATAAAAGGCTTTATTGTCATTTCTGAAGGTAACTTGCAACCAAGTAATCCCTTCTACAGCATGTAATCAGCAGAAGTAAAACATTTTTCATAGTGTTTTTATGCATGTGACAAAATTCAGTCTACGTTTGACTGACCTTTCAGAGCTAACATATAAATATTTTTCCAAGTACTAGGTGTCCTAATAAATCAAGGAAGAAAAGTTATATTCTGGCCTTGTATCACTCTGTTAATGACTAGCAGAATTTGGTGATGTTTTCATGTAGGAAAGTCCTCACTTCAGAAACAGCATTAGCATTTTAAGATTATACTGCCTCCCACTCTGTTCCCTTCATTTTAAAGGGTTGGAGCTGCTGCCTCCTGAGCTCAGACACCATCACAGATTGTGCAAATAGGACAAATGCACTACTGTGCTCAGTAGAGTTTCCTTTAACCACTGCTGAAGCTGGCTCACCCTAGGTCTGGCTGGAATATTCATGGAAAATATATTAAGGATTCTCACATGGTCTGAGTATGGCTCACTTGGGAGGCAGTAACTCCCTGAGTCATTTCAGTTTGTTCCACAAGAGCACATTTCGCTCCACCCTGGATGCTGTGTATTCATGAAGGTCACAACAAGTGTGAAGTCTCAGGAGCACTGCAATGCCTCCCTACAAGTTCCCTATGGAGCTCTGCACTTCCCCACATTATGCCTTCTCTTGAAGATGAAATCTGACAAAATCCGCCTCCACTGTAATCATGGAAAGGTTTATTGCTTTCCTTAAAGGTTCTGGCATGATCAAGATGGCATTATTATCTGTTGTGTTCAGGTATAACTCGTTATACAATGCCACTGTTTTAGCATCTCCTCTGCTGTGACATTTCCACCTCCTGTCTTGTGCATTCACTTTAACATTCCAAGCAGTTTATAGTTTTCCCTTTTGAGGGTACCCTCTCCACCACAAATGTCTTCACCCTATCCTTCTTTTGTAATCTCCTGCAGAAAAGCCTTTCAATGTATGAAATGACAATTCCTCATGGACTTTGTCCACCTTGACTGTCTGTATTTACATGCTTGACCTAAGTACTCTAATGAAACAAAATGCTTTTCAGTTTCATCTGTATTAAGCTACAGGGTGCTGCAACAAAAGATTAATGGTTTCAGCTGGTGTGCTTACAGGCAGAGAGGGGTCATTACTGCCTTCTTGTTCCAGACAGAATTCCTCTCCTTGAACAGAGGGTACACTCCTCAGGCCTTGTGGCAGGCTGACATAGAATTTATTTTCTTGACTGAAATAGTAGTCAAGGTGTAAACTTGCATGTATCGTACAGCAAATATTTTGTTTCTTTCATTTTTCTTGAGTTAAAAGGGTTAAACTTGTTTTCTTGGGAACCTAAAACTATCCTCATTCATCCTAGAAACAGAAACTGTTGTAACACTAGTCAGTCACTTTGCATTTCCTTTCACTAATGAACATATAAACCATGATGGAAATACTGTTTCACCATGTCTCAGAATTAGCATATGGCTTATTGCATACTCACTAGCTCTGTTACAGGATAGGGATATCCTAATCTGGTTTCTTAGGTTAACTTAGGCTACTCTTAAGGTATTCCCTCTGTTCTCCTTTAGCTTGAGAATTTTCTCACATGGTTTCAGGATATTTTCCTCATTTATACTAATTGTTCGAATTTATTGCTTACCGAAGTTAATTTCTCTTTCAAAGTTTGTCTTTTTCTTCTGTTACTTTATTCCCAAACACCAACACAGCTACTGCTGTCTCTTTTTTTTTTTTTTTTTGAAACAACTTTTGGTCTTTTCTGTGAAGCCAAAACTGTCAGGCTGAATGCATTTGATAGGGTTTTATGCCAAAGATGAACATTTAAACTGGCAACTTGCTTTTATTAATATCTCAAATCAATATTCCAGTCCTTACTGAAAAAAAAAAAAAAAATTACAAGCAACTTAATTCAGGTCACTAGTTTTCAAGTGTCTCCTTTACTAAGTAAGGCCTAAATAAGGAATGTGAATAAGCATTTGCAGAAGAAATAAATGGTTAATGACCACCATTTGGTGAACTACTTCTTACAAATTAGGTTGTATTCTAATTCCAAGTTGCTTCTTTGGACATCATATGGTCACTGCTTACATCTGATCATTTCTCCTATAGCGGTTTCAAGTCCTTCTCAAGAGCTGAATATGATTGATCCAGTGGAAGAGAAACTTCGAATGCAAATTGAAGAAGAAAAAAAAAGGTATTACTTCTGCCTCAGACTTCTGCCATCCTTTAGAAGATAAATTATACTGATAGTGTATTCCAATTACAATGCTGCACATACAATCACCCTCAGGGTTTTCTCTGACATTTAAAAAATGTCAGCTTTGTGGTTCACTAATAGTTTTTAAATTTGTGTATATACTGTTGGTTTGTCTGTAAGATGCCACAGTAGATGAGTGGGGAAAATTTATGCTTGGGCTAAAGGCTGAAAATAAATAAAAACAGCTTAATATCCTTCCTGAGGCTTAGTGTTTGAAACTTGTTCTTTGAATTCAAATGTATTGTGAATCTTTTTGATTGATTCAGCAAAGTCCTGCCTTTCTTGACCTAAGGAAAATCTTCAGGTTATACAGGACTGACTCACTGTAAATAACATGCAGAATACTCATTTGTTAACCAGTCCTTGCTCTAATGTTGCTGCAGCCAGGAGTATAAAAGAAAATAGATGCAAGGATATCAGTTTTAAGTATTTTGCTAACATTTTTGTTATACATAGTCTCTGAGGAAACTTCTGGCTCGTTCACACTCTCATAAATCTCCAAGGGTATGTTAGCCAAGAGGCCTGGTTAATGAAGCTTCCATCTGAAAGCAGAATCCATCTCAGCTCCTATCTGAATCCAAGCTCTAGTAACCAGTTATTTATTAATGGTAACATGCTGAGAATTCAAGAGAAATAACGTGATTGAACCCGTATTTTAGTTGTTAATCAATATTGATCCCACTCAAATTTCACTACTTATGAAATAAAAGGTTTGTGGGATAAGTTTCTTACACTTACTGTCTGCTGAAGCTTTTATAAAACATGAGATGTTTCCTTCCATCATCTGCTGTGTCCCCTGCATCTCTGATTATTGTATGTTATTTTATAGTTTAAGTCTGTAACTGTCCTAGGTAGGATAAACCTTTGTTCAGATATATCTTGGAAGATCTGTAACACACTTTCTTCTTCTCATATTAGTTATGAAACAATGTTCAGTCGCTTCAAAGGGCTGAAGGTAGAGATTGAGCACCTCCAGCTTCTTATTGAAAAAGTGAAGAGGAAGATGCAAAAAGACTTTGAAGTCTGGTGGTCTGAAGAGGCAAAAAATTTACAGGTATGAAATCACTTAGTATTCCTTTCATTTTCATGTAAATATAACATCTTCAATAATTTCTTAAAGAATTAGTTAATTGACTATATAGAAAGGACTATGAAGGGTGGATTTAGGGTCTGGTTCACCTGTGTTTATACCAGTGCCAGTGTAAATTGGACAAAGGTGATGTCCAATAATTAATTGAACATATGAAGCTAACACAAAATAAAACTATTTCTTTCTTCTCTATTTTTCTTTTTGATGTTCTCCCAAACAACTTGACTGACAGGGAAGAATGGGCCCAAAATGCCAACAACTCTGAAGAAACATTAAACAAATAGAGGAGATTGGGAAAAATAATCTTTTTTACTTCTAGCAAAACTATGATTTCATCAGGTTTATCTCAGCAAATATATTGGCTTTTTAGCTTCCTTTGTTTCAAAGACTTCACTAACCTTTCCACATCCCGAAGCTCCCAAAGGGTCAGCAGCTCTCAGCACAGTGTGTTTCCTCACTCTCTAGCTGAGGTCTACCAGAGTTTAAGAACCCATAAGAAGCAGAGTGCTCTAATTCAATGACTTGTGTAAAAATGAACTAAAGAAGTGGTCATTTTAAACAGTGTATTAGAAGTTCATAACACAGTCAGTCTCAAAACTACACTCAACAGAAACATCAACATAGTTTTCATATGCTCCCCTTCTGACACTTTTTCAATTACTCACAAGTAGTGACATGGCACCTCACAATGAAGCACTGCATGAAATGTTCATCAGCCTCATGAAAAAGAGTGCTGAGTACAGTCCATCCCATATCATTTATTAGTAAGTGGAAGAGAAGGTTTACCCCTTGAGGAAAATTTGTTATAAACAAAGAAATGTTTAGCCCATATTTTGTTTAATTCCAATGAGTATAAATTTAAACTGTATTTTTAAGAAGACAACCTAAAGTAAATACAGAACTTAACATGAAGAACTTAGTTCTCCATACAGTGTCACCTAACTAGCTTAACTTCAAGATATTATTGCAAAATACTTTTCACGTTAAAATCCCTAACCATATTAGTGGCAAAGAGGATAATCTTTTAGTTGCACTCCTCTCTAAATATTTTGGCTTTTCAAAGCACTGTAAGTAATATTCTTGAATCCACTGGAACACATTTTTCTCTATCAGGAGAAGTCCAAGATGCAACCTCTCATGATTCATCAGTAGAAGATTAGAAAACTGGAAAAAGTAATTGGGATTGATTTCTTGGATCTTGGCCTATCTATACATCTGAGCTCTCTAAGAAACTCAAATCGGTGAACACATGCTGTTACATATTAAAAACTTGTAACTTGAGCTTAAAAATACTTGACCCAACCCTAAATACTTTTCTCTTTATTCAGAAGTGTTTGTGCAAGTGGAGAAAATACTGTGTGATTCAGACTCTATGTTTTCTGAATGAGTCATTGCCTACCTTGTTATTGCTGAAACCTATAGGCCAATATTAAGCACTCTAAAAAAATCTTATCCTACATAATTTTGTTTTTCAATCTAAACCCAGCAGGAAAGGCCAGAGATGGTTACCTCACCAAATACTGTGATTGTTTATCCCCAGTTCATCAAATCCTCACAGCATCCATCAACTAACAGGTAAATCAGTTATTTTCTCTTCCTTACTTAGATGGGGAGAAATGCAGTTTTAATAAAAGCACAGTTCACCAGAATGCTTTTGCAAATATCACACTGAAACACCGTATTTTCAGTTATAAAAGAAATTGCTGTGTGGAAAATGAATTTTTATCATTCAGTCATCTTGCAGTCGTGTTGAAGGTAACTTATGGTACCTCAGTTCTTTTTTTGTCATGGGACCCTGGACACATGTCACTAGGGACCCCATGACAGATAACTAAGAAGGGTAAGCCTATTATCAGTCAATTCTACTGTATGAGGAGCCTATATGTCCTTTGCAATGTATTCAGGGAACTGCACACCAAAGAAGATTAAAAAATTATTAATATGTAGCATAGATAGATTTGCTGTTAAAAAATGTCATGGTGTTACATTTATGCAGCATATTATTTCACAATGATGTTACATTTGATATTATAAAATGCTGATTCAACCTCTACAGCAAAAAAAAAGTAACCATCTTGGTTGTTTCATCTTCAGTAACTTCTGGTTTCAAAACATCTAATTTAAATTTGCAACAATAAATCTTCCATAGCCATCAAGTAAAGTAGAGTGTAAGAAACTACATACCTGACCATGCAGATTTCCATATTCATGGACAATAAATGAAGGTGTTCTCTCTCGTTCCCTTTTTCTCTCTCCCTCCCTATCCTTCTTTTGCACTCTTTTTCTCCCTCTCTCTCATTCCTTCTCTTTATACAGTTACCATTTCTCTCATGAGTCTCTTTAACAGTTGGACTCCATGATCCTTGTGGGTCCTTTCCAACTGAAAATACTCTGTGACTCTGTGACCTACAATTTTATAACAATATACTCTGCATAGGTGATGTTTTCTGCTTTGCAGCAAACAAAATATATCCTACATACCATTAAATAATGAATACCGAATTTTCTTGGAACTGTAAAACATATTACAATTTTTATTTTAAACTTTCCTGTATCTGTAGCCAATGCTCCATAATCAGTACAGAAAATTCTAGACGTAGTCCTCTAAAGTTTTCTAAGAAGACATTTTCAGATTTCTCAAACTGATTAAAACCAACTCTAGTCTCCTTTAATTTACTTCGGTTCTTATTCTGTGTTCTCTCAAGATGGGCACTATCACTTTGCAAAAGGCTGACCAGTTTTAGGCCTGATTTGAGCTGTTCATTTCTGGTGTTAGGCTGAAGGTTAATTGTCCGACACAAAAGCTGATGGAACAGAACATGAGAACATTTTTGGCCTAGCGTAGCACAAATTCAGCCAAATTAGCTCAAGCAATCCATGATTGTCACTTTCTTTAACTTTGTACTGTGTTGAACTAAGGACCTCTTGCACAACTTCTCTTCCCCACTGACCCAGGGAACAATTTTCAGTTGGTCTCTCGACACATTGCTCAGAGTGATAGCTTTTGCAATCTAAGCTAGAATTAAAAAGAACATATGGTAATGCCCAGGCACTTTCCAGTGCAATGTGAGACTGGCTTCCAGCAGTGGTGAATACGCCTTCCCCTACCCTAGCTTAGAAGCAAAGTTTTATAACTGATTTCTTTATAATTTTTATTTAAGCTTTTCTGTCAAATGCCTTTACTGTTTAAGTTTATTACTGGAAGACAGGTCTCAGAAAAGACTGTCTGCCATTTTAATAGAATGGGGGAAGGTGCCTTGTTGCTTTCAGCTACCAAGCTTACTGCCTCACACAACTCCTTGCAGAAAAGCAGATGTTCTTTACAGCGAACAGCTTCTCTGTGCCTAAGTAATGGGCATGTTGACTGAGGCTGACTCTATGGTCCTTGAATACATATCACAGACACAGAATATTCATCTTCTGGAACTTAAATAGTAGATGGAGTCAGGATGAATATAGTTTTATTTTCCCATCGCTATCAACATTCTTGCAATAACCTTTAGAAGTCAACTACTCTTTTCCTTCCTACAGTTCTAGAAAGTTGATCTTATTTTATGTTAGGCTGTTTATACATATTTTACTCAGGTTCATTTCCAGTGTGATATATATGGAAGTAGAAACAGTATTTCTGCTTTTTGTGAGCAGGAGCTGCAGGCTTAACATCCCACCGTGCATGAAAATTTACATTTTCCCCTACCTGAGGTAATAATATTTTAGAATAGAAGTTTTCAATTTCACAGCCTTTAGGAGAGTAAAATAGTAGAATATTTATTTCCCAAGGATTTCCTTGACCCCAGTTGGCACAGGACCTTTACTTAGCAGTTCCCATGATTGTGTAGAATGAGCCCAGGCTACGGCTGTTCCTCCTAGTCACATAGTCCTGAGACACAAATGGCTCTTTTTTAATAACTAACCTAGAAGTCAACAATCTTTCTTTAAAATGGTATTGCTACCTTCACCCAGCAGAATAACCAGTCACAAAAGCAAAAACAGACATAAATTATATTTGATATAATGTAGTGTAAATAAATCCTATTGCCAAGATGGAATTCAGTCAACAAGTGTGTTCAATAGATGTAAGATCTAAAACTTAGTGGGCTGCATGTCAGAAATCTAACACTGCTGGCGACAGTGTAAGTATGCAGTAAAACCATTCAGACAAACTCATGAATGTGAATGGATATGAATGCAATTCTCAGGATTAGAAATAATAAGTTCTCTATCTCAGCCTACAAAGAATACAGGTATAGTCTATATCCTTTCTCGAGATTTTTACATGTGTTTGAAAATAATCTTTTGACCACTGTTTAGTACATTATCTGCATAGATTGTTATTGTTTGACACACCTTAGTCATGTTACCAGAGAAAATTAAACCTTGGGAGGGCTCAGATTGTATTTTATACTAAATCAATTTATAACTAAAGTAACAGAGAAGTGAAGCTGGTAATCCTTTTGAGGCTTAAGAAGGATACACACACATAAAAGGCTCTTGATTCATGGCCAAACATATCTCTTTTTACAACTGAAAAAAAAGGCTGAATTGTTAAGTGCCAAAATGGATGTGTGTTAATAAAAGCGTTGAAGAGTGAGCATTTCTGCCTCAGTCAGTAAGGTTTGAGAACTTGTAGTGCTAACTGCAACTCATGCTGTATATATGTTTATGCCCCTTAATGAGTTCCTGTCAAGTCTGAAAGAAGTCTGAAAATGCATGGTGGGCTCAGCACTCCATGTGTGCTCCACTTCAGAATAGAAGCACAGCATTTAAGGAATTTATCGGATCCTTATCTATTCGAGTTACTTCTCTCACTGAACATTTAATTTCACTGGTATTAAACTGTTCCTGTGTTCCCTTGAATCAAGCAAATATTAGATAGTTATTCAAATCTTATTAAAAATGTTGGAATTTTTTCCTTCTCTCAGAAGGAATGCATTCCTTTTTATCTCAGTCAGATCTTGTTTAACCTCACTCATTCCCTTTTACAGTGTGTTAAATCTCAGACCCCTTGGCTGTCCTATCTCTTCTTCAAAATCGTCTTAGCACTTTAGATACGCTTGGAAATATTTTCAGATAACTCTTCATGTTCTCTGATCACACTGAGCATCAGATTTTTTAACAATCATTGTCCTGGATTGCAAAATTAACTCCCTATATTAATGCTGTGTGAAACAAGAGCAATGTTTACATATTTTGCAGCATTTTCTGTCTAATTATTTTTTATTCCTGCCAATTTTTTACAGTGTTACATGATGATAAAATATAATCTGGAAATAACATCGCCAATTAATGTCATTTCAAGGGTTTTCACATTCTGTGGGTGACTTAACTTGAACAATTTATCCATGAATTTGCAGCTAGGCCAAATTTGATTTTGTAACCAGCTACTAAAATGCTGAGCTTTTAAGCAGCTTGACTCTCTCCTGTCCTTACACAAAACATCTGTTCACCTCATGTCCAAGGCTCAGATAACTGGAGAAGTGCAGCTGAAGGTTTTTTAACATCAAAGAATTTGCACATCTTTAAATTTTTCACTTTCCATTTTAATCTACCTCTTTTTCAGCTGACCAATTAAGCCTTCATACCATGACATGCATCATCTCTCCACCTGCCCTACCCTGTGCGCTCCATGGAGCTGATCAACCCATGGGAAAGTTGTTTCTGGTCCTTGAGTTCCTTCAGCAAGGGAAACACTGTTGCAACACTGTGCATATCTCTCTTGCTGCTGCCCCATATCTCCACCCCTCCGAAAGAAAGCAAGTTATTCACTGGATTAAACTTCAGGTACTAGTTTAGAAAACTAAAGGTGACCCACTATCTTTAATCTCCAGAGAAAAGCAGGAATTTTACTAAAGTTGTCAGGAAACAGTGTTTTGAGATTTCTTAAATTTAACTCAAGGAAAAATCAGATAGATTCAGAATGAAAATAGGAATTATATATTGTCAAAACAACCTCCATTATGTTAAAGCTTAGGAGGCAGATGAAGAGACAGGATTTATATACCTTGTACATCCATCCAAATCCAAAATGTAATCCAGGAATGCCTGTTTGCACATGACAGAAATTTTGGTTGAATGGCACCTCTAGAGATCTCTAGACCAACTTCTTGCTTGAGGAAGGCTCTGATCACACTAAAGCAGGTCAGCTATGGTTTTCTTTGGCTTTCTTGAGCATCCTGAGATGTTCAGTCCTTCAGGTTTAGTACACAGAAAGAGGTATTGTTACCCCCACTCTGTGCTGTCATAATGACTTTCCATTAAATTTAGAGCATTACTGGAAAATTTCTCATCACTGGACAGCATCTCACACTTGGATGAAGGAGGAGAGTCCTGACATCTAAGAACAGGATACAAAACACTGCACAGCAAAATTACATTCTTTTGTCGCCTTGTGATTCAACATATCTTGTAATGCCATTATCAGAGCATCATTATGTAGGATGAGAATTATCCCCATACAGACCATTCCTCTAGCCTGGGGCTTAAAGAAATCTCTGGGATACATACAATATTTGAGTTGTGCTAAAATGAGGGACTCATTTGTTGGATTAGTACACTAATTTTTAATCTCTTATGTGGAAGCAGCACTTTGAGTCATTTTAAAAAATACCTAGAAGCTCACCACCTCACCACACCTGTGGTGTCTAGGTTTTTTAAATTGATCTGATCTAAATCCCTTTCAAAATAGGAATGTAAAAATTTTGGACAATAGATTTAATTTTAACTCAATTGAAAAAAAAAGTAGTTCAAACTACTGCAGTTTAAAAAGAAAATACTTCATCTGTCGCAGAGTATTTGTAAAATTATACACCCTGTGCATAGCAAATAAAAAGTAAAGAAGCTTATTTCAGTGAAAAGAAAGCAATGAAAAAATCACAGTAAGTCACACTCCCTTACATTTGTAGTAGGCTAAGAATAGAGTCATGGATGGTTGCTAGGGTTCAGTTCACGTATAGTGATTTATTGAAGCACAGTTATATGACTTGGATGCTGAGGTATCCCCGGGCACAGTCACAGAGCCCTTTTAGAAAACTGAATGTAAAAGCCTAAATCACTTCATTTTTAAGAACTGCCAAATCAATGGAAAAAATGTTCAGGAAATCCTAAAGCAGAATGATGATGTGAAGTTCTCAGATATTGTTAAACCACACAGTAGGTAATAATATCACATATCCTTTCTATATCTTGTATTATGTAGGTGTAATAAAGTACAGAATATTATTAACGTTAAATATGATATGCCTTAGTTGAATTAGGAAAGTGTGAATGGTGTGGGACTCGAGGAGTTAAAGAGAAACATATAGCAACTCTAAAGCTGTTCATCTGAAAGTGACTTATACTCCTGGGCACAATATCTTCTACAAAACTGAACCTGGCAGAGTGTAATACAGTAAAATTTTAGTAATAAATTTCTTTCCTTTTTCAAGTTCTCTGCCAGAAATATCAATTCATCAGCCAACAATGAATGAACTACTGCAGAGTTAGAAAAGCAAGAACTTGCCAATCCTGCCATCTACTGGAAAAATCCTTAAACCAAGTAATTCAGTGTTTCCACTCTAAGTTTGGCACCAGGTCCAACAGTTTACACAGCCCCTGGGGAAGGGAGAGAGAATCCCCAGATACGCAGTGGCAGAAACTGTCTCCTTAGCAGCGAGCTGCCTTGATAATGATATCTGCAGGGGCAAGAATGTGCAGCAGCTGTTTGCAATATACTTGGCTATCATCAACAAGCCACATCCCAAAGTCCTCACTGAATTTTCATCCAGTCTCCCACTGATTTTGGTAGTAATTTTGCCTGACTAAAGAAAGAATGGAAAGTGAGCTAAAGCCTCACTTGGCTGATAGTCAGTTTAGGAAATAAATATACCTTTACAAACTGTGTATCAGATACATCAAAGTGCTTTTCAAGCCCAGCTTAGAAGGCAAATACTAGAAGTATAAACTTTATGAGGTTATTTGCCATTCTTTCATGGCCACATATTCTCTACATAAACCTAATCATCATATGGATTAAACTGAAAATCTTCTTCCTATAAAAAGTGCTTTATATAGATCCAAAAACTCTTGAAAAACACCTTCTTTGTAGTTACTTTGTGTATGTATTAATATTTGCTACACATGGGGTATATTCTTATTTTCCTATCTTTCATTTTCCTTCATTTCTTCATTTCCCATTCCAGTTTTTCAGAGACCACAAGAGTCAGGTCTAATGAAGATCCAGCTGGGAAAAACAATTCAATCACTTTTAGTAATCGTACTTTAAAAACAAAGTAAGAAGTGGGTCTGGGCTACACAGATGAAAAAGCAAAGTACTAAGTGATATAATGCCTAGATAATTCTCCATGAGACTATTTAACAACAGCGTCCTTGAAAAATGAAAATGTAAAAGAAATTGCAGATTTTCCTGCAACTTCCAAAACAACAGCAAGGCTACCACATAGCTTCACACCAATCAGCTGCATTATCAGTATTAAAGAGGTGGTTTCTTGTTTGTCCTGAGGCTTTTTTCCCTATAAGCTTATGAATCCTGATGAATGTGTCTCCCCAGAGACAGGGACTATTTCAGAGTAAATAAAAACATTTGAAAAGAAGAGAGATCAGACTATGTACACATTGCAGAATTGCAGAATGCAGGAACTAGGCAGATATTTGTTTCATACTTGTGATTTTTTTCCTTAAAATATTTTTAATCTCCCTCCTACAAATTATTCTAGTGAAATAAAATGACAACAGTAGCTCAGGTGTGTCAGGTTTGGCAAAGGTTACATGTTATGCTTTCTCAAAAGAGGTAGTTCTTTGTGAAAATTAACTTAGCAGGATAACAGAAACTACTATTTTTTTAGCCTCTCTATTTTTTTCTAGGGTGTTCATTTACATGTTCTTTTCTCCCACTGAAACATCATGCCGAGGCACTATATTTCCTGAAGTTATGTTCTTATTTTGCTCAACTGTGCTGGCTATTAAAGCTCTTAGAAAAATAGGGTTAAATTACTATTTTTTTCTACTGCATTAGTAAGAACAAATCACAGGGGTTTTTTTTTTTCTTTCATTTTCCAAAACAATCCATTTCCAGAACAGAAAAAAAAAAATCATGGAAAATGTCATCCCTCTAAACCTTTTTAAATGTTTTGAATTGCAATTGGGTTTAAGAAAAGCAGAAGGAAAAGAGAAGCTACAGTGGAATTCAGATGAAACCTTCTCAAATATATTGTGCTTTTTATTTTTTTATACTGTTGCTAATCAAACGAAAATCAATAGGAGAATAGTTGTTTATTGGTGTTCTGCAATCAACTCGTAGATTGCATAAAAATAAGTGGGTTTTAAGTTCAGAGTAATTTCTACCTTTTTTTTCCATTTTGGTTCACTGATTCAGTAACTGAGAACTTCCTTAGTAGAACAAAGATAAGGATATCAGACTGCTGTTTATGTCAGTCACAATTAACCTTCTACTGCAACAGTAGGTAAGGAACAGTGGAAATAACTATAATCACAAAGGTAGGATAAGCAAAAAATAAAAGGTTTCTCTCTTCAGTTCCACGTGTTCTTATGTATTTCAATTTTTCATCACTCATCTCACCACTAGTGCTTAATCTTTAAACAAAGTTAAAGATGCAGGTGCAAATTTTTAGCTTTCTTAGCTGATTAGAACAGCTTCATTGTATTACATCATCTTATATCACCAGAGGGTCTACCAAAAATCAGGAGCAAGTCAAGGATTTAACTGCATAGATAGAAGAGCTCAGCTGGGACTGGGGAATCAGCAGCACAAAGGAGTTGCATCTGTCGGGAAAAGGTCATGAAGGTCATGTGATTATTTACTTCTGTGTATGTATGAAAATTTAATTCCTTCTCAGCAGGCAAAAATATTATTGATCTGTGCAAATTTATAGCAGACTGAAGCAAACAAACACATGGCATAGTGAGATCTACCATTTCCTCGGTAAACTCAGCACATTAGGCTTTTCCACTTGGCAGTAAGTCTTTGGCTCAGCAGTAAAATATTTTTAACCCTTCATGAAAGGTTTTATATCTGATAAGCATGTAGCCTTACCACATCAAAAAGATATTGGCTAATCTTAGGAACCTACATAAGACCATTAAGAGGTCCTGAGCTCAATTTTCTTCTAAAATGTGCCATCTCCAACAATGTATCTGAAGAACAATGTCCTCCATGGTGAAAAAGAGGAGATAGGAAAATTAACCTTCTTACTCACATGAGTCCACAAATGTACTTTCTTATTTCAGGACCCCATCAAGTTCAAGTACATCCATTCCTCTAACTGGAGACAGCCAGGCTGATGCTGACATCCTAGCTTTCATTAAAGCAAGAGAAAGGATCCTGCAAAAGAAAGGTAAGTTCCTGCTAAAAAACAGGAAGCCAAACCAATATCTCCAATACAGCATTTCAAAGCCAAATAGCTTTTAACCATATAATACTGACACAAGTATGAACTAATTCTGGTTTTATTATGTTCTCAGCCATTCTAAACATGTGAGGTTCTTCATATGTATTTATTTTAGTAGCTCAGTGCTGCAGTGCAAAACTATGAAGGTTCTCGGTTGTTCAGTCACCATTACTGAACCTTCTGGGGCATGCATTGCTGTGCAGCCTGCGTAGTATATTACTTTACCCTTAAGTAAATGCATTTGAATGAGGTTTCTTGGTGATTAAAATACTTCCAGATTTTTCTGTATAGATTTTCTTTAAACTATCTGGCCTGTTTTTCATCTGATACAGATTTAGGTGTAACAATTGACTCCAAATAAAGATTATTCAAATGATTTCACTGTACCCTACTTCAGGAGGCAGACTGGCCCACTGTATCGAGCAGAGAGTATGTCCTTAACAGGTCATACTGTTACACTGCTACACTGTATCAAGGTCTAATGAAACTTTCTATGAGTGTTTGTCATCAAATCAGGTACTGAGAGCAGTCACAGGTAGGTAATAAAGTTCACTCTAGAGTATACATAAGTAAAATTGACAGGGAGCAGAAAGCAATAAATAAACAACAGTGGCACTGCAAGGTAGCCTAAAAATAATTCATCATGATAAAGAAAAATGGCCTGTGATTTTCTTTTTTTTTTTTCTGAGTAATAGTTTTTAGTGGCAGCAGCCAATTAGACAGAAGATGAAAGTGCTAGTGGTTACTGAAGCAATAACTTTCCATCAGCAATTTAGAGCTGATGACAGCATTATTCAACAAGCTATCAGCACCTGGCAGATGGTGTTAGCACTGTCGCAAAGTGGGGCTTTGGTATCACACTGCTTATCAGAAAACTGTCAGGTAAACACACAGTGGCTGAAAAAACAGCCTCCCTACACTCATCCAAAGCAAACACTTAACACACTTAGGCTTTGGGATCCCTTTTGTCTTTATTTAGAAAAGCTGTTGTCAGGTTTCTTCTGCAAATGAAATTAAGTTGATTTTCTAGGCAGCTTACCAGAAGAAGGTTAGAGATAAGTGTCTTACAACAAACATTTCAAGCCTTTAGGAGGTCTAAATCTAACTCAATCTGTGACATACAGTAATGTAACTAACAAGAGCACATCTATGATTATCTTCTAAATCATACCATATCAAGAATGTGTCTCTCAAATGCCTTTTCCATCCAGATTGTTTCCAGCCACAGGCTATTACCTAGCATCATCCATCAGTTTCAGAAGGGGCTAGACATTATCAACATTGACAGCTATTTAAACCCCAAGCCATAAAATGTATTATTTCAGAACAAAGGATAGTCAACACTTTTAAAATTGTTCTGAAGCTCAGCTGGACAAGATGAGCTGCCCTAAGTAGATGAAAAGGAATGGAGTAGCATTTGATCATCCTGGCAGTGCAGGGCTGGATGAGTCAACCAACTGCTAAGCTTAGGCAGGAGAACAAAAAAGAGAAGAGGCTTTGTCAGTACAACAAACCGTGCAGGCACCTGATGTGTCATAGATAAAATAGTTCAGCAGCGAGTTCTGAGAAGGATTTGGAGTCAACCTAGCAGATAAAAGAAAGCTTTTCTTCCTCATGTGGAAAAGGAAAACCTTCCAGATTTAGAGATGGAATCACTGATAGGAGAAACCATCAAGCAAAAAAATTTTGTAAATTCTAATTTAGCAAGATGAAGGAGGATAAAATCTACAGATTAGTACTACTAAGGAAGTACTTTGAGCTTCAGCACCACAATGAAAGCTGAGCATATTTATGAAGGGGAAGTAGTAGCCTTTCTAACTGGGAGAAGAAAATGCACTCAGCGACTCCACTATTCCTGTGTCTGTGACAGTGTTATGTGTTGCCTTTTCCTGTGAACACATCATTTCACTCTTACTTGATCAGTTTCTAGACTGAAAGGAGATAAGAAGTACAGTAACAGCTGTAGTGTTTCTACGTCAATGGCTACATAGAGTTTCCCATAACACTTACATCCAAAGTGGAGGAGAACTGGAGGGTTTTCTTTTGAGGGGCATGGATGGGGACTATGATGTCCCCATTCCTGTACCCAAATACTATCTGATGTAGAGTTATGTAGGGAGGAAGAAGAATGAATTATTTTCACTTATAACTTTGGGCGGGAGGAATTATGTGTTACCAGTCTCACACATAACTCTTCCTCAAGAAATTTCAGACATATAAAAAATTAACCAAAGAGTTATTATTTGCCCAAAGCCCTTAAGCTGTCACACTTTCACATAGAAGCTAAGTGTGCTGAGTCCAGTCCAGTGCTCTGTTGCCTCCTTCACAAACTCTCTTCAGCTGAGACATTCAGTAATCATTTCTGCATTTGCACGCAAATATATTCACTCTCTGCATGAGCATTACACACACAGTGCCCTGCAGGAAACAACATGAGGAGACAGAGGGTCAGCCAAACCAAAGTCTGCTGGGCCTAAAAAATGTCAACAAAATTACTGCTCTTTCCTTTATTGATCCTGACCCTTTCAAACTTCTATATCAGTATCTTAGAAGCAAACTGAGGGCCCTACTTTACACCAGATAGGAAAAATAAAAAGAGAAAAGGCAGAAGCCAACAGAGTGGAAGATAGGTTTCATAAACAGAAAGCATGGGAATGCTCAATATCCTTAGTGACAGAAATGCAGGGGTGGGAATGAGAGGTCTCAGTAAAGATTACCTCAGGCATTGTAGGTTGTTACCGTTTGCTTTCTAAACAGAGCGGAATTAAAGCAGGTACATTCATGGGGCCTTGCTGGGATTGCTAAAGCATCGTAGTAACTACGTTGGAAAGATTTTTACAAATGGCTCCTGTTCAAACATACTTTTGTTGCCTTGTTCAGACTTGGGATAGAGAAATGAAAATGCCGAAGAGTACATTAATGATTTTTATGTTTTAAAAGTTTTAAATTAAAGGATTTGTTTTCACTTTTTTCTGTTTTGTGTTTCTGAAGTTTGTTTTAAAACTGACAATGCAACCTGAAATATAGTCTAATGTATTTTTTATCTCCTTTCAGGCTTGGGGAACAAATGAAATTCTTGTCACAGTCCATCATTTTCTTTTCTTTCCTTCCTCTTCTGTTTAGAAACAGGTACCAGTAAGTACTTTAGATGTACAGGTTTAATTGTTAAAGGCATAGAAATGATTCATCATTAACAGCAAAATCCATTTCTCTGGCAATAGATATTTGAGTAATTGCACTCAGTTTCTTCATCTTGCATTAAGATTAAGCAAAACTGAAACAACTAATCAGGAGTTTGCCAAATATGTTTGTTTATCAGAATTCATTATATATTTTCTAAATGTTAAAATTATCTAATATATTAATGCTCTTGTACATCTTTAATCTGGCAAACTTATTACTACTGATGGTTTTCATTAATTTGCATAAGGCTTTATTAATTACACCATTTACCATCAAGAGACATCTGTTCAATAATAGCAGTTATCTGGGTTATAAAATTCTACAAAATTTCATTTGAGATTCTTTTTTTCCCCCCAAGGAACAGGAGTTTTCATATCAGATTATTATAATTCTTGGATTGCATTGTAATATGAAGAAAAAGTATTTTAGAAAGTAATTCTAGAGTTCAGAATTTCCCAACTGTTTTCTTTTTATTTCAATGAGTTAAATGTGAAAAATATACACTCTCCCAGAACATACAGGTTTCAGAAGAAACAATTACACTTTATAGGCTTAAAATAGAACAGGGAAAATACTTCTAAAACACAAATGACATGGGAAAGTTTAAATTCAGTTATGTCTTATATACAATATAAATTCGCTATTGACTTATACTTTTTTATACAGCAGACCAAAATCAAAAAATGTGATGCAAAATACAGTTTATTTCTCTGAGACATACATACTACCAGATCAAAGCTGTCATTTTTCATGTTAGTGATAATCTTATAGTCATGCATTTGGAAAGATTTGGGTTGTTTACATAAAAATAAAACAATACATTGACAGAAGTGACATATTCTTAAGGATGTATATTTAAGTTGTCAATACTTACTCCGTGTCAAATTCATAATTATACAGAAGTACATGATGAATTGCTGTGTTCAAATCTACAGAAGATATATAGTTATCTAATTAACAACTAATATGCACTCAATTAAGAATTATTAAAGTTACACCTTTTTTATATTTTTATTTTTTCTATAAGTCAGAACAGCTACCACATAAGATTTATGCAGAATTTAGTATGTACAAGGTGAGATAAAAGCCAGATCTACTCTTGCTTTAAAAAGAGGGAGTTCCAGGATTTAGTCAGGGGTGAAAAAATCTACAGGTCTTCTCCTTTTTCTATGTCTGCTTTGTTGGAGATTATATTAAAATGTCCTTCTTCCAGAATTTTTATCTGTCCGTCTTTATTTTAGTTTTTCTCACTCTGTTATATATAAACACTGTATTAAATATACAAACACTTATGCATCTTCTGAGGAGGGCAGGGCCACCATCCTGCCTCCATCCAACCCTGCAAGCTGAAGAAGAGCCAGAAGTTCCAAAGTGTTGCTGGGTGAAGCAACTGTCTTTTTTGGTTTCCAGTAAAATCCCCATTGTAATGAATTCATATGAAAGTGGCCAAAAGGGGATCACTAGTACAATAGCTCATTCCTTTTGACATTGAAACATTTCCAATAGCTCTAAGCAACTGGTAAGGAGAAGTATCTCAGTGCTACCCTGGTATGGTCTCTGTGATGCTGCCATTTCTTGATGATTCAGTCTTCTGTTCTCAGTTTGCCACACATCTTACTCAGAGAGAGAAAAAATTCCTTCCTTTCCTGTTTCAAAATTCTCTAGCCTTTTTTACACTGTTACAAATTTGGTGTGAAATTCAATCACTGTCAACAAAGTAGTACCTGACTGACAAATGGTTTGAGATTAACATTATACCAAACACTTGAGAACTTGGAGAAAAGTGCATCTGGTAATAGAAAACCATAAAACTATATAGAACCATGCAAACAAAATATAAAGCCTTTCTTGATTCTTTGAAAATTTTTTTAGTATCATGTGGAAAGAAAAGATTGCTCATTCAATAAACAATATTCTTTAGACTTGAAGAATTCTCTTTTTTTAAAAAAATGCCTCTACTTTTCAAAACTTGCCTCTTGGGTTCATAGGAAAAATCATTTTGGAAAGGACCTCGGGAGGTCTTTAATCCCACCTCTACCTCAAAATAGCATCAACTATGAGATGAAACCAAGCTTCTGAGGGCTTGTTCAATGTGGTCTTAAAAACCTCCAAGGATGGAGACTGCATAACCTTTCTAAGCAATCCATTCCAATGTTTGACTGTCTTGATCATGAAAAAGTTTTCCCTTATGTCCAGCCTGAACTTTTCTTTTTTGCCCATTATCCCTCCTCCTCTCACAAGTCACTCTGTCAAAAACCTGGCTCCAGCTTCTTAATGGCTTTCTCACAGGTGCTGAAAGGCCACTGGGTCACTTCTCTAAGTCTACTTGGCTTCATGAAAGCATTTTTACTTCAAGAAAGTTTGGTTTGCCCCAGATGAACAAAGTTACTTGTTCTAATAATCTCTCTTGATATAACCCAAGCATTTACCACATGGAATAAACAATCAGAGGCCCCATTTATATGGGTATTGACTGCTCCCTAAGCCACGTGTACAACAGCATTGCTAAGCATGGAAATTCTCATACATATCTCTCTCCTGTCAATTAACCATGATATCTAGTTGCATTTGGTTCAATATTTATATGGTAAATACAATGGTTTTTTATCTGCAATCAGGATAAATCCAAATTTTTTTTTTTTGGTGGAGATTTTTTGAGGAAGTACCTCTAGATTACTAGATATCATATAGACATTTCTGGAATTAACTGATACCAGACATTGTGGATCATCTTGCATTTCAACACATTTCCAATCTTCTACATGGTTTACTTCAGAAGAAGATAGACATTCTCTGGTGTCCTACAGCAATGTAGCTTCTGGTCGGGTCAGGATATGACTCAGGCTTAAAATAAAGGCCAAAGGGTCTGTTCTCATTTATGCTGAATCTGCCAGGGCTCTACACACAGTCTGAAACTGCATTAGTGAAACCTTTGAGCTAACCAGCTTCTGGCTTGGGCATTTTACACTACCTGACCACTTCAGCTTTCCAGAGAACTTCAAAAAGAAAATGAACAGAACCTTATGCTGAGTTTCTCTTGCTTTGAAGATGGGTGTGCCAAATTCAATCTCCCTCTGTCACTCCTGCATTTTTTAAGAGGCTTCAAAGTGGAACATCTGGGAATTACTCGTTACATATAGCCTGTTTGGTAGCTCTAAATGGAAATTGTTTATCTTTTCAAAGTGCATTTTTAATAACCACAACAATCAAACTTCTGTTTTTAGATTATTTCATATTAATCATTTTTATTGTTGCTTAAATCAATGTTAAATGATCATTTTCCAATACTTTTTTTTTTGTTTTACTCCCTGCAATGTTTGCTTTGAAACCTCACCCATAAGACAAGCAATTTAAACTGGATATTTGTGAGTGGTTACTATCCATGCCTTGATTTGGCACCACCACAATAAAATTGAAGATTTCTCTTCCCTTCACCTTGAGGGAAATCTCAGAGGCTCACCTGAGATTGTCTAAAGATTATCTTCTGTTAATTTTTCGGGGCAGCTGGGGTGCTTCATTTAACACAAACAGTGAACTAAACAAATACTTGTATTTGTGAGCCAACAGTGGATTTACACTAATGTATTTGTACAGATGAAGAACACAAAACAAAATCTACTTCCAATACAATAACTACAGAATTCAAGTAAACTTTTCTTATTTCCTATGGAATCTGTCTGAGAAAAATACTGTTAAAATATTAGAATTCTTTGTAACTTAAATCTGTTTTCACCTATGTGAGCTTAATCAGAAAGTCAAAATGATTGGTTTAAATTTGGAGTAAGAACAAGATCAGAAGGAGAAAACTGCCAGATGGCAATGTCATGCCTGAAGAAATGCAATGGTTCTGTTTATACTTAACATGCTTCTAAAATAATTGCCTTAATTCTTCTCTGAAGTACAGAGTTAAAAATTCATTCAAGGAGCAAAGCAAATTAAAAACAATTCAGTAAGTCCTTGTACAAACTGTTCAAGCTGAAATGCATAGCAAGTGGAAGAATGGATCCCTGGATCATTGCATCCCTTTGTCAACTAGTTCTGTACAGAGACAATTCTATTGGAAAAACTAGTCCAAAAAATCATTCTGCATCAGAAATTTGAGAATGACAGGATCAGCCAAGGTATCTTTCAACCATTTTATTACTTATTTTAGGAACAGCTTATTTGTGTCAATGTAAATTATACACCTACTGATCACAATGGTATTTTTTCTGGCTTTTGAAAACCAGTGTGGGAAGTGAGCAAACCATACCAGTTATTTTTGGCCTATCTTTTGTTTTGCATCTATCCATGTTTAAGATCTGCTTGGGACTGTAACAACAATAGGTGAAGCAATTGGAGAACCCTGAATCCTTTGATTTGCTCCAAGTAATACATGAAAAGTGATTATTATGTTGATTGTAAACCAGGATGTTATTCTGGTATCTGTCCTTTCCAGAATGGCTCAGATTTTCCATGAGAAAAGCTGGATCCTATTGGGTCAGTCACATTGAGGAAGAAAAATGTGATAAGTGAAGGAATAATCAAGGAGGTTGTGTTCAGCCCTGGATTCAAAATGCGTTTCATGAGAAATAATTCCTTAGCTTTGAGACCAGATGCACTCTTTATACTCAACATTGGCAGGGAACACTGGAAAAGCAGGACCTCTGAGAAACAGTCAACTTCCAAGTTCAGCTACTCTTACATTCTTGCATTCAGCACTTTTTATTTCTAATGCTTGTGAACTCAGGTTTTGTTTATTTTTCCATCAGAAGAGTATTAGAAGAGCAACAAGAGAAGTTAGATTAAACAGTGTGCTTTGCCATCCTGTCATCAAAAGAGATCTGTTAATACTGTTATTTTGGCACATTGTATATTATGTCTCTGTACTAGGAAGCCAAATTTAATTTCTCATGTGGTAAGCCATGATGAACATGCTCTTCCAGATTCAGAACTCACACCAAAATCATAAGTCTTCAGTTTACTTCCAAATGTATATATTTGAGTTTCTTTTTTTTCCTGTGGCAAGAAGTAACTTCTGGGCTCCTGCACAGAATCCAGCTTGCTTTGATTCTTATATTGCCACCTGACACTGGAGCGGGGGGAAAACCCCAAACAGCAGGAATAACTAAAGTATAGAAGTAGACACGCCTTGATGATTTTAATGACCAATTCACAACAGCCTCAGAAAATTAAGATCCAAAAAGTAAGCTTCAGTGGAAATTTTTTCTTAAGGTATAATTTAGACTGCCAAGTCTGGCAGCTGGAATACTTTGTTGAACTGAGCTGAACAGAAAGGAGATGTAAAACAGATTCAGTGCTCTATTTGTTCATTTATATCTTAATATTTTAATACCCTTAAATCATGAAACATACTTGAACTGAGAAAACTTGTCTCAGCACAGTTATGCACATGGGTTTGCATCCATTCCAGAAAACCAGTAGGCTGGCATTCTCGTGGCCTGGTAGACATAGGCCCTATAAATGACAACACGACAAACATGGATCTCTCAGCAGAGACAGCCCTGCTGGTGTAACAGGCAGTCGGGCAACATCCCAGGCTTGCCAACCCGTAACATTTCACAAAGTATGGAACAACAAGCTGTACCTTTTAGCTATGGAAATCAGATGCAACAGAGCCCTTCTTCTTAGATACTAATTATCACCCTGAACACAGACCAAGAGAAGGCCTTCTGTCAGCTGGACATCTCAGCTGCTTCAACTTGGATTGCTTCATAATGCTGTTGAAGTGCTTGGGAATATCAATGCCACTGTAACTTCTTACTCACAAATGCTTCACTTTTCAGCTGAAAAGAAATGCCAGAGCACCACGGCCCTGAATCCCTGAACATTGCACTTCTCTACTGAAGTCTTTCTGTTCCCCTGACACTTAGAGTGGTGCCAGACAAAAGATTTGTCCTGGGATTAGTCCATGACAGTTTTCACTTTTCAGAGTGCTAAGTGGCCTTCTGCTTCCAGTCAGTCATAAACTTTTGGATGATGCCTGACTCTAGGCTATACAAGCACAGTAAAAATAGCAAGTAGAGGGATTTTCCCAGTTATATGGATATGAATGATGTAACTTTTATCAGTCTTTTCCTATGAGTACTACCTCTTGTTTGAAGGTAAGTGAAAAACAATCTGGATACTAAGCAAGGAGGGATATCTGTATCTAGAACATTTTAACAGGAAGGGAGTTTAATAACAAAATTGCATCCCTAGCCACCTGGCCTTCTTTCTTTCTCTATGAGTGTGTTTATTTTCTTTTGGAAGCAGTGTGACATATATGACACTTGCCATAAAGCTCTTCCTACAGAAGAATATGCAAGCCCAGCTCATTCCCAGTGCATGATAATCATTAAGGCTCCCATGAGTGAACTTCTGATGCCTTTTTAGCCAATGATTAACCTTAAGCCCTCCTTCCCCCTAATGCATTTGGATTAAAAAGGCAACACAGAGACTGAAAGCAGGAGGCATGAGTGGTGCATTCTCTAACTCTATGGACTAAAGGGTGGAGTCATCTGACAAAGAGTTCAGAAGCAGCAGGCCAGGCAGTGAGGGGATTGATCTTATGAGGGTTAGAAAAGAAAGAGAGGTTCTGTTGTGGGACCAAGCTGAATTCAGGATGTTTATAAGCTTCATCATGCTGCTTTTACTGGTGCCAGCAATGTTTGTATGGTACAGACGGCAGCTATTGACTTTTCCATTTATTCAGCTCCATCCTCTTCTTTGTTCTGGGGAGCCTGCTGTAATTAGAGAGTTTCTCGCATTTTCTTGTACAGAATTCTAGTGTTTAGAGTAAGGCATTACTTGTCAAGAATTTAAGAGTCTACCTGTGACTCTCTATTCATACGAGCCAGGGTAAGTCATATAACCACAGTTTTGATTCAGGTTCCCAGCCTGGAAACCAATACCAGCCTCAGAGGGCTTCATTCTTTAATTGAGATATTTGGATAAAAGATGGTTTAATAGGAGAAAAACACTATGATTCACATTCTTATTAAGGCATAAATGCTTATCCTTTATTTTGGATAGAGAACAGATGTGGAGTGATAAAATTTCTCTGTTAGTCTCATTTTGTATAGCCTTGATACCTGAGTGTTCTGTTAAAAAATTCTCCAGGGCAGTGGCTGGGAACATGGGCATGTGATTCCTGGGGGTTCTGGGTAGCACACATCTTGGGACAGTAACCTGTTAAGTACTGAGCAGGGACTGGTAACAGCAGAGCAGGAGCATGCCCCTCCTTGCCATACACAACCAGCAGATCAGCTGGACCCCACTGCTGGTACTGGGGTATCTCTTTTACCTCCTCCTGGGCGCTATGGTGTTCCAGCTGCTTGAGAAACAGGCAGAGACCCATTTTCGGGACCAGTTCCAGATGGAGAAGCTCAATTTCCTGCAGAACTACACATGCTTGGACAGACAAGCCCTGGAGAAATTTGTACAGGTAAGAGACACAGGTTCCCATGATTTTGGCTCAAGCATTATTTTCCTTATGGCCAGCCATGTTATAAACTTATCAACTGTCCATGATATTAGAGGTCTAACTGTATAAATTAAAGGCAGAGGTTTCTCAAGCCTATTCATATACCTCTTTATCTTGATCTATTGAACTGCTTTCTTTTCCCAGTCATGAACTCCCAAAATACGTGAATCTGCCTGATGCACTTTTGTGCTACAGTGCAGTAATTTCAACTTTATGGTTCTCAGCTCCTTCATTAATTATTAGAGGAAATTATGCATGAGGACAAAAAACAAGAATCAAACCTAAAGAAGTAGGTTGCCCTTCCAAGGTTCTCCAGTCCAAATCTGTGCAAATTCTGCCCTTTTGTACTAGAAATTGTCTACCACCTTTAGAGGTGATCCTGCACTCCTACATCTCTAAAGCAAAGACAAAAGTCAACTATCTTGAACTGTTACCTGCCTCTTGTAAGAAGCGATAAAGGGCTCTTGTCCAATATAGGTCATCAAATAATGATATCTTCAACTACATTTTAATCTATTCATCAAAACTGGCTGGTGGTACCTTTCTTGGCTTTATAGATATATTCTCACACTAGTATTGCAAGAACTGGACAGAAATCTCTAAACTACCACTTTGTGCTCAAAATCTACCCAGATGCAGAGTTGAGTGCCTAAACAGTTTGAACTCTTTCTACCATGTCATTAAACCTGATAAAAACTCTAAACATGCTGCAAGTTTGCACTACCCAGGTCAGAGGACTTCCACAAAGGTGTATGCTTTTGATCAACAAAAAGCCCAGATTTTGTAAATGGATTTAAGCAACCAGTGAAGTTCAGATCAGAAAGGGTAGAAAAGGTTCCTGAACTTCTGTATACAAAGCCAGTGTTCTGGTTACTAATACGGTGATGTATTTCTCGCAGAGCATTGGGCAATGGCCAGAAAACGACTAGAATTTTCAAAAAACTTACATACCTAAAAACATGTATATTTTTTCAGCTTTAGGATTTGGTGATATTACCTGTCCTTCCCTTATCTCTCTGATAGCAATTATAGAGGTTAACACCCTGATTCTCATTCTAAACATAATTGGGATACTTTACAGGATTGAAAGGTTTAGTTAAATCTCCGTTACCCTAGAAACCTCAGGGAAAGTTCACACATGTCCAGATTCTTCTCACTCAGGTTCCAGTGGAGCTTTCTTACCATTGCCATGCCACTCAGAGAATCACATTTTGCTGCGTCTCTGCTGAATTACATAAAATTTCACTTGTAAGCTGTTCCAGATAAAACCAGCTGAGGGCACCAAATCATCTACAGTGCACCAAGCTTCCAAGTACTCAGACTTGGGAGTCCTCAAGGTCCACCTAAGTGCAGGTACTCTCTGACTCGTCTGCCATTTATAAGACCTGTTCAGAAATTTGTCTAACTCTCGTTAATATTAGGAAATACTACTCTTCCTATATTAAATCTCTAATGCAGGGAAACAGTTGTATCTCTGCATGTTGTGAATATATGGTTAAGAAGGCCTGTTCAACATGCCAGAAGTTCCAGTCTGAAAAGCCACAGTAGTCAAACTGCAGTGAGCTGCTCAGCTAACAAGTATAAGATGTCTTGTCTTAATGCCCATTCTTTAAACCTAAATCCTGAAACGTGATATTCAATCCAGGTTCTTTTTTCCATATTATCACTAATAATAGAGTTACCACTTACAATGTCTTAGCTTTTGACTCAATTGTGCAAGAAACAAATTCTTGCAATTCCATGTTTTAAACTGGATTGACTCTTCATGGCTAAAACTGCCTAGCTGAGGTGATGCTAAAATGAGCAGCCTGAAGCTTTGGGAAAGCTCAAATCCAAACTCTGTGATCTAATGAATCTCTGGTAAACCTACTGCAGTCAGAAAATTATACCATTCTGACAGCATAACTGTGAAGCAGATGCATTGAGTAAGGATGCACCTTTTATAAGTCCCTGTTTTGACTATGTCCGTACTTTTTCAGCCTCAAAGGAACTGATCCAAACATAGACTGAAAAGACGAAATCCCTCTCAATGACCACAGGTGGCTGCAATGGGCATTGGCAGGGGGACAGGAGGAGAAACAACAGGCAGTTTTTATTCTCTCCACATACTACATTATGTAGGTGTCATACTTCTACTGTAAATTACAGCACATTGCTTTTACCTTCTGGCTACTTCTGCTCCCAAAGGCAACAGCTAATGTTCACCAACCATTCAACAGCTGCTCTGATCACACCTCAGCCATAACCCTTACATGAGCTGTAGATTAAAGGAGCTAGGATGCATTTTACCTGTCCCGCAAGAACCTGTTTGTTTAGGAATGTTCTCCTGGGCACTGGGATGCCATTTCTTTCATGGGGTTGTACTTAAAAGCGACAATCACACCAAGAAATCTGACCTTGTCAGATTATGTCTGAAGAATTTGACATTCAAAATTGCCTTGCTTTTCCGTGTTGGCTCTCATGATGTGAATGTAGCTCCTGTGAACTCTTGTGCATTGAAATGCATAGAACTGTCAAGTGTTCCTTACAGAAATAAATTAAAACTGTGATTATTTTAGACATTTCAAAATATTCACACCTCAATAACTTCTGTGTGTTCCTTCTAAGCACAAAATGGAATAGTCAACTCTAGAAAATCTGACATGTTAAATTCTTTCCATTCTAAGAACAGGCTTTTAATGGATAATGTAATCTGTCATATTGAAAGGAAGCTTGCTGATACTTCAGTCATGAGGTCACATGTGACGATGCCCAGCAGCTCTCTAATAAATTTGACCAATGCTGTAGGATTTTTTACTGAAGGAATAACATTAGCCACTTAGGATACTCAGTCCACCAGTACAGATCACCTATTATTGCAGAACTTGTACAAAAGTGGATACCTTGCAGTGTTCATTACAAAAGCAATCCTTCTGGCAGGAGTCAACATTTGAATCAAGAAAGTATATCTTCTTTGGTCTCATACTCCTGGAACCAGCTATAGTTGGTGTTGCTATTGAATCCTGCTCATGTCTTGTATCATACAAAGTCTTTAGAAGAGATGAACAAGTATTTCCTTTAGGCATTTTGCAAAACTACCAAGGCTGTTACCTGGTATGTGACAAACAAGGGGATTCTTAAAACCTAGGCACTGACCAGAGAGAAACCAATCTCCTTCAGAGAAATCCTTGGGGACAGCCAAGGAACACAATCTTCACTAAGGCAGTTGACAGAGTATTTAATGCAGAAGCAGTATTTTTTTAGCACACAGTAGTTTTAGTCATCTCATAAGAGCTACTTGGAATAGCAGAGAATATTTTGTTAGTTAATCTTTCAGACTAGGAGAAGCCTAATATTCATTGAAAATTATTGGGAAGTCAAAACTAAAAACAGAAATTCATCCTCATTTGTACTTACATGGAGGAAAGATAAATGAGCATGTTCCTCATGCCCCTCCCTACAGACACAACTATACATTTACACTTGCCTAAATTAAAAACTGGAATGAGATTACTAGACTACAGAAGGAGAGAAGAGGAACTACCTATATTTTTTTTTAATGGCACAGCTTTACTTTTTATTTCCAGTTTGATCACTTTGGGCAATACCTCCACTCCCCCCCCACTCAGATTTCATCTAGCTATGGAACCAATCCTACTTCAATGACCAGTTCTCCAGTGGCAAGAGTTCAAGTTCAAGAACCTGGAAAGTCTGTTTCCAAGTTTTGCTGTGTCAGCAGAAGTCCATTTTAGTCTAACTCTACCCTGATATCTACAGTTTGTCACTCTGCTTGCTCAAGATGGAAAGCAATATTTACTTCTCCCTGTTTCTGATATTCTTCCTCATCTTTGCTGCTTTGACCTCTTCTACCTCAGGTCCTCATGGAAGCATGGGAAAAAGGGGTCAACCCAGAAGGAAACTCTACAAATCCTAGCAACTGGGACTTCAGCAACTCCTTCTTTTTTGCGGGAACTGTTGTCACCACTATAGGTGAGGTGCTCTCTTTCTTTATAAACTTGGGTTTCCTCCAACTATCCTGTAAAGCCCCTAGAAATGAGTAATTGGTGGACAGAATACACCTGCAAGACAATCAGCTCCTGTGGGTTACAGTTTTCTATTGGTTTCCAATTATGCCTCTTATTCTTTTGTATCTAGTGTTTTACACCTGTCAAAAAAATCTGAGTGCCTACTTGGTACCTGCAATATCATTTTGTACATGGACAGCACATCTTGAGGTTGCTTTGAAACACTGAATTGCACTCACCACAAAATTAGAGACCTACAGCAAGTTACAATACTCCCTATAAGAGTAATATTTTTTATGTTTAATTTTCAGGGAGTAGTAGTGAATGCACAGAGTTCATCATAAGCTGTGGTAATTTGTACAGATTTAATTGCAGAAAATCATAGATTCACAGGTCCCTGAAGCTTAATGTAGTTGAACTTCCAAGCTTAAGAACTCTCCACGATGCCTGCAGCCTGACTGTAGAGCCTTTTCATGTAGTGTTTTCTTCTTTTTTTTTTTCCAGGTTATGGTAACCTGTCCCCCAGCACAGTGGCAGGCCAGATTTTCTGTGTGTTTTATGCCTTATTCGGAGTGCCCCTCAACCTGGCCTTCCTCAATCAGCTGGGGAAAGGTCTCAATGCTCATCTGCTTACCCTGGAAAGATGGGTGCAAAAGCCAGGCCGTGCCCAGGTACAGTGTCAATTTATCACTTGTTTCCACTGTTTTAAAACCATGTTAAGGTTCTCTTAGATAGGTGCTGCTGCTGCTGCTAATTGGGGGTTGTCCCGTGTGAACCACAGCAATTATGCGGCCCTCTGTATCAGGAACTTGATACCCTCTATTTATCTATGATAGCTTTAAAGCAGTAGACTTTTGCTTAAGGGACTCTACATTTGCCTTTTTAAAATCTGACTCAGCAAAACTATTGATCTGGTGACCTTAGAAGAATACGTGCGTATACATACATAGCTGAATCCAGCTCTTATTCTCTAGCCTATGCTAGCACCTATCCAGGGTCTAGCTCTACACTGTGGAAAGACAACCTATTTTTATTGGTATACTAATCTGGCTTCAGTTAGCATCCTTGATTGTGTCAGCAATTTAGCACTTCCTCCCTTTTCTTTTCTTAAAATTCAAATACTCCTTCTCCTTACTTACAGCTTATTGGTAAGTCATTGAACTAGTCCAAAGGTTTCATAGTAAGAGAAGCACTGATAATAGAAAATACATGAAAGTCATTTATAACCAAGTTACTGCATGTTTCTGAAAAAAGGTTCAGTGAATTGACTGCTTCAATAAGGGAAAAGGAAGGTAAGATGTGTTATGTATGTTGAAACATTTCTGAGTTCTGACACAAGTTTTCTTCTTTTTCATTTGTGAAATCTCTTGGGTCACTGCATTCTTTTCCTGCAATGTGAAGGCTATAAAGGTACTGTCAAATGCAGGTTTAGATTATATAAGCAAGAAATTCTTCAGCTGCATAACCAATGGGTGTTCTCCAAACACATGCAACTCCACCACCAGAAGATTTTCATATTTTCAAAGCTGCATCTTTCCTGAGATTTCTAACAGCACCTCAGGGATGTGATTTGTTTTCGCTCTTGAGTTAACACTTAATTTCTGGCAGAACTCCTATGATCAGACAAAGCTTTGGAGGTGTATCTGCTTGTTTAACCTGAAAAGCCCCTTTCAGGAAGTTTTAAACACAATTTTGTCATGCTTTGGGAAATTAATTACAATCAGTTCTTCTTTATCCCTGACTTACTGTCCCCTACATTACAGGTTTGTACCAGAAAGCTCTTAAAAGCCAATGGAAAAAGTAAAATCATGAAATTTGGTATAAATTTTTATGCAAAATTCATTATCTAATTAAATGCTGTTACACTAGTAAAATGAACTAAATGAGAACAGGTATCAACTATAATGACGTTGATTGGTAATTCTCAAGGTGCGCTGCAAATAAGGTAAGTGTTACTACAACAGCAAGAGAGACATGGTACATAATATAGAAGTGATTGTTCAAAGTCATGCAGTCGGCTCACACCAAGTTTCTCAAGCTCAGAGCACTATTTTATATGTGAGATAATAAATACAATAAGAGAAAGAAAAGCATGATACTTGGACCTTCTACTACCTTCTACTTTAAAAAAAGCAGTTTGGCTTTTCTTCCAGTCACAATAGGTATATGAACAGAAAATCATACTCTAGTCTGAATGCCCTTGAAGGCATTTTTTAATAATTGCATCAGCCCACACATCAGTAGTCAATAGTTCAACAGAATATGTTCCCTGGAAATCCATGAGTTCCTGATCCTCAGTTCCACACTCCTAAGATCCCTGCCATGATCATTTTCTGTACCTATTTATTGCAGCCACATATGTGGTAACTCATCTCACAGAAGGCAAACATTTTTACTGAGAGGCATGGATCTGCCCTGTGCTAACAGAGCAGTTTTTCCTCTAAGTGCTTCTAAGTTAAAAGTGAGAGAAGGAAAACTGGCTTCACTTAAGTTTCATCTAAACATATTTTTGGCTGAGCTCATGTAAGCCACTTTATAAATCTTCAGAAGCAGTCAGGGTGTAGAAAGAACATAATTTGTTCTTGCCAATCTTTGTATAATGAGTTATGCAATACTTGGTGATTTTGCTCAAAGACAGGAGGCAATTGATTACAAAAGCATCTCCACTTGAATTGAAATTGTAAAGTGAGTATTTTATTCCTATAGCTGTCATAAAAAGTCTGAAAATATGACTGAAGCATTCTTAAAGACTCATTGCAAAAAGCTTTTAAAAAATTCTCAGTTTTTTCCTAATTTTAAGATTTTTTTGTTTCATGATTAGATACAGTATCTATGTGCAGAGTAAACAGTGAGCTCAGCCTGTAGTGCACGGAAGCACTGGCTTTTTCTTCCTTTTTTTGCCATTGCTCCCAGCTGGAGTGGATTTGGGATTGAAGGGCAAAGCAGACCTAGCAATTCTGACAAAACAACTGCTCCATGCTATTTAGCTGATATGTTCCCTTTATCTTTCAGGTGGTTCAAACACTGGCAGTGGCCATCTTCCTGACTATCGGGACCTTGCTTTTTCTAGTGTTCCCACCGTTAGTCTTCAGTTATGTAGAAGGCTGGAGCTACGGAGAAGGCTTTTACTTCACTTTCATCACCCTGAGTACTATTGGATTTGGGGACTATGTAGTAGGTAAAAAAAAAAAGGTGAACTGGATTAAGCTTTGTTGAAATTCATTAGTATAAAACTAAATACAGGGGGCATAGTTATCCATTCCACTATAAATCTGGTACAAGAGTGAGCTCAGCCAGACTAGTAATAATGAGTGAATGTATTATAGGACATGAACATTTTTCTCTTGACCACTAAGCTGAGTCACCCAATTCATGTCATATATGCCACTGAACACCCATTCAACAGTGTCTCCATTCAAACTGTCACAGGTGGGATTAATGAGTGACAGGTGGAATACAAATGAAATTTCTTGGTCAGTATTAAGCCTTAGAACCCTCCTCTCCTAACAGTGATTTGTTTCAGCAAATGCCTACCATTCCCAGTAAGAAATCATGTAAATATTAAATATTCAGTAATTACAGTGGGAACAACAAACCCAGTGAGATTATACAGTCTTTAGAGATCTAGGCTGAGAACATCACAGTAAAGACAGGTGAGGGGCTATTTTTCCACACACTTACTGAACAAATGCATAATCTTAACAGATTACATCTAATGTGTTTATTTGTTAAAACCACTAGGATCTCTTACTTCACAAGCAGTAGCTCTCCTCTCCTCTCCTAGAGGTCATAACTATGTACCTAAAAAAGATAGAAAAGCACCCCATACTGAATCTGGCTTTGAGGAGTTTCATAATGATCTAGATGAGAGACTAAAGAGACTAAATGGATAGCTGTAGTGCTGTTCTGTGCCTATATCAGCTGCACCGATTGTCTGTGCTGTGGAAATATCAAACCAGGGATTAACATTCCACTTACTTAAAATGGCTACATTTCCCATAATTATCCAGGTGATTGTGAATCCTGCATACTGAGGTATATCACCCTACAAGAAGCAATCACTATATTGCTAAATTGCATCTTTCTAAATCATCTGAGATTCCCAGTGTGTCTCTTGAGTAAAATATGGCTAATATGGATTCGACATTGAATTTCCAAGATTTTTTTTTCCTTTCTTGTTGGTTAGGAACCGTTGATTTTGTGCATCTCTGATTCACATTAGATATGACTATTTTTATTATACAGCCTCAGCTGCAGGGATTTGATGACAACTCTACTAAGATTAACCTGAGAGCTGACTTAAAAAAAGAAACAAGAAAGATCCATCTGATGATAGATCACACAAGCTCATTAAACCTACACCTTTACAAGGGGTGGAGAGAGTGTATGAGTATGTATGTTCAGCAGACTAAAGCTGTCAATATTAATGTGCAAATTTCCCTGGATTTTTCAGGTACAAACCCCAACAAGCACTATATTCCTGTGTACAGGAGCCTAACTGCGATTTGGATTGTTTTTGGCTTGGCCTGGCTGGCTCTGGTCTTCAACGTGGGAGCTGATTTGATGGAAAAATTCCTTCAGCTTAAGCGGCACAAGTCGAACTTAAGCTTAGCAGAAGGAGCTACCACCAAATTGGAAGATGAACCTGAGCAGCCTAGAATCCATATCCCTAGCTGAACAAGGTACAAAGAAAGCAGCCTCGGAACTGCATCTTTCACCTGTATCTCACACTAAGCAAGTCCTGTGGATAAAAGACTAAACCACAAGTTGTGGACTGTTTCCTAAGGAGGAAATGTTCCAGATACATGGAAATTTCCACACCTTGTGTAGCCATCAGCCAATTAAAACCTCCAAAGAAAAGGCATACATGGTTATACAACTGTCCCAGAATTCATTTTACACTTCTTACTCAACAAAGGCAACTTCCTCTGAAATAATCAATTACTATCCTTTCTCTTTCTCTAGTGGGCTTCAGTACTTATGGTCTCTCATTTTCAAAAAAAACCAGAGTGACTGCCTCTCAGCTTCAATAAGAAGTCACGTCATCAAGAATCTCAAGTGGAAAAAGTCAGGTACAGGAATCTTTCTTCATTTCCAGTCAGAAAACAAGCAAAACCACAGAAGATTATCAACAGTAATGAACACCTGTTTAATGACATTCATTCAATTAAGATTTAGTTGATATTGTCTGAAATGAGCAGTTTTCATATCAAATGATAACATTTCTTTATTTTCTGGATTAAAATGCTTCTCTTGTGTAGAAATTATGTGTCTATCCAGCACTGCCTGGAATGCTACAATTCATCTCAAAATGAACTGGCAGCTCAAAGCAGGTGCTTATTGCAGTTCATTTCACAGCCACCTGAAAACAGCAGTTTAAATCTAAATGCAAGCAGGCTTCCTTATTTTCAGCCAGGTCACAAATATTATTAGAGTCTGGCATTTCATTTGGGCCACTTCACTGAAGATCTGTCATGCACAATAAGATCTGATGCTCTAGGTTTACCACTACGTAAGGCTGATGACAGGCACTTGCATTAAATCTGATCCTCACTCGTGTGCACAGTTTCACCTGTGAGAAACAGAGTTTCATTTTATCACTGTTATTTTAAGTCAAATGTAGCAGCAGCCGTCTCCAAAGAAGGACATACAAGTGCCTTGTAAGAGGCTGGTCACTGAGATGTAAAACTGTAGTCATACTCTGTATTAAAGTGAACTACAGAAACTTGATAAAACAATTATCATTCATTAGGTACCATATTCAGTTGGTTATAAAAACCATCACTAACACATTCCATGGGTATGCTTGTAATTATCTACATACTGCTATTTATTCATATCTTTATATTCTCACAGTAACCAACAATTAATCCTTTTAAACTCATTTATAAAGGGAACTTTAACGTAAAGTGTGAATGAAGTATGACTGGGTATATAGACTAGCCCCAAGCTAGTCTATGTCTGACAGGCAACAGGAACATGAAGTATCAGCCTTTCAGCAGCTGCTTTGATATTTCGTTTTGAAGAAGTGTCCATAAAACATGTACAGACTTGTGGAGGTCACTAATCTTTTCCTGCATACTTCTGAGCTAGATTTTTACTCCTGAGGAGGGTCACAACAGACAGTTCTTACATCTGACATGGTGCTTGTTATCTTCGTCAGTTGCTGACACCTGCATAGTGTAGCTGTTCAAATCTGAAAATAAACTAGGGTTTATTCAACTAACTTTAAAAATGAGTGTTCAAATGCTTATCCAATCTAAGATTTACCTCATGTCTTACCACTACTTACCTCACAGATTTTATCTCCTAAGTTTTTGCACTCATCTTCCCCTCAGCTATTTCCATAAATTTATGCAATTTATTGCAGACTTTCACTGAGAGCAGCCAATTGTCTCCTGTCTGGCTTTTTGTATCTTTGAAAATCTCATGGGAAACTTTTTCTCTCAGTATTTTCTGTTCTTCAGACATAAGGTTTGAACTTGCACTTTTTAACATCACTGTACTCTGTACCTGCCTTGTGTCAACACTACAAGACATTTTTGGCCTGTTTATGTGAAAGACAAAACTAAACTTCTGCTGACTTTTATATCTTACCTGTTCTCTCCACCTTGCCTTTTTCCATGCCTTCTTTACTTTATCTAGCCACAGACTGCCACAACACATGCACTAGTCTAAAGGTGATCCTGTACAGTGTTTTACACCAAGCTGCATGCCATAAAAAATGATAATGACGTTTATCAGGGATAGAAAACACTTACTGGCAAAGTGTTTCTTAAAATTATCCTGACTTGATATCTGACAGCAGGAAGTTTTGATTGTTTTTACTGCAGTCCAGAAAATTGTTCCTGTACATGCTACTGATTTTGCAAAGTAGCAGCGTTTTGAGACTATCTTCTGAATTTCTGCCACTGCTGAATTTAGTAAAGCTGAGACTACCTGCAGCAGTTTTCCAACTGCCTGCCAGAAGACTCAAAAATATACCTTAAATTAAGTATATGGCCACATTGGAACAGAAATTAGAAGGATACTGATGCCCTCTCATGTGTTAGGTAAGTGACAGAAATTTCTTGCTAACTTTGTCAATTTTTCAAGGTCCTGAAAAGATCCTAAAGGTCACGCACATCTGTAATCAAAGTTAATTTGAGATACATACTGGGAGCACTGGCCTAGTTCTTGAACATTGGATGGACCAAGTGCTTTCTGATAGCCTTCCTCTCATAAAAGGGTAGTCATCAAGTATCAACTGACCTGCTAAGAAAAGTAACACAAAAGAACTGCACCATGACAAGGGCTTGCTAGGAACCAGAGGAGCACACAAAAGGGACTCTTCTGGTCTAGTAGCCCATTTTACCAGTGGTACATTTCTACCCAGAATGGAGAGTGCACATGCTCAGCTCCAAAACAGCACTCCTGAAGCCTCTGACTGTAGCTCTGCAACCTGTAGCAGAAGCGATGGCCCAGGCAGTGTTCATCTGTGATGTGGGAAAGTAGTACTTTGTCTTGAGCAGCTACCACTTGCAATCCAGTGCAGGGCAAGAAGCAAATGTCCTTCCAGGCTTATATTTACCCTTTAAGCCTACTCAACAAGCCCTTCTTCACTCTTAGATATATTGGTACCTTCCAGACAACACCAGAATATCAATGGCAAAGATTTGAGCCTTTCTCTGTGGAGATGTAAATAGAAGACTGACACAGAAGTGACATTACTGAGAATACTCAAGGAAATGAGCCATTTAAATATTATATAATTCTGTGAAGCTGTGTTGTGAATCCTGATCTCTTTCTCCCCAAATCCGTCCAAGTAATCATGTGCTTGAAGTCCTCAGTTTTCACAGTCTGTCTTGTAGTTAAAAACGCTGAGTCTTACCTGTAATTTGTTTTATAAGTCTTTAGTATAAACATTAAATGGTATATGTTCACTCAATAATGTTTCAGCATGGTTATACTCAGTGTGCTTTGTATAAACAATCTGGGTTTAAATGGAATTAAAATGTCAAAATGTAGCTCAGATTTATCTATTTCCTGATCTTAAGTGAAAGAGGTGATGAGTACATATGCTTTTTAGTATCTTTGTATTTTTTCTTTCTCATATATATTTTTATGGAAGGCTTCTTTTACATAATTCCATTTTTGCTTTAAATATCATTCAGTAATGAACACCCTGAAAATGCAAAGTTAAGACTGAACAATAAGCAGCATAACTATTTTGTTTTCCTAAGATTGTTCTCAGGATGATATCTTTACTCTGGAATTGTTCTACTCTTTGCATGTTAATTTTTGCATCTTGCTAGTAAAACTGTGTGTTTATGCTAGTCAGTTTAAAGCACAGCCCAAAAAACCATACATTAGCACATTACCAGAACAGTCCCAGTGGGGCAATACCTGTTTGAAGGCCGCTTTACTTGTAGTAGTATGTACATTCCTCTGGCAGTGCCAGAACACATTACAATCTGACAGTGCATAAAGGCATCCTATTCAGAAATTTTAGTGGGTTTATTCCCCTTTAGCTTATACTACACAACAAGATAGGTAAATGACAAAATTTTTGCACACTGGCTGCTGACTTGGCTGTTTTACCTGCTGGTGAGAAAACAGAAGGGAATGTTGGATCTAGTCCTATACAAGAAAATAATTAATCAAAGGGGTCTTGAGAATTACCTCTATGAAGAAAGTACTTCCATAGGAAAAATACAAATGATAAAAAGACTAACAAACTTGCTACCTTTTCTTGTTAATATCGAGAAGTTATCACAAATACCTGTTTGCTGCCTTTTAAATTATCTTCGCAGCTGAGTGAAGGAGGAAAGTAGATTTACGCTACACCAGTAGGTTGCGTGAATCTGTTAGTGTCAGGTGGTGAGAGAGGTACTTGTTTTGCTGGGAAAGGGGTCGGGTAGTATCCCTCGAGGGGGCGAACGGGACGGTGCCCACCCTTGCTCAGGTATACCCAGCACGGAGAAGGGACCCCTGGGGCAGCTTTGCCCTCTGGAGCAGACAGGTGGGAAGTGAAGCGGCGCCAGACAAGGACGAGGACGGCAGGATGGGCTGCTGCAGGAGGAGCGGCAGAGCCACCTGCCTTGGCCGTATGGAGCGGGCAGGCTGGGGGCGGTGCAGGAGGCCGGCCGGCCCAGCCTTCCCCCGCGGGTAGCCCCGCTCCCGCCGCGGCCGCTTATTCGGCGCCGAGGGCGGCGGAGCAGCAGCAGCGGGAGGGCTGATGGTGGCGGCGCGGCGGCAGCAGCAGCGGCGGTGGCGCTGGGGGGTGCCGGCGCTGCTGGCCGCATATGTGGGCTATGTGGGGCTGGGCGCCGCCGTGCTGCAGGCGCTGGAGCGGCCGGCAGAGGTGCGGGCGGCTCAGCGCCTCCTCCAGGAACGCTGGGAGCTGCTGGCCAACCATACCTGCCTGCAGGGGCCCGCCCTGCAGCGGCTCATCGAGGTGAGCCCGGGCGCGGCGGCGGAGCTGAGTGAGGGGCTGCCGGAGGGCGAGAAAGCAGCGGCGGCAACCACGCCTCCTACCCCAGAGTAGCTTAAAAAACAACATAACAAAAAATTTTCTCCCAGTGTGAGTCCATTCTCGCACATCATCCTGCCCCGAAGAAGTTGCCCACGGCGTGCAGAAGGCGCTCCGCCGGCAGCCGCCTCGGCCGCGGTGTTTGTTCCGTGCCTGCGGGCACGCCCCGGGCTGCGGCCGCCTTTTCTCCTCATAAAGAGGTTCTTTGGTTCTCCGCTGGCGAGTCGAGGCGTTCGAGGGTTTTGAAGCGCCTCCGTCCCGCCTGTAGGCAGACAGTGATGGATTGTCCGGCTACGTGACAATTAACCTCGGGTTAATTGCAGGTGGTTTGCGTTTGCTCTTGCGCTGACTGAGGTATAGTCCGTGATGTCTTGCAAGTGGTAAATTCTAATGAAAGGACTTTGTCGTGATAGGTTTAATTGGTATATATACCGGTGTCCAACTTCTTCTGTTTGCTACTTGTTATTTAGAGGGAAATAGAAAATCCTTAAGTCTTTCAAGATACTTAATATGTTTCTGAGGATGTTTGCAGGATGGTTATAAAATGTAAAGCGGGAGCAAATGCCATCTTACTAAAGTACAAGTGGCTGCATTTTTATGATACAGGTATGAGCAAAATGGACTAAATGGGTTATCTTTACTCAATTTTTGTCTGAAAAAGAAAAACCTATAATACTGAAGTGTCCTGAATACTCACCCAAGCCCTTTGAGTTCAGTAGGGGCTGGTGGTTGAATATGTACTGCTTGCTTTGGTCAGTCTGCCACAAATAGATGTTGCCAAACAAACAAAACCTGAGGGGATTTCTTGGTTTGGGGTTTTGTCTGTTTGTTTGAGGTTTATTTTGTGGAGTTTGTTGTGTAAAAGTAGTGTATGATGGTGACTGAAACCAAAGCAGCTGGCTACCAGAGTTCAAAGAACCTAAAAGGGACTTGAGTAAGTGCTTCCATTTAATGGTTTTTTTCCAGCAGAGAAAAAAAAAAACCCGCAGAAAATATCACATAGATAATCTTGTCAGATGTTTCAGCAAGGCCCTGGTAGACAAAATTATGCTGAAGACTTATGTCACATTCTCATCCCTTGACTTTCTAGATGGTAAATTCTCTCTTGGCCATCAGTAGCACAGTGAATATGTGGCACAGATTTGGACCCTTGTAAGATACCATGGTAACTACTTTTTTATTTATGTGTACTGTGCTAGCTGTGGAATTTAAATAGAGAGAAGTGAGAAATACATCAGAGACGACCAGTCTGGTGTTTCATAAAGGCAGAGAGGAGCTTAATTTGGCACTGGCCCACTGTGCAGTGAGCACCTGGCATGGCACTTGCCCTATCATTGCGAGGGTAAGAGGGCTTGATGGATGAAAGTAACGAGATGGTACTAGTGCAGAGAAGATTATCACAACTGAATAGGTAAAATGTCATTCTGATGGTTTGTTTTACTGTAGCTCTATGAAATCTTGATGCTACCTGGTAGTCAAGGGAATAGGGCAGCTGCACAATCCCTTTAGACCAGATGTTGTTACAATATGTGGTCTGAGTACTTAATTGTGACCTGAGCAAGCCCTGATCTTGATGGGGAAGTTGAAAATAAGCTTAGTTTCATTTTACAGTGTCTGTGCATGCCTTTGTGCTCTGGGAAACCATACTGAGCTTAAATGGCTTTGTGTGCTATTTTTAATAACTTTTAACAGTGAGGAAATAATCTTAAACAGATAATCCACAGAATGGCTCCTTTCCTACGCTCTTTTCTAATTTCCTGTACAACAATCACTCACTGGAAGCATGCTTCAAAAAAAATTACATGGTTTTTCTGTGCAGTAAGTTGTATTGCAGTACATTGTACATAGTTTATCAGGCAGTGTCATCCCTGGCACTCTTCAGATAAGCAACTTTTATACTAGATACACAGCTGATTATTTGCCAATTAAGAAAGACATATAAAGACTGTTTGTGAAAACATAAAGCAGTGTGTGAATTTTAAGTGCCTTGACATTACTGGCAATTCCTCATTGTTTTCTTACGGCTCTTTCATTTTAGATAATTTTCAACTCTGTTTATTTTAAGTGTATAGGGGCCAATATGGAATAAAATCCTAGTTTGCTAAGCAATGTACAAACATAATTTTACAGCCTGTTTATTGTTTAGTTCCTAGTTACCACCCAGGAGTGGAAATCCACTGTTCCAGGCTTTGCACAGATGGAGAGCAATAGCGAGCTCCTGCTTTGAGGAGCTAGCAGGACAGCACAGAATGAGGATGGGAAGAGGAAAGGCAAAGTCAAACAAACCATACTGTAATAGCTAGACCAGTGAATTCTCATTCAGTAATTTCTATGGCTCCAAATCCTTTCCAGGGAAGAAGTAATTTTTTAGTTAATAAAGGAAGGGACAGAAGGAGGTGAAAATAGCAGACCAGCAACAAAACAGGTTGGCAGAGGTGAGTGTGTTAGAAAGTATGTGTTGTCTGTGGTGGTGGGTCCAATTCCCATAGCTGGATTTTGTTGGTGGGGTTTTTTTCCCCCCTGGAGAGACTGGCTGGCTCTTTCTCTGTAGGATGCTGAACAGTTTCATGTTTCCACAAAAGTGGAACTAATAGTATGTGCAAATGCTTTATGTTTAATCAAATAAACAGTGCATGCTCATGTGTTTATACGTACCTGCGTGTGTAAGAACAAGGGCAACAGAGGGGGCCACATGACTGTGGCCACATGTCCCTCTACTGTGCATCCAGTAACACTGACTCAAGGAAGATGTAACCTTGGTTTTGTTGACCCATCTAACCAAAGGCTGTTTTTCCAACATTGTATCCAGTCTGTGACATGACCACATGCTAACTAGAAACAAGACCAAGGGCAAGCCACCTCATGAGCCATTAGGTGACAAAGAGGACAGTATCTGCCTTTTATTTTAAATATGGTGGTGGTCTTCACATGCCAGAGTTACTGCGTGTGATGTCACGTCAAAAGCTCTCAGTGAGAAGACTTATGGAAGATGGAAGCAGATGTATTGATAAGGCAGATTTCAGGTGAAATGTTCTCAATACAATGAAGACAAGTAGCTGGACTCAGCTGGGGAGAAAAATATGTATAAGTCTCTGTCCATGCAAAAATTATGCTAGTTCCAGATTCAAGAAGTGTCCAAAAAGTGAGTCTGCATACATGGAAGGCACACTCTGTACTGGTGTGTCTTCTAGAGCTGAGACCCTTCTGTGACCTTTTGGAGTAAGGGACACCTAGACACACTCCACAGTGTGATGTGCTTCTAGTGCCTGTCTCAGTTTTATTGTGTAGGTTGAGTGTATATAGCTCTGCTCCAGCTGAGCTGTCCTCCACACTCACTCCTTTTCCTGCATCATTTTCAGTGGTTATAGGCACACAGCTGCTGTCCTCGTCAGTGTCTCCCTATCAGATGATTGGCATTATGGACAGGATTGGAAGACACTTCTGTGTTAGACTATCACCATTACATCCTTTTCATGCTATCCTTCTTTATTTTTGGTATAAGCTTTTTTGTTGTTGTATACATATTTGCCTAATACAGTTTTTCTTATAGTTATTATGTTCTATCAACTTTCTTTTGAAGATACATAATGCTGTTTAAACATAATTACATAAACTGAGAAAATGAAAGCTGAGCTTTTTTTTTTTTTGTCTAGAAAGATTTAAGGTGTAATGAAAAGTACCTAATGCTAAAGGGCAGGTTATAAACTAAAAGCCTGCAGGTGGATCTAGATACTGTTATCTCCAGAGTCAACAGCTAGAGGTACACAGAGGGTTTTAGTAGATGTTTACAAGAGCAGTGAGATCCCATGTGACTGAGAGATCCTCATCAATACCTTGGCTTGTACTGACATTGAACCAGCAGAAAATTGTGACAGCTGTCAGGAAATAGAACCCTGCAAATACCATTTACTAAAATAATCTTGCTCGCAGGTGATGCAACAGTGAATGACTAGTAAGGAATGAGCATCAAGGATCACCTGCTGGTGGTGAGGGTCTTTAAGGAACAGCATTGGCTATTGGTATTGTGGGCCTGTGACATCTGTACAGAACCCAATTTAGTTAAATTGGTTTGTCACAGATGTAGTAGGGTTGATCCTCTGTAATTATTCTTTCCAATTTCATCCTTATCAAAATGTACTACTACTTTGATGAACTGCTGTAACTTAATCATTCTCCTGACCTATTAATTAGAAGAACTATGGATACCTTATCAAGCATGTGCATTCTGTGCTAATTCTAGCATACATTCTATAGAAGTTGTTAAAGATAAAATGATTATTCTGTAAGGCAGTAGGTGTATAGTTTTCTGTAAGGCAGTAGGCCAGCACTATATTGTTAGACTTCCTGGGAGGTGACAGAAGACCTGCTGATGAACTGTTGTTTCTGGTTAATTGACTCACTCCTAGGTCTTCTGTTCAACATAGTGTCTAAAGCTGTGTGTAAGAAGAGAAAGGCAAGTGGAAAGCACAGTACTCTGTTGTATTATACCTCCACCTAAAGAGAGATGCTCTTTTGTTATTATGAAATTCCCAATTACAGCTAGTCAGGCTTGATGGGAAGGACCAAATAAGGGAGTGTAGCAAGCTAGTGTTGACTGATGAGTGTCTCAATAATCTGTCCCACCAGAAAGGTTTGAGAGCACAACTAGAAGTGCATAAATAAATACTTGGGAGTGCCCAGTTGTTTTGAAGATGTGGATTACTCTTATAGGTACTTGTTAGTCATACTTTTTAAAAACTTTTTTACTACAATTTAAAGAAAAACCACTAGTAGAGAAGGAAATCTCAGTTTTACAAGGATGATACAATGCAACCTGCTGTGTTCTGTAGATTATACAGGCAGCTCCTTCAACGGATGCTGCCTATTTCTATTGCAACCCAGCTGTGGAGTTACTTGTGTCATTGCGGTTTGGGAAGTGACTGGAATTCAGCAACACTTTGTCCCCTGAATCATGCTGCAGATTCTTCCTTGATATACAAGCTTAATTTTCAGAAAAATTACAAGTGTCTGAGAGTACCATTGGTTGCATCATTACTGTACTGTACTATGTCTTTGTTCCTGCTCTGTTGAAGTGTAAGTCTGGATGAGTTCTAGAAACTGTATTGCAGATGCAGCTGTAAAGTAGAAGTGCTTTTGCTGTTAGGGTTCCTTTGGTTTTGAGGAACTAGTGCCAGTTTTGTTTGCTGGAGAATGTGGGAGACGATTCTTTGATCACATCTGAGGTTATTCAAGTGGCATGAAGTTAAAAAAAAAAAAAAGAAAGAAAAAGAATTCTTTGGGATTCATAGCATATCTTGTGCCTGCTCTTCTTTTGGTCAGAATTTGTGTAAGTTTCCACTCCAGGCAAGGACAAGGGTTCAGAGGTCATGGCTGGGGAGGCATGATTAATAATCTATTTTTCAATTATTTGTAAATTAATTGACCTTTGTCCTTGCAATCTGATACCAAGGTTAATGTTAACCATTTTCTTGTGATTTATAGCTGGTATTCTGTGAGCCATAAATAAATGTTTATATGCCAACACTGTGCAGAATTTCCAGTGCACAGAGTTTACATGAGTTCTTTTCTTATTAACCTAAACAGTAGCATGGTGCCTTTTGAACATCTCCTTTCCCATCTTGATAGATTGTGAGGGTGAGGAACAGTGTCTGAAATTAAGCAAACCATTTTTGGGAGGGCATGTACTCCCTGGAAAAGTTGATTTTTGTATATACATATGTAAACTTCAACTAAACTTGAGAATAAAGTTTCTTACACCAGTCCATTCACATACTTCTTTGCCTTGAGAACTGCTTTCAAATACAGTTAGTAAATACTGGTTTTGCCTTTAAACATATCTCAAGATTACTGTGACCTCTGAACACAATGCCACAGTTGAGAAACATGGGACAACTGCAGTGACACAGGAGCTGTGGTTTATGAAAGGGCCATTTGTATGATTCTTTCCTTGATAGTTTCCTCCAGAGTCAAAAATAAGGTCAAGAATTCTTACGGAGACACTTCATAGAGTCATAGTCTTCTGGGGCTTTGCTTTCTCCCTTTTCACTTTATACGTTGCTTGTTTTGAGGAGGGCAGGCAGATAGATTAGAATCAATCTGTTTATTCATTTAGATAAAGCACTATTTTTTTTTTCTGTAAAGATTATAGAAGGAAAGAGAAGCATCGTGTTCTGAAGAAAGATTGCAAGGAAGATAGTGCCTCAGTTTACATATAGACATGAATTCATTCTTTATTGCTGACCTTAAATGCCTCTTTTAAAGCTATATCCTGGTCACATGCAGTTGTGAGTTCAGAGGAGAAAGATGAAACTTTTGGTTCATGTTAAGTAGGTCAGATTAAATAATAGTTCTCCTTTTTACAGTACTTGGCGATCAGCAGCCATGCTGCAGCCACAGACTGGAGGTGGAGGGACACACATGTGATGAGGATTTGGGGAGAGGAAATGTGTAGGCGGAAAAAGCTGGGAGTTTCCCAGAACTCAGAACACAGCAACCATGTTAAATGAGACCTACAGGTATGGCTGAAGGATAGAGCACTCTGCAACAATAAAGTAAACCTACATTTTACAGGGAAGAAAACGTAACATTCAGATGTCAAAAGGGAATCAAACTCTAGGCTGAGCCTGCATTAAGCTTCTGGATGCTTAAGCGGATGTCCTGGTAGAACCAGCCACCTCACTTTTTTGGTTGTTTTTGTTCTGGGTTGTTTGTTTTGTTGTGGTTTGTGGTTTTGTTTTTTGTTTTGGTTTTTTTGTTTGTTTGTTTTTGGTGGTTGTTTTTTTTTTTTTGCTAGCCAATATGAACAAAAGAGACCTCCAAAAGCTACAAAGCTGTGTAGGTTGATAAGACTTTTCCAGGATGGATGAGGCACTCATTATTAGTAATTTGTGGAAGTGCAGTTTCAGAGATGTGAAAGGCTAAAAAGAAGTCAGTCTGTAAGAGAGATTTAATTTTTTTTAATTTAATTTTTTTCACTCAAATAAAGAAACTCAGATAATGTTGTGTTTGAATGGTCCTGCAGGTAAAACCAGCAATGATTATTCTAATTAATAGTAAAAGAGAAGGAAAAAAGGGGTATTGCCTTCCTAAATTCAGCAGAAATCCACAGCTTCCTAACAGAGCTACCATTGAGCTTGAATTCAAGGAGAGAATTCTGTGCAGAAGGATGTACAATGCCAGGCTTTGATTTGTACTGAGATAAAATGATCTAACGTAAAGCATGCGCTTGCAGACATTAGCTTATGACATTGCTAAGTGAAACTTCAGAGTTCATGGTTGAGCAAAACGGACCTGGATGTTTTATCCCAAAGGCAACAGGACAGAAATTACATTTAAGTGGATTGCTTTGAGTGGAAATCGTACTGGTGTTTGAAGCACCAGCCATGACAGTATTAGATAGCACCATGCAAAGCCTACTTGTATCGTTAAGGAAGAGAACAGCCTACTTGAGAAAACATGGCAGGCTGCAATGACCCATGAAGGCTAAGAATCTAAAATATCCCAATTTATAAATCCTATAGCAGTTACAATAATTCCCATAGAAAATTTTATCTGTAGCTTAAAACTATATAAGCATTGTCAGCTACAGATGTAATTGTTGTGAACTGTAAATTATTCATTTTAGAGAGGGGAAAATAAGTGCAGCGAAGTGAAATTGTGTGTTTTTGTTGTACAGCTTGTCTGTCAGTAGAATCCAAAGAACCATTGAGTTCTGTTTCTTTCTGATTATTTTAACCACCCACCTGCTTCCTCTCTATTCTACTTTGAGTTGCATGTGACCTTTCAAGTTCCCAAAATACCAAGCCCATGCTCTGCAATTTCAGTATTTGTTGTGTTTTAGCAGTTGGTGGTACTGATGGGGTCTTAGACCAGGCAGATACCTGCTTTTAAACACTGGATTTAGAATGCTACTTTTACTGGATGTGATTTAATGCACTAGCTTTTGAAGTAGACACTGTATGAATTACTAGCCTAATTAGGAGAAAAAGGAAAGCCTCTAGTACTTCACCTGTAGAATGGGTGTAAAGCAAGACCAAGTGTTTTGTTCTCAAAAAGTCAGGGAAAAGAAACCAAGCAGTTATGGCCTAACATGTATGATTCACTTTCTCTTTAGTACATCTGGAACCCACAGGCCAAAATACACTTCAAATTTATTTGAAAATCAGTGCTTCTTCAATGGAAAAAGCAGGGAGAATTCAGCTGTTCTATTGAAGTGCTTATTTGCTGGGGTTTTTCCTGTGTTCTGTCTAAAATTGTGAACCACTTTTAATTTTTCTATGAAAAAGAGCAATAGCCAAAAGCAGAAATCTAAAGGAACATATTAAATTAGGGAGAATATCCACTAATATCTTCCTGAATGCTCGCTCAGCCTTCAGTAGTTTGCAATCCGATTACTTCCTGTGCCAGAAGTAATTTCTGTGTGTTAATAGCTATCTATGGATTTCTCTTTCATGAATCTACCTCCATGGGCACATCTGCAGGAAGGCAAGCTCCATTAGTTCTACCGTTCTCAGAAGAGTCAATCTTTAATTTTCTGTCATCATTGTTGCTGTGTCAAAGGTTGTTTCTAGATAGTATAATAGAACATTTTTTACTTTGAAAAAAACCAAAGCTGGTATCCTTATCTCCATGTACATGACTCTTCCCCTTTAAGGATGACCTCTGTAGTTCTTTCTTCCTAACAGTAATGAACTTGACATTTCTCCTGGGAGTGTTAATTTATTCAAGGGCTTTTGATTTGCATGAATATTTAGTGATCCTCATATTGGGCTGGCTTCCACAGTGCAGGGGGCTTGATGGTTAATGATGTTGTCTGAGTGTTTGATAACAAGATTTAACAAAGAAATGCTTAGCCAGAAGCTTACAGTTGAAGGCTCTTGAAGACCTACAGCAAACCTCCCAAGTGCCTCAGAACTAGAAACAGAAAACAGCTGGCACACTGCAAGTTCCGTGCTTGCTCTTTGCCAGTGAGTAATGGTTATGTGGTATCTTCCTTCCCCATGACAGTAGTGCAGGTCATCGTGCCATTTGGGGCAAATACTGAAGCCTATCTGTGGAGTCTCAGGACATTGGGGTTAAGACAGGGACTCTGGGATGCTGAGTGGTTAGAAGTCACTGCAAAGCTGGCATGGGTGCTCACAGCTGCTCAGCCTCTTCATTCTAAACTATGCAGAAGGGAAGTGGTGCAAGGATGTGAAATTAAACATTTAATGACTTTGTTACTGCTGCTTGCTTCTCACATGATGTCTTGTGCAGACTCTGTTTCCCCTTTCTGCATGAAGAATTTTCCATTTCCTGGGGCCAATTCAGCCACAGGTTCTTGCAATCCTTTCTGGTTCTTAAGTGTTTCTGACTTTAAAAACTTGATGTTTTGTGTAATGTTGTCAGCTGCTGAAATTGTATCAGCAGGACGTCAGGCAGGAGAATGGACAGCAAAGATACTGCATGTTCAAGTTTTTTCAGTCTATCTGATCAAGCTGGTAACAAATTTATCTGAGACCTGGACTGTTGCTGTTCCAGCAGCAATATATGTGTTCAAGTTAACTCCTTAAAACTGCAGAGATCACAGTTTACAGAAAGAAAGTTTCAGAAAAATAAAAAGTTTTGGATTTCAAATTTAACCACTAGTTTCTGGAGGGGAAAAAAATACAGGTCATCTGTGTAGATTTCTGGTGTCTCCCTTGCCATATGCTTAGTTTGGGATTTATTTTATGTTAATGGCAACTGTGATCCTGACTACGCCATTGTCTGCAGAATTTCTTATATTTCTTAAACAAGAGGTCAAGAATCACCAGAGACCAGGAACAAATTGATGTCAGCAACTGCATCCCATGCAGTCTGACAAACCTCAATGCACACACCAGACCTGGAAGAAGAAAAAGAGGTGGCAGAATTGCACACAACTATTCAAAACAAATCCTGCTGGATTTTTTTTTTTTTTTTTTGAGGGAGGTGGGGGGAGAGAGAAGCAGGGTTTGATTTTTTTTTTTTTTTTTTAACATCTTTTATGCTGTATACAAAGACTTTCCTTCAGTTGCCTCACTCAGCTTATGGCAACAATCCACAGAAGGAAGCAAAATGTAATATAGTGTGTGGTCCTTGGAGCACAGGCTCTCTGCCCTGTCTTGTGCAGAGAAGAGCATGTTTTCAGATATTATAGATTACAGTGTGACCCTGAGTGGTTTAGATTGGCTTCAGTTATGAATAAATGAAGATATTTCTGAGATTGTGACTGTCAGGCGGTGTTTGCTGCTTGGAAAAATGTGTTGATCTCTGAGCTGCTCCTTGCTCTTAGTTTGAGAACTAATAACTTAGAGAAAAGAAATAATGGTCCTGTATTTAAGCTGCTGCTTGGAACTTTGGGAACAGTTTTTAATTCATAGCCTTGTATAGTATTATATAAACCACACAGAGCATGTTTCATCAGTAAAATGGTACAAAGGTTCCTTGCTTTGTGGGCTTGAAGTGTCAGTTTGCTTGATGGCTACGTAAACTACACCTTATTCATACGCCTCCTTCCAGCTGATCAAAATCTACCCTGAGAGGGATTCCTTTTATTGTCAGTGGTGAAAGCTTTATCAGCAGTCTTGATGTTAGGATAGGGATAGTATCATGTAGTATCTGCAAATCTTTCTTGGAGCTGATGATAAAATTTGTGTATTCTTAGCTACCCTTTGCATTCAAGGATAATTAACTGCCAGGGATTCTTGATCAGTGAGTATGAAATGTTTAGTGTATGTGCTGTGATTAATGTTTTGGACATGACAGTCATCAATTTTATTGGCATGAGAAGGCATAATCAGATATGGGCACTGTTAAGACATCTGATATCTGATATCATTCTGCACACTGCAACATAGTGGCTTCTAAGTCTCTTCCAGGCAAATTGAAGAGAATGAATTGCTAATCTAACCAGTTCATTCAAATGTATAGTCCTAATGCAGGGACATATTGCACAAAACTAGTAGAGTGACCATCCGGTGTAGTCTCAGCCTCCTATAACATAACATATATGTTTCTCCCAGTACTGAGAGATCCCTAGCAAGGGGTCTGTATCATTTACATATGCACGTATATTTGCTGCTCTGGGTCTTCTGCCATTGGAATATCCCATCTGGAAACACTTTCTTTTCCTAATGAGTATGTCATATGACAGTCTGAATAACCATCTGTCTAGGCTTTCTCTAGCTAGTTCTCGCCCTCCAATCTCTTCCACATTTACCTCTATGATCTACTATGTGTGTGTGCAACATTTTTATTGCTGTAAATGCCCTTTTCTTAGAAGCAATATGCTGACTTTTGTCTTTTCTGACCTTGGAGCTCTTTGGTGTCTAGGGCACAGGATATCCTCTATTAGAAGGGGAACAACAAAGTCTAAAGTAGTTGTAGTTTGGGACTTTACCAGCCAGAAGTGGAAATGCCAGCCACAGGAACTTGCCACAAGGGGGTTTGTGGGATCTCATGTTATTGTCTCTTTGCAGGGTATCATCCAAGCCTACAAGAATGGCATAACCCTCCAGGGAAACAGCACTAGCCTGGGCAGGTGGGACTACAGTGGGTCTTTCTTCTTCTCCATCTCTGCAATAACAACCATTGGTAAGAGTTCCCTGCTTACAGAGCCACCTCATAGATGTGAACAGTGGGAATGAGGACCTGTACTCAGGTGCTGCTCCAGCACTACGGAGCTTCCTGTAGCTTGTCTGTATCATGTGGTAGGTAAGCACCCATGAACCCGGCCCTAGAAATGCTTTGTTAATGCCAGCACAATAATGATCTCTAACTGATTAGATACAAAGATAATGAGCTCAGTCCATATTGCTACACAGCTTTTGGGGCCTGAGCTTCACGGTGCTGCTCTGCCTGTACTTCCCCAAGCCTAGTGCGTTCTAAGAGGTCTGAGATGAATTTTGCACTACAATGAACTTTCCCCATCACAAGAAGAGGAATGATTTTGAAACACTCTTAATACTGGCAGTTGCATCTTCAGAGGCTATATGTATTAATTCGTTCTTATTACTCTGTATTGAATGAGGACCTGTTTGTTCAAGTAGAAGTTAAATAGCTGGATAAACATCACAATTTAGTTACCTCAGGCTTCAGCAAATGAATAATGCAAAGCCACAAAGGAATGATGGAAATAAGTTAAGGGGGGAGACAATGAAAACAATAAAATGTATTGGGTACAGATTATTAAGGCAGATGCTATTCATCATTGTCATTTCACGTCCCCAGTCCCCAAAACCATTAACTTGCCCTTATGTCTTTTTCTTATGGTGTGAACCCAGTATTATAAGAATCACGGAGGGGAGGGTGTGCGGAGAGATGGTGGTTGAATATCAAAAATTCCTCATAGGTTTCCTGATTTGTGTTGAATTTGTCAGCTCTCTTTAATTCCAAGTGCATTTCTAAATCAAGAATTTTGGTTTTGCACCTAAATAGAACATTCTTGTGATTTCTAATTGTTACTGAAGATATATTGGCTCCAGAACACTAAGCCCCCAAACAATGAGCTCAAAGAAAGAGAGGGTTTGTGGGTTTTTTGCAGGGGTGGGGGTGAATGGGTGGTGCTGCAGTGTCATCTTCCTGTGACTCAGTACATCTTTTATCCTGCTCTTTTGCACTTGCATTGCTCTGATTGGGAACACACTTTTAGTGTGTTGTACTACGAGGCACGGGTTGTACCAGATGATGGCAGTGGAGGCCCATCCGACAGGGTTACACAGGCTGTGTGTTTTCAGTGTAGAGCCCGGGCAGTTTCTTCCAGCCTTCAGTACAAAGAAGCATCTGCTCTGATCTGCTTTGCTTGCTTGGTCAGTTTATAAGCCATCAGAGTGACTGTTTTAACACAAACAATTGAAGTTCATGATATTCAGGAAGAATCAAATGTACCATATTCAAATATAGGGGGAATTTGTGATGTTGGCAGAGATCTAGACTAAGCATTTCTGACTGCTAAGATACTATTTTTTTCCCCTCTCTCCTCTTTAAGTAAACTCCTTGCACTGATGGCTGAGGAAGGAAGGGTAGGACATGACAGGACTGACTTGATAGCAGAGGTGATTGAAAAGAACCAAATATTACAGCTCTCTATATGTGAATTTTAAAGCTGATGCTGTGACTCCAGGGATCGTGATTTTTCCATTGTGAAGTTAAGAATGCTGTACAAGTCACTTCTGAAGAGGACTTCAGACAACTGCACCCTTCATTCTTTTTCAAGTTAAATTATTAAATGCATATAAATTAGTGTCTTAACATTATTGATAAGAGTATATTGCAGAAGAGAAAACTACAGATGTTTCACAGAGCCTCACCTTGAGTTTGTTATCATAATCTCTTTTCATGCAAATTCTTGAGATAATGGCTAGTTCAGCTTCATTGAAGTGATGACTGCATGACTGAGAGGGTCAATTGATGATGTCAAGTAAAGAGTCAAACTCCTTTCTAAGGAACTCAATGAAGTTCACATGGGTGAGTCACAGTAGGAAACTTCATGTATAAGGAATGGCAATGGAGTAAATGGTAGAGTTGAGAAGGTTTCTTGAGGGCTTGTTGAGGTTTTAGTGTTTTACATGGCAAGGAATGGCTTATCCCAGGCTTTGATTATGGAACCAGTGAAACGAGGTCCAGCTTTACAAGATCAATTAAGTTCAAACCCATGGCATTGTGGTAAATGAGTTCAGAAGGGGCAGAGGTAAGATGATAATGGAGAAAAGAGATTCTCGGGAATTTAGGCGTGTTATATAAAGGTTTTGAAGAATCTGGATGGACTTTATTCTATGTGTTCTCACTGCTGCAAGCCCTTCTTTGGCCTGTTTGTGTCTTCCATATTCTTGCTCTGCCACTAATGCTATTTGTGCTTTTCTGGCTCTTAGACTGTGTAATGTCTTTGAGGCTTTTTCCTTAATCTTCTCGAATAACACTGGCAAAGCCATTATCACTCTTACCTTCATCGCTTTCCTTGGAGATACTCTTTCCATTCTGTCAACCTCTGTATTTAGCTTTAGGTGTTTTAACCCCCTTCTGAAGGCTTGGTGTGTTTCTCAAGACCTTAGCAGAATGCTTTCTCACTGAGATACGCAAAGGGATGTTAACTTCTTTCTCCGTTAACACCAACTGAGGAGCTTTAGCTTCTTTCCCCACTGTCAAAGTTTGAATCCCCATGTCTCCTGTTGCAGCATCTTCTGCACTGTACTCTTCTTCTATTTAAATAAGCATCATCTATTTCCACCAGTAATTAGAAGCAGCATGCAAATTTTGCTTAAAAAACAAAGCAAGTTCTAACCTCCAGGCTGGGCAAAGTGGGTACCCTAATTCCAAAAGTTTAAAGAACAGATGTGTATGAACTAAAATCTGTTGTTTAAAGTGCCCCAAAGCTTATGTAGTTTTTGGCCTGTCTTACAAATGCAGTTTCATTCAAATTCTAACTTTTGATCATGTGGTGCAGACAGCCCTGGCTGCCTGATGATTCTTTCTCTTCACTGTTATGCTTCTGTTCTTTCTTCATTGCTGTCTTTAACATATCATATCACTCCAGATTTTTTATGTTATCTCATTTTCTGCAGATTTTTCCATAGGAACCCTCTATTCAATGCCTTGAAGGGTCATCTTCAGAATTCCTTTAGAGATGTAGCACTAAACATGATTAAAGAAAGAGAAGCTAACTTGCTGCTGGTTTTATCTCTCAGACTTCTTTATCCCTTGCCGACATAAAGTCTCTCCTTTTTGTGTTTACTCTCCTAGTTAGTTTGCACTAACGGGGCAGAGGTCAAAGCAAGTTCAGAATGAGGCACAAGATGAAAGTTTCTAAAGTCAAACGACCACAGGGTGGTGTAATTTCAAAGAAGGTGCTAGGGAAAGGCTTTATGTTGAGGCTGGTATCTGTGCTAGCCTAAGAGTAAACGTGAGAGTACTGTCCTCTTTAGCCTGAATGTCTCCCTTTATATTATGTGGGTGGATGCAATTGCCTAGTGCTGTGTTACCATTTTCTGCTGCAAAGCTAAGTATTATTCATCTGTATGAATTACAAAGGCCCTTTTTTAAATATAAAATGGTGTAAGTAAGCCATCTCACCACGAGGAAAGGAAGGGAGAGACCTTCCCATCCTTTCCATCTCTGGTTATCGCAGTATAATAGTTCTTAAAAGTAGTACCCCAAAGGATTGGGGGATAGCAAAGAGTCAAGGAGCAGGCTACTGAGTTAGTGATGTTAAAACAATTAGTAGTTGTCACATTAGCAAGTTCAGGGCAGTGTAATGCTTTGGGCTATGAAGAGTTTCATGAAGACTGACCCTCTGTAGTGCTGCCTACTGTCCGGTGGAGCTGCTGAGAAATGGCCGGGTTTGTGCCCGTTGCTGGCTGACAATCCATTGGGGAAATTCAGTTAAAGTTAACTTCATGTCTCAGACTAGTTAAAATATGGAATAACAGCCTGGAGCCTCTGACATTTCAATCTTCTGGGAACATCACGCTTGTGTTGGGAATTCTCTGCTCAAGAGGTCCCCACCTTTGATGTGTTGATCTTTTCCCCACCTTGTGAGAGCTGACAGAGCTGCACTACACACTTGGCCAAGTGGGATGTGGCATAACAGACCGTGGGAGGTCACTGGTGGATGTGGGGATATCACTCATGGTAGCATCCTCTGAGCTATGTCCTGAGTACTGGTACATTTGATCTGCTTTTGTGACTGCATGCCATTTCTCCAGCTGAGACTAAGGCCACTACACAGCTTCCAGTGTATACACAAATAAATTCATTACAAATAAAAGAAGACTGCAGTAAAGAAGCACTTTCTGGCCTTTCACTCACTGAAGGAGTATGCAATCAAATTTTGCTGTTGCCTGGAATTTCATGGGGTTAAAACTGTTAATAACTTTGTTCAAATGTGTTTTTCAACCTACCAGCCTTAGTTATTGGTGTCTACTTCAAAACAGCACCAGTTAAAATGAATAGTGATGGGCAGCTCCCACACATACCCTAGTTCAACTTGCCAGGGTCCCAGTGAGCTTTGCCATGTGAGAGACAGTTCCTGAGATTCTGCCATCACTAGGTTTTAAAATCAAATTCTTTAAATTTTTGGTTTGTTCTAATCATGAAACTGAGAAGCCAATGCAAGCACTGTGGCTGCTTGGGGCTTTCATGTCCCATTTCTGTCTCTACCACAACTGGGAGGCCTTAGCAAGGTCATCCTACATGGATGGATGAATTGAAAATAAATTACTTCCCATGCCAGGTGTCCTGGGCTCAGTGGCTGTATCCAGCTGACTATCTGAACTTAGAACAGACTTGGTGGGTATAATGTGAAATCTCACCAGAAGCTAGAGAAGCCAAACATGTTAATTTGTTTTATGTAGTTACTCTCATTGAGACAGTCAAAGTATGAGAGAGAATAGGAACCCCTTACTTGCTGATCTTCAGTTGAGTGTAGCTGGTACCAAATGACCTCTGAAAATCCTGATGCTTGTAAGATCATAAGGTAATTCAAGCTTTCTGGTACTTCAGAAGGTTTCTGGTGTGACTATCTACTTAAAGCAGTCAGCTATGAGGTCAGACCAGGCTAATGGGGGCTTTATCAGGCATACCTTCCAGCTCACATTTTCAGGAGTCAGACAAACATATGAGGCTGTGTGAGTGATCAGTAGGTTGGTGTGTGTATTTTTCCACTTTGAAGTATACAAAGACATCTTTTTCATCTAAAGAGAAATTGTTTATTTTTCTCAATGAAACATTTGAATTTTTCATGAACAAACCCTTTCATTTATTCTAGACTAAAGCATTCAGATTACTTTTAAGGACCACAAGAGAAACAAAAGTTTAGATCTTCTGAAAAGTGTTAGAGGAGCTGGTGGTGAAAGGAGCTAGGTAGTTTGAGAGTATTACTTCCTCTAGTGCCTGAGTGAAGAGCACTGTGGCTCACTGGAGATCACACCAAATGCCAAGTGATGCATTTTTATTTGAGTATTTAAATGCCTAATGCAAAATAAAGTAATTCTACCCCTCACTGGACTGTCCAGGGGCTCTGTGGGTCAGACACTCATGTGTTACTTGAGACATCTGACCCCTAGGCTTAGATGAGTGTCTAGGTGTTCAAAGCAAAATACTGTCAGCAAGAGCAATCTGTAAATTTGAGATTAGGTCATTCCTGTACAAAGTGATGGCTTGTATGGTCTCAGGTGGGAGAAAAAAGTATATACCAAATCTCCCCAAAAATGTGTTTGAATGCTAAAATCCCTGCTAAAGTTACAAGTTAGAGAAGCAACTCTTCCTCTAGGTGTGTGTTTTGGTTTTTTTTTAATCTAACTTGGTGTTTGTTTGGGGGTTTTTTTTCCCAGAGATGAAATTTTTTTGTTGACTTGCAGATGTTTTTCAGCCTATGAAAGGCACTTAGTTTTTGTTCTAAACACTTTTTGCTGGAATTATTATTTTACATCTGGGCAGTGAGAACAGGAGCCAAACAAACCTCTCATTGTGGGTAGCAGGAAGCTGCAGTTGCCTCAGCTGAACTGAATATCCTACTGCAAGTAGGATATTGTCTTGTGAATTAAAAGATCTTTTACTAATAAGTCTCATCTTCTTAGCAAGTCCACAGAGCTTCTGAACCCATATGTAAGGGAATGTAATGGGAAAGCAGGGAAAAAATCCCAAATTACTTAATATGCATTAGAAAAACACATGAGTTAAAGCACATGGATATGAACATTTAGATATAAAACCACTCTCATTTTGCTTCTTCTAAAGAAGCTTAACTTACTTTGCACTTTATTTCAAAATGAGAGGTACTATACATGTGCTTAATCCAGCTGCTTCAGTGAAAACAAATTTTTATGTCTACGCACTTTTTGGTGACTGTCTCTCAGTGTCTCTGAGAGACACTCAGGTGTGTACCTGGTGACATCCCAGCAGCAGGCTCCTGAGGGTTCTGTCACAACTGCCAGTGTAGTTTTAGTCTCAGATCTTCTAATGTATAGCCCACAATGGTATAAAACACAGATTACACTCATGGTATAAGACACAGATTACACTCATTCTATTTACTGAAGAGGGTATGTCCTATTTACCCATTTCTGCTTGAGTTTTATAACAACTGAGGTTTATATACAACTAGGTTGTCATCTGTTTGTCTAGTGCAAAGGCAAGTGGATGTCATCAGTGAGGAGTACATTTCTGGCCGTTTTGCATAATCTGAAGTTTCCTGTGCTATTTGATTAAACTATATATCCTGTATAAAAAGCTAATGGGATGCAGCTTTTTGACATATGTAAAGCAACTGCTCATTGAGTTTCAGAAAATTGTCTTGAGTTGCTGAGCCCAAGGGAAAAGGAAACCAGAGAAATCAAATGCAAAGCAGATCTGATGTTTGAAGTGCTGGGCTTACTGTGTGCATTGGACCTTCTTACATGATTGAATTTGCCACTCTAAATTAATTGTAATGTACAGCTTAACCTTCAAAACTCTTCAGTCAGGACTATGTGACATCCTCACAATTCTGGAGGTTGCTGTGCTTCACACGGTGACCTGAGATCATGGGCCTTTCTTCTCTTATCTGATTCTTTTCTCCAGCGACTGAATAACTTGGAAAGCTGTAGTAAAAAGAACTGCCCAAGACAATACATGGTCTTTAAATTTGATATAGTAGGAAAAGAAAGGGAAAGGGGATGGGGGGAACCACCTTGGGAATGCCTGGCCATAAGTGTATGTGACTCATGTTAAGACTCAGTCTTACAGTAAATGCATCCCCCACCCCCCCCAACAGTGTCTCTTAGGGCGAGATCAGTCCACAAAAACGCCCTAATTCCATAAAAGGGAAAAGCTGTAACTAGTCCACTGTAATGTGGCATAGCCAGTGTGAAATGCATCACACCAGGCACATAACCCGTTAATTCACTTGGATGGGATCGTCTACCAGATGTTGCCTGCATGTCTCATTTACTGCACCTGTTAGTGTAGAAATGGTGAAGCTGGCAGAAATTAGCACTTACATGTGGGCAAAAATGCGTAAACATTACAAAGCTGCTCACAAGCAAAGAACTGGAATGAAGTCCTAATTTAGCCTCTTTGTTTGGCTGTATTTCAAAACAATCTCTAGTTACATAACAGCATCCCATTCTTTCTGTGGGATCCTCTACTGCCTCCCAGGGACAGGCTGCTGGGGCTGCATTGGAGGTATGTTATGTGTTATATACATTAAACTCAGGGGCTCACAAATCATTCAAGTCTAAAATTATTGGAGGGAATGTCCTCCATATAGTAAGGCTTTGAATTTGTGGGGGTTCATACTTAGAAATGGTTTGTCCCCAGACTTTTTCTGGGTGTAGTTTGCTGGGGCACATGCAAAATTAACTGCAGAGCAGCCCATGGTGAGAGATTTTTATTGGCACAGAATTTGGAGCAGGACATGTAGATATCTCCAGCTCATAGTTGCACACATTTCTACATTGTTGGTCAGTGGCTTACTGCAGCTGGCATGTGACAGAGGTTAGTGAAGGCACAGGACTCTGTCTGGTTAACCACAGATGTTTGCGCTCTCACTTATCTGGGTTACAGGGCCCAACCCTGGAACCTCTCCCTCCTGGGCACTGCTCACTTGCCCTGGGGCTACGCCACTTAAAGCAGGTAGCAAGGCATCTGTGCTTGCCTTGTGCTGGCATTGGGTGTCGCCGGGAGGGGATAGCACTATTTGAGGTGAAAAGATAATCTTGCCTATAGACGTACACCAATTTCTAATGAGCGGAAGTGATTTTGAAATGTAGTTAAGGCCACAGGTCTCTGACTGGCTAAAGCACTGTTGAAGTGCTTGTGGTGTGCTATTTTTTCCCCTGTCTTAGAAAGCATCCTGTGAAATAAACCATGGTTAAATCTGACTTTCCTGTGTCATGAAACACTTGAAACTATAGAAATGCAAGTCTGCAAATTTACAGGACATTTAAAAAAAATAGTGTGGGGAACAAAGACAAATATTGCAGCAGTGATTTGCTGCAGTGATTTGATCATGGCCTGAGGATACAAGCAAGGCAGTGCTTGCAAGGCAGGACCTTTTATTAGACCAGTTCATGTGATTGGAAGAAAAAGATAGAATTTTAAAAGTTAATTGCTTTGGGGTTTTTTAAAAGTCAGAAATTGAAGTGTTTTATGCAGGTTAAATATGATTTCTCCAAGTTTATCGACTCTAGACAATCATTTTGACAGCTTAAGGTGTATTTGGTACTTGTGGCACAAACGAGAAGTGTAAGCAAGGAGACAGTGTTAAGTTCACTAGTACTGTGGAACAAAGGTAGAAAAGGGTGGTTGTTATAATTAAAACACTATTGTTGTGATTCAGAGACCACCTGACAGCGCTGTCGGACCATTTACCAACAAATCCCATGCCAACAATGCTTACAGAAATTGAGCTAAATGGAAGGTTTGCATTTACGTCAGATCCCAGCCAGGACAGTGGGTAGGGGAGAGGAAATTCACTGGTAAATGGAAAAGGAACTAAGCAAAATTGGCAGGGAAAGAAATGTTATTTTCCAGCCCACAATAGGATATGACAAACAATGGATGTAACTTACAGTTATTTATAAAAAAAGGTCCTTTTGGAGCAGTGACCTTCTCGCCTGACTTCTGTAGAAGAAGATGGAGGTTCACTCCTCTGAGGGATGAGGGCAAGCAGAGAATATTTTAGATTTAATGCCTCATCCCTTCCCTACTTAGGCTATGGGAACCTGAGCCCCAGCACTGCGGTTGGTCGAATCTTCTGCATTGTGTTTGCACTTTTTGGGATCCCCTTGAACCTGATACTCCTGAATGAAATTGGGCAGCTGATGCTGCATGGGGTTCAGCATTGTGCCCGTCGCCTAGAGGAGGTGTTTCATTGGCAGGTAAGCAATGTGGGTGGGTATATCTCAAAGAAAGAAAAGGCAGAGGAGATTGTTCTGGTATGTGAGATCCTCTGACTAACAAGGACAGCCTGCCTACCTATTTGGCCAAAAAGGCAATAATACTCAGGAATAACTGGAAGCAAATAAATTTAGTTTATGACAGCCCTATGAGGTGTCAGATAAAGTTGTTTATTAATTGAGGGAAATTCTGTGATGAATGACTTCCTCTACAACAACAGAAATGCTAAAGCCTGAGAGCCGTGCACAGTCCTAGATTGTCTGGTGTGTTTATCATCAGTCATAGTTAGAATTACATGTGTAAGTTATATGGGAACATTTGTAGAATATGCTTTAAACTGGCATGAATTTAGGACTCATGAAGGTGATGTCCAGTTTGTGTTGACTGGATGTCAAAGTTTAACCCCAGCCAGCAACTGAGCTCCATGCAGCTGCTTGCTCACTCCTTCCCAGTGGGATGGGAAAGAAAATCAGAAGAGTAAAAGTAAAAAAACTCTTGGTTTGAAATAAAGACAGTTTAATATGTACAGCAAAAGCTGTTCATGCAAGCAAAGCAAAACAAAACAAGGAATTGGTTCACCCCTTTCCATCAGCTGACAGGTGTTCAGCTATCCCCAGGAAAGCAGGGCTCCATCATGTGTAACGCTTACCTAGGAAGACAAATACCATCACTCTGAACATCGCCCTCTTCCTTCTTCCCCCATCTCTCTGTGCTGAGCATGACACCATAAAGAATGGAATATCCCTTTGGTCAGTTGGGATCAGCTGTCCTGGCTTTATCCTCTACCAAATTCCTGTGCACCCCCTATCCTGTTCACTGGTGGGGTGGGATGTGAAGCAGAAAAGGCCTTGACACTGTGCAAGCACCACTCAACACTAATGAAAACAGGTCTGTATTAGCAATACTGTTTTCAGCACAAATCTAAAGCATGGCCTACTAGCTACTGTGAAGACAATAACTATCTCACATAAACCAACACACTGAGAGATCCACACCATTTATTAAAATGGAATGTAATAAATGTTTGTAAGTTTTTGTGGAGTCCCTCATAAGCTGGTTGTTTTGGTTTTTTTTTCCTTCCTGTTTTACTAGAATAAAGCTTCCCTTCTGATGAAGACCTGTGCACTGGTAACTGGCTTGCTGTTGTTCCTCCTCCTACCTCCCTTGTTATTCTCTGACAAAGAAGGTTGGTCTTATGAAGAAGGCTTCTACTATTCCTTCATTACCCTCAGCACTATAGGGTTTGGAGATTATGTGATTGGTGAGTAGTTCACATTTCATTGCTTTCACCTACTACACAGCAAAGCCAAATGCATGGCATATGAAACTCCCCACTTGGCAGTTTGACACCACTGGCAATCCACAGACCTGATGATAAAATGTGTTGTGGTAGACATTTGACAGGTTGGGGAAGATGTGATTTCTGTGATAGCAATGCCACCTGTGGAAGAACAAAGAAATTGTTTCCCAGTCACTGAGTAGTCTTCCAGCATTGAAGTGGCCTGTCCCCTGAATGGCTACACCACCAAGCTGGAGTGTTGCGTTTTTAATCACAGCAGTGGCTGATGGCACACTTACTGCACTCCAGAGCACCAGCAGTGATTAGTTTTAAGCAGATGCTACTCTATTACCATTAACAAATAGTGACCATTTCTTCTGTCAAAACCCTAGACAACTCTTTTCTAAAAGGCAGCTTAAGTCACATAGGTGTAGACTGTCAGGCACCAGGCACAGCCTAGTTCTGAATGCCAAAACCCTTTGCCAGAGGAAATGGGATTGGATCCATGCCCGTTGCATTTGCTGAAACACAGGACACACCTTTTTGATAAAGACTTTCTCATTAAAAACAAATTGATTATAGAAACACATGTACCCTTGAATCCCTGAGAAACATAAAGACTAAAACCTCTTATTATGGAATTCTTTATTTTCTTTTCTTCATAGTGCTTGATTGATGCTTAGACAACTTTGTGGCAGTTACTTTAAGACTTGTCTATAATGCATCAAAGTTATGATAAGAGCTTGTGTAGGTACGCATAAATAAGCTGCAATCAAGTTAGCTTGGGTAAGGGGAGCCAAATGAAGTTTAACAAAAGTTAGGTCAGTTCAGCATTTTTCTGCACTTTTTTATAGATGATGCTGAACTCTGTGCAGCAGCAGCTTTACTTCTCTCAGTTTCTCGTAATGAATTTGGTATACATCCCTCTTCCAGGTGTACCTTCACCTGTACCTTTGTAACTGGAATACTGCCATAGATATGCTAGTTCTGCGTGGGAATAACTGAATGCGTCATTGTCCTGTGGTATGTAGTGGCCAAGCAATTTTGGCCCTACACTCTGATGCATGTGGTTTATGTCTCAGCTTAAAAATGAGGTTCAAGTGACCATCACACTGTTTCCCCACTAATGTGATACGAAACTGGGAGGAGTAGCTGTCGTGCTGGAAAGCAGCTGTATAGAAAAGGGCCCGGGAGTCCTGGTGGTCAATAAGCTGTCCATGAGCCAGCAGTGTGCCCTTGTGGTCGAGAATGCCAGTCTTATCCTGGGGTGCATCCGGAATAGCATTGCCAGCAGGTTGAGGGAAGTGATCCTGCCTCTCTGCTCAGCTCCACTGAGATCGCATTGGAGTGCTCTGTCCAGTTCTGAGCTCCTCAGTACTAGAGAGATTTGGAGCTCCTGCAGTGGGTCCAGTGGAAGGCTACAAAGATGAGGAAGGGACTGAAGCATTTCTCTTAAAAGAAAAGGCTGAGGGAGCTGGGGCTGTTTAGCCTGGAGAAGAGAACTGAGAGATCTTATCAATGCATACAAATATCTTGAGGGTGTGTGTCAAGAGGATGGGATAAAACTTGTTTCAGTAATGTGCAGAGACAGGTCAAGGGACAATGGGCACAAATTTAAACACAGGAAGGTTCATCTGAATATGAGGAAAAACTTTATTTTGAGGGTGACAGAGCACTGGCACAGACTGCCCAGAGAGGTTGTGGAGTCTCCTTCTCTGAAGATATTCAAAACCTGCCTGGACACAATCCTATGCAACCTGCTCTATGTGAACCTGCTTTAGTAAGGGGGTCAGACTAGATGTGCTTCTGGTACTGTTCTGGGCCAAGGAAATTCTGGAGATGTATCACATGACAAGAATGATGTCCAATGTTCACTCTGAACACAGCTGCTCTCTTTTGAGGGAAGTATAAGCCAGGCTATGGCATTCGGATTTTAAGTCATAGAGTGATCCCTAGCCTGTTTTATTTAGTAATATTGATGTAGCTTCTCTTCAGGGCCCTGAAATTTGCTAATTTACACACACAGTGTGTTATTGCTGTTTAATGTGACTCCACTGACCAGTTTCTACTTATCACGATCTCATAGACAGTCCATAGACCAAGATTTGGGAGCTGCTAGGACAGTATTCTTGCACACACCCTGTCACACGTGACAAAAACCTAAGCACCTGTTTTGATGTATGTCCTGTTTTAACCCAGCCCTATGAGTGCTTCTCACTAGAATGTGGTATGGAGCCTTCAGGTTCGTAGAGGTACTATCTCGTATGTGTTAACTCCTCACATTCTGTCCTAAAATTATCAGATGTTCCATGGTATCTGCTGCACTGTGGGTGTCCAGTTATAAAGTCACAAACGTTTGTAAGGTAAGGAAACTAAATAATGCCATATGAGAAGTAGTGGAGGAAAAAGCCCATGCAGTGGCTTCACTGCCAGTGATTTGTAACCTGTACCTTACCTGTGTCTGTAAGTGTACCCTGGACTGCTTTACAGATACAGCCCAGTGCCTTCGTAGGGCTTTTTCTGTATTATTATTACTACAGATGTTAACTTATCCCATATAAGTCTCTTTGCACTAAACACTGTGAAAATGCAACCAGAAACACAGCTTTGTTCCCATGGGATTGCAAAGTACCCAGGTGAGCCACCAGATAGAGGTAGCATAATTTCAAACTGTATTCCAAGGTTTGGTTGTTTTTGGAGGTTTTAGGACTGCTCAGGCCTCTTTCCTACCACTCTCAGAGACTCTCACTTGCTTATATCTGGTTTAGCATACACTGCTACAGAAAACCCACTTATGTCTCTGCCTGCAGAGCCCCCTGTTACATGCTAATATAGTATTGTTATGCTGAGCGATAAAGAAATGAAACTGTGTGCTTAAATGTGAATAATTGCACTTTAACACAGAAGTCATTTGGGATTTCCTTTTCTTTCTTATGGGTAATCTTTGCAATTCTTAGAAAATACTAGGCTGTTGGTGACATGTCATGAAACATACTTGCTTATAACTTCTGTTCACATGCTAATTAGATGGCATACTTGTGTTTTGTATAGAAATCACTAATATTAAAAGATATTTCAACTGTCTTTGCTTTTACATTTGTTGTCTCCTTTGAGGCATTCTTGATCCAATCTAGAAATACTTTGGGTGCTTTTGTTCTAGGGATGAACCCAGATCGCACCTATCCAAGGTGGTACAAGAATGTAATCTCCCTGTGGATCCTCTTTGGGATGGCCTGGCTAGCACTGGTTATCAAATTTTGCATCAACCTTCTAGAGAGTTCCAGTGACTTCTGTCAATGCAGTAAGAAGAGCACAGAGATGGCAGAAGACTTAATGGATGGTAACAAAAATAGTGTGACAGGGCTTCACAATGTGGAGATCTGCAATGACAAAGACACAAAAACAAAAGGACCAGGTGAATCTCACACCTACACAGCTCCTACAGAAGCCCTCTAGGGAAGAAATATACCCTTGGTGTCCTGTAGGTTGTAGTGCACCAGAGATGCACCATTTAGAAATGAGGGAATGGAGCTGCCCTGACCTTCACTGGAATGCAAGCTTGCCTACTGAGCTTGAAGTGCTTCTACTCTGCATTGAGCAATGACAACAGAATGTTTCATTTCCAGCGCCATCAAGAATTACGAATCGGACTCTTTGCCAAAAGTAGATTTATGGAGATACTATGTACCCTCCCACCTCAATATATGAGGTAACCTTTGACACCCATTTGCAACATCAGCTGTTGTCTTTTTCTTTGCACGCAAAGTTCTTGTAGCCTCTAGTTGCTGTGTCTGCCAGTCTGTGGCATTTTGCAAATGCCACAGGTAGAAGAGCAAGTGCCATTTAATGAAGGAAACAAACAGCGTGTTGCGAAAAGACTTAAAGAAAAGGACTAATTAAAGCTGTCTATCAATCACAGCAAATGTGCACCATCATCTATATATTTGTGCTTGTGAAAGATGGTAAGAACTTTTTCTCTCTGATCATGAGTATGTGGATGGCAATGAGACGGAGATTGTTGAGGTGTCTCGTAGAAACAGATCATTCAATTTTTTTGAAAGCAGATTCTACATCAGAGGTCCACTAACATTAAAAAGAGACTAGGTTGGCTATTCCTTACCTCAGAACTTGTATAGGTTCATCTTTTGTAAAGTATTATGTAGACCAAATGTCATCAGCTAAATGTGAAGTTCATTTAGATAGTTTTTTATTTTGCCACATGTTGGAAGTCAAAAAAGAAGGATTAGAGTCAGTTTTCATTGTCAGTTTTTCCACATTATCCTGTGGCCAATGTCAACAAAGGTTGCTTTCATCTAGAAACAGGCTGAAATATCTTCAACAGTGATCAAGAGATGCTATTTTGATGAACTTCTCATATCATAAATGAATAGTGTACCAGTTCTATCTAACATCTTTGAAATAATCACAACTGTCTGATTTATGGAATGCCAGACCTGCTTATTTGGCCTTTGTGTCAGTCATGAAACAGAACTGTTTGGTTTTTTTTAATTCCATTACATTCTCAAAAATTTTTTGATATATTATGCCATGGATAAAAGCACAACAGAGTCTAATTCATGCTGTCATTTCATTCCCACATCTAGTCTTCTCATTTTCTTATTCCTGTTGTGCTACTTACATCCTAGAGCATAAACTTTGAAAACTTGACTATAGCAGCAAAACAGAATGAAGAATATGGGTGAGCCTTCAGCTTTTACACTGAACTAAGATTCTACATGAATAGAGAAAAGATGGAAAAGACTAAAAACACAGTCTTTTGGAGTACGGGACTCAGGAATTAGAAATATCCATGGCTATATTCACAGAAATGTAGCAAGTGAAAAGTTTGCAGTCTTAAAGAACACAAGTTCTGAAACATACATTGTGAAAAAAGTGTTTCCCCATATAGGCCAGTCTGACTGTTGATATGTGGTGGAATTGTTTACAGGAGAAAATGCAGGAAAGAAGTCAGTTGTTGACCTTTTCCTAATTACATAGTAGTAAAGATTCTCTCAAAGACTGTTTGAATGGGCAGCAAAGATAAGAAGGGAGGCAGTGGACATCTCAGATTATACAAATGCAAAATAAATGCATTTCCAATTTTTGAACATTGAGGAATTTCTTTGACAGCCTGTATCATGAACTGTTTTGTTTCTTCTATGTTTCTTCTTGCTTTTTTTCACTGATGGATACATAGTGTAGGATTTACTTACGTTCATAATGGGCTGGCCTACACAAAGACCAAAATGTATTTCTTTAAACATAAGTAAATCATAATTTGACAGCATAAAACATTATACCCTTTTATCCATATCCTGTGCACCTCTTTCACATGCAAAACTTAGTAAATGTAACTGTATTGTAAAATCTGGATGTCCAGAAGATAGTTGGAATTTCTACTGCTGAAGAACGGGAATGACAGTGCTAAATCTACTTCAACTTCAACTTGAAATGTCAGAGACTGGGGGGATTTCTCTCGACTTTGCTTTTTGATGAGAAGGCCTATCTTGAGAAGAGTTTCTTCCTTTGAATTTTAATGTCTATTATAGCAATCTTATTCAATTCATATTCCCATGTATTTTTAGTTTGTGGATAGGGTTTTCAAAAGTGCCTTAGAAGTTTGAGCACGCTGGTTTCACTGATGTGCAGTTGTGTGCCTTTTGACAGCTAATACACACTTCTGAGAGTAAAAGGAGTAGTTCTGGGAAAAGGAAAAAACCCCAATAAATTCTTCATAGATCTCAGTTGTCAGCCACAGACCTAAGCATGTGTCTGGGTCTTGAGATGCCTCATTATGTGCCCCAGCAATATTTTATGATTCACTTCCTTCTGCAGCCATGCTCTTGTGTCACCCAGCAGCTCACCACCAGCACAGTCCTGCTGTGCACTGTCTGATACAGTACGGGAGGCACATCTGAGCTGCCTGCAAGGCACGTGTACCTCCAGAACTGCAAGTTGCTTGCTTGGGTCTTAGATCACCTTAAAAAGTAGGAAATAAGTGAGTCAAATACCGTTTCTGCCTGGGTTCTCTGACACTGAATTAGCTGAACATGGTGTCACTTATGAAGATCCTTTTTTTGGCAGTTCCTCAGCTAGCTTTTGATATGGACAATAGATAGGATTATATCTGAGTCCCAACGAAGTGTTGTGCCTCTGGTCCTTCTGTTCTGTATAAAGCTGTGTTGTGGTTAAATGACATGGATGAATTTATTCTCAGAGGGATGAGAAGAAAGTGGAGTTTTGAAACATCCCAAAAAACCATCATCAATGTGTCTATTATACCAAAATATGAAAGGTTATCTTCTCAAGGGTAAAATAAAGAAAACAAAAGCATGATGCTGTTATCATTCTTATCACAGCTGACTTGCAGTATTCTGTAATCTGCATTGGAAAATTACTGATGCTCCTTGATTTATTTTTTATTTAATGTCTCTTCCTGTTCTGATAAATATGCAGTTTTCATTACTGAGTTCAAGTTAGACTTTCACTGTTACTATTCTTCACAAGAGAGTTTTTTCTTATTATCCTGTTTTCTTCCTTGGGAGGAGCAGGGGTTGGAAACAGGTTTGGTTAGTAATGGTAGTTGTAAATATTTATGTAACATCAATCTCCAGAGTCTTTTTCACAATCACATAGAGCATGATGTGCTTCTGACCTTTATACAGTTTCCCAGGAAATCAATCCCTTGAAGCAAGAAAATAGGCCCCTTCTATCTTCCCTACTCCAAGGACAAGTCCTGGCTTCAGCCTCAGTGTTTCTTATGCTGGCTCTTCTAGCTAGTCCAAAAGAGACGTTTACCCCTTGGGGAGAGATGTGTCCAGAAGTACATAACAGGATGTTACAGCAATGTAGTACAGATTGCTCAGAACTGCACACTTTTTGTCTAGTTGACCACAGTATTTTGAAGTCCCTAGACTAGAACAAAAAAGCCCTTTTTCCATGATGGTCTGTGGCTCAAAAAAAAAGTCCAGGTTGTCATTTTTATTGCAGTGGTTGGCTGTTGAGCTCTTATCTTACAACTCAGTTTGGAGCTGAGACTGTTTAGTCTAGAGAAGGTTCAGGGGGATCTTGTCATTGTATATAAATACCTACAGGGAAGGTGTGAAGAGGATGGAGCCAGGCTCTTTTTCAGCAGTGCCCTGTGACAGGACAAGAGGCAGTGGGCACAAACTGAAACACCAGGAGACACTTTTTCACTATGAGCCAATAACTGGCACATATTGCCTGGAGAGGTGCTAGAGTCTCCATCCTAGGAGATATTCAAAGGCCGTCTCTAGATGACCATGCCTGAGCAGGGGAGTTTGACCAGATGATGTCCAGAGATCACACCCAACCTCAACCATTCATGAGTCTGCATTTCAAGGTCAAACCATCCTTCTCCTCATACTCCACAGTACACAGCCTTCCACTCTCTCCAGACTATCTCCACCAACATTGAGATTGTGCTGTCAGCAGACTAGATAGACCTTCCCACAATTTGTAAGCACTAATTATTTTTGTCTCACAATCAGAAATGCTTTATAAGAAGGGTGTTACAGAGCAAATACAATTATTTAGGTGGGGGGAGAGTGTCTCCTCCAAATGCCATTCCAAAAATCTACAATAATGCACAGTTTTTCAGGTTGATATGTTATTTAGCTGCCTACAAGTTCCAGAAGAAGAATTCAGTGCTTCTTTTCTGACACACCTCAGGTAAGGAAAACCTCATTTTGGTTTACGTTTTCTAAATGAGAGGCTTGTATTGGTACAGGTTGCTACTTACTAATTGAATCAGGGCAAAATTTTAATGTAATTAGGTCCTATAATGTGAGCCTGCCATCTATGTCAATAAATATTCCAGCTGATGGAAGAGGTGGATGCAATAAATAAATGGTCTTTTTCAGTGCTGTTATGCTATGGCTTAGTGAACACGTGCTTGATAGTGTCTCCCTCTCCAGCAGTCCTGGCTGTGGGTTAGGGAGCATCCGGGCAGATAGGTTTTGTGATTGACTTTGAGCACCTTCTTGGGTTTAGAAGGTTTCTTCTTTTATTTTTTTTCCAATGTCTCAGATAAGTGTATGGAAACTTACAGTTGAAGTGGAGTTGAGTCTGAGCATCCGGGCAAGTGTCACGCTGTGTGGTTCTGGGCAAAGATTCAAAGGTTTCTCAGAAAGTCAGGTGATTACAATGGAATAATATCTATGCCCTTACAAATCCTCATTTCTTAGGACAGATCTAAATAGATGTTTAGGGTGGTTTTATCAGAGATAAATTGATACACATGTTGTAAGCTATTACTAAGCAGGTAGAGAGGATCTCGGATACCTCCAAAGGCAAAGCATATTGTATTAAGAGCCACTTAAAAGCTGTCACTGGAGGAGGAGATAGCAGCAACATGTATTATTGTACTCTCAAGATGTTTATGTTAATATAGGTGCAGATATGATCTCCGAAACTTTTTATTCCTTTTCAAGTTCTGAGATAAAGTACCCTTATTTTTAAAGGAAGTTGAACAAGAAGACATTTCCAGTAAAAAATTCGTGGATCTATAATGTTTGAGTCTAGGCACTGAAGCCACCTCTTGGGGCAGAAGCAATACAGTGTAAGTTAGAGAGGCTTTGAAACTGTTTTAATTTTTATGGTAATATATGTATCGTCCCTGATACTGACTTAAATCCACTGGAAAATAAGACCTAATTCTTGAGTAATACAAATTTCCAAAATCTCTAAATTAAAACAAGAGTGTGCTTAAAAAAGCAAGCTATAACAGATGAAAACAGAAAGGGAGGGAAAATAAAAGGAAAGAAAACATGGAGGAAAGAAGCCTGTGGATATTATTAGTCATTCCTAAGGAACCTGGTTATCAAACTTGATTAGGTTCATACATTTCTTTTTGGTAATGTCTTTAAAAGTTATGTCTTAGTACATCTGTATTTAGTTAGTGATTATGGAAATGCCTCTGACATCCCTGTATCTGAGTGAATAGAAAGGACCAATGAATGAATTTAGGGCTATATAAACCTGCCACCAGAGTAAAAACTGAAGAAGATGCAGGTATGGAAACTGAACAAGAAGGTACATAGTAAGGATAGCGTCAAAAAGAAAGGATTAGTTGAGACAAGGAGAAATCCAGTGAGGCAGCATTTGCCCAGCTGACTGTGGTAAATGAGGAATGGGTAATTGAGGGAACTTCCAATATAGTTAAGAATTGAGTAACATAATTTGGATAACTACTGATCAAACAGTCATGATTACACTGGAACTGCTATTACTCAATACATAATTCTATTACAGGTTGAAGTTGCAAGACTTTTTTAAAACATTTCAGTTTTCTCGTTAATGTTGTTAAACCCTTTTTCCACTACTCTTTTGGACTGCCCAGTTAGAACATTATTCTGGTGCTAATGATCCCCTGCACCTCAAACCAATAAACAAGGTGCCTTCCAAATGCAAGTTTAAATCTATTGATTAAGCTTTGTTTAAAACTTAAACATCCAATTTTATGAGGTATAGCACAGAAAAATATAATCCTTGAAGGCAAATGGGGTGTATTACTGCATGATGTACTGGAAGTATCATAGAGAATGCCTGGCAGCTTGGCTTTATATGGTTTTGCTGTCAAGAAAGCACAATGAAGATCTTTATTAGTTATGGGCTTCAAAAATGCAGGAGAATTGCTCCTTAGTAAGTAATGAATGTAAGACAAGACTTCAGTGCAACATAAACAGTTTGGGTGCACCCAAAATAAAGTCCCATTTCAGATCTTACTTGGTAAAGAGACTCAATCTTTGACACCATTTGGATGAGAGGACTTTTGAAGTCTTACAGCAGTTTTAAGTCCAGAGATTCAAAAATACTGAGTCATACTTTTCAATGTCTGCCCTTTGAGTTTTGAACTGTTATTGCAGTGCACACGTATGTCTGTGTTTGTGCAGAGGAAAGAAAGGAATGGTGCTGCTAGTGTTCCTAATTATATTAAGGTCATGTTAATTCCTACAGCATGTTCCCCACGTGACTCCAACCCCTTTCTTAGCAAAGAAAAAACATATTTTGTAATTTTTTCTTCACAAACCATTTTGTCTCATCCTTTCTTCTGGTCTTACTTCTGCCTAATCTGTCTTGATCCTGCATTAGTCCTCTCACCACTCCTGGGCGAAAATCAGCTCTGCTCCTGTATTTCCCCTGTGTGCTGAAACCCTTCTCTCGTTCTAGGAAGAATTATGTAAAGCAGAGTTTTCTCTACCATGCTGAGGCCACCACTGTAAATAGTGGAATGGAGGGAAAGAAGCAGAGTTTCCTACTCCTACTCTTTTTTCTTAATGATGTTAACTATAGGATCCCAGCTCCGATGGGAGTTGAGAGCTCCCTGATATCTGCACCAGTTCTGATCTGCTGGTCTTTACGATGAGAGGAGCAAGTGTGTCCAGACAGTCTCAGATGGCTGCCTTGCTTTTGGGTTGGTTGTAATGTACTGGAAAGGTGTTGTCAGCTCCAGCCATGCTCATTTGGCTTGTGGAGTATTTGAAGGAACTGGCAACATTTAAGATCTTCAGGGAAAGACTGAAGGAAGATGATGATGGCTTTACACCAGTTTGTCTCCCTTTTTATAGAAGGCTAGTTGTAGTATTCCAGGAAGTAGCAGGCAACAATAAGTGACCCCGGAAACTGAGCAGGGAATAGTCCTCCCCATGCATCTCTCTTGAGATCCAGCAGCTCTGGATGTTATTGCTGTTTGTTCCATGATAGTGTTGTCTTTTGAGTTCGGAACAAAATGTTTCAGCTGAGAAATGAGTTGAAGGCGCAAGGATTGAACATGAGTGTATCTTTTGATGTGACATAAAATATAATGATGACAGTTAATAGCCACAAGAGAGTGTACTGTATAATGTTCTTGTTATGACACTGAACTAAAACTTTTGAAGTTTAGGACCTGTCACAGAATTTCTTCATGATTTCACAAATAAGGACATTTATCACTCTGTCTGCATCACCCCTGTATAAACTCTAATTCTCAGGGCAACAGTACAATATTCCCTGCTGTGCATGGAGTAGCTAACAGGAGGATTCACTGAATCCTGAAAATAATTAAAAGAGCTAACCAAGCCAGTAGGGGGGAAAAAAAAAAAAAAAGCAAGCAGCACAACAGGTGGACTCCATTCTTAATCACAGTGAAGTGCCTTTGTCTGGACTATGTAGACTATGTACAGATGTTAGCTGTAAAGCCAGTGCTTTGTCTTGGGGGAAAAAAAAAAAGAAAGAAAGTGCTTTGGACTAATATCTGGGAAGGAGACATCCATTTTCAAGTCTTCAGACTGACTCAGGTAGGGCAGACCAGCAGTATGACATGAATGCCATTTACTTAAAGTTCATGGGCAGGCCATCTCAGCCACTCTTGAAGCTGTTTCACTGCTCATAAATTATTAACTTGGCTGTGAGGTAGGGAACTATTAGGTACTCTCTCACTTCATGAATGACTACATCTGTAAATCTTTAAGTGCTTTTAGCCCTCAGGGAATTGCTACAGTGGGAAGAGAAAGAATAGTCCAGTGCTCGGACTGCAGTAGCCAATGGTGTGAAGAATTGCTGTCACAGATGTCGTCGAGTTAGCTCTCCTGGGTTTGGATACTTGTTGATTGCCAGGCACTATAACATCTTGGTGCTAAAGGGACTTGTCCCACAGTGGAGGCCTTAGCTCCAAGAATGGTGAGCATGTTCCCCTTATAATGTATGGAAATGCTATATTTCTTTAGCAAGGAATTGTCCACATGAGCTTGAAAAAAATAAGCAAAAATTAAAATCAAAAAGGATAGATACAGAAATACATGACTGACATTTCCACACAGCACTCAGCCACAATTTCTTTGGCAGAGACAGACACCTTCATGCAACTTTTCAGTTTGTGGAAAACCAACTGAGACACCTCAAAATAGCCAGAAGCTGAGTGGTTAGGAAAGTCATTTAGGTCAAAGCAACACATGTTCATATTTCTGTGCAATTAATATCAAGGGATTTAAATCTTTATCATAGCAAAGACCCCAGGCTAAACAGAAGTTGGTCTGTCTCAATCTCCTTTGTTAAGTATTTGTTGTAGCAACAGAGAGCAAGTGGTTCAATCTATAGCTCACTTATGGAGGTTGTGATAATGTGACGTTTAGGATCCATTCCTGTGAATGTTAAATAGTTACACCAAGTGGGACAAATATACCTGCAGAGACTGAAAAAGACTCAACTCAAGGTACCTGGCAGCTCCAGTTCAGGAGGGGCCCCAAATCCCAAGTTATCACCTGCTGAGTAGCTAGTAGCAACTCTGAGGAGGTCACCAGCCCCTAAATAGGGGATCTGAGGCGCCTACAAAGCCTCTGGAGAGCCCTGAGGATTCCAGCTACAATGCAGAACTGCAGAGCACAGTTAAACTCTGCTGAGCTCAGTTAAATCACATCAGACCTGAATGGTGTGTTTTAAAGGATGTAGCTGTACATACAGCTGGAGCAACTGTGCAATGCCATTACACAAATAAATGACGTGCAGAAATAAAGTCAAACTGTGGGTGGGTGAGCAAGTTTCTCACCTATAATCTTCCACACCATTTGCTTTGCAATAAAAGGGAGCTGTCAGAGACTGCCAATGGGAGCTGTGTCTCCCAGCCTTGCCCTCCCTTATCGTATTTCTCAGCAAAGCCAGCTGATTAAGCAGCGTCTGGTATGACCGACCTTGTATCTGAGGTCACTCAGAGACCTGCAGAGCAATCTGTTGATTCACTCTAACAAACACAGGTACTAACTTTCGAGTTTGCAGCCCTAGGTGCCTTTATTCAGATGGGCATGGGAGGGTTACTTTAGGTCTTGGTTTAGATGTCTCTTGCTGTAGAGTTCAACAAGTTGCTGTGGGTCAGGGCACTTACAACCTGATTAATGAGGGATTATGAAACTCTGCCTGCAGACAGACACACACAGAAGTACACAATATGGTAGGAGCAGGATTTTGGATGCAATATGTTATGTCTGTGAGGAACAGTGAAGCAGAATGGGGAGAACATAAGATCATGTTGTAAGAACATGTGTTTCTGGAGTAATTCAAACCTTATCTGCACAAGGAAGTACTTGCCAGTGTAATTTCAATTGGTATTGCTATACCAGGAAACCCTCCTAACAAGTATAAAGCTCATATTACTTTCCAAAAGGAAATAAAGGCATATCTTATTGGAATAACTGTTGTATTCTGGACCAACACAGGCTGGCAAATCTTGGAAGGAGAAGACCTCTCTTCATCCTTTCACTTTTCCATAATTCAACTTCAATCACAAAATGGAATTAATGTTTCTTATTCTATAGCTCCCAGAAGTACTGAAAGAAGTCACTACTTAATCTTTGTATGCTTTTAGAAAGAAGATCTCTAATGCACTCTACTGATGCCATGGCATAGTGTTAGTGTGCTGTGAGCACTCACACAAGCCCCTTGGACTAGCTGGTGACAGCATCCACGCTGCTGTTGAGGAAAAGTAGACATGGTCTGCCTGGCTGCCAGTTATTTAGAGGTGATCTAGTTACCAACTATTGCATTTCTGCAGGGAAAAAAATGTCAAAGCACACCTGAAGCTCCATCAGTCTTGTCATACTAAGCTTTAGCTACTGCATGTGGCTGTAAGTGTGCAGACCTATATGGCAAGCCAAAGGTAGCTATGGTAAAATCTTTTGAGTATAAGAAACCCAGGGAATCACTGTCACTGCAGAGATACCACAGAACAGTTCCAGTCTTCACTTACTGGTTTCTAAAATTTTGTTCTTATTTCCGCTTCTACTCTTCTTTAAAATGCTTAGTTTGCCTGAAAAGGACACTGTAATAAAGCAGATTGATCTGTTAGAGATCAGGCAAATAATTAAGCTCACCCAGTTAATCAAAGGATTAATGATTTGTCTGTTCCACTTTTAGAATAAGATGGGTTTCACATTAACAGTGTGTATGCCATTCAGTTGTTTTTATAGGAGGCCTTGGCATTGTGCACAATAAAATGTCAGATGAATCCTAAGGATCTTTACTCACCCTGCACCAAGGCCTCTGAGTAGTCTTCTGTGTGGATGAAAATAAAGCAATCACTTTTGCTTTTATTTTAGGTCAGTTTCACATTTTGGTTTTCAGGCACTTGGCAGCTGTGTAATGTTTGGTTTGCAAACACTCCCAGGGAAGGGCTCAATCCAAGCCAATTATTTTCTTTACAAAGAGATAAAAACTCAAACGTTTTTCTTTACTCTCACATTTTGTAAAACTTTTTTCTGATTTTCTATCCCAAAACGTAAGCCCCAGGCTCAAAGTAGTTATTGCTATACCCTTCATATGTTTAAAAATATCCTCTTTCCACAGTTTACTCTGGGTTATTGTGTTGTTCTGTGCTTGATTTTGATGGTGGTAGAAGTTTTTTTAAAACTCCTCTGTAACAGCCCAGACACTTCAGAAGCTGGAAAAGGCATGGATGTATCGACGCTGTGCAACACAGGCACATGAACTAACGCTGATGTATGCTACCTAAGCTGGTATATCTGAATGATGCACAGCAGCTGTCTTTGGAGATAGCTTTGGCTTAAAAGCAGCAGGCTTCCTAGAAAAGGCCTCCCTCCCAGGTGCTGGGCTACCCTGCAGTGCTCACACTTGTGCTGCTGTGCTGCTGGATTAAGCACCTCTGCACCCATGCTTTGCTATGTGATGTAGGCACAGCAGCAGCCATCACTTGAAACTGCCTTCACACCTACTTTATTGCCATGTAATGGAGAGTGCTGTTCTCTAGGAGTCTTAATATGTTTTTAGGAGCCTCCAAAGAGGAATCAAAGGGAATGTTTAAAGCCAGCACTATCTATAAACTGTTTATGAAAGCTGGGTCTCCCTTCAGCCATCTTCCCATTGAGAAGTTCTCAGTTAAACTACTGATCCATTCTTCATGTGTCCTCACAATCATAAAGGTCTAGAGATTAAGATAATGGAAGAATACTAAATACATGTCAGATATTTGATGGGATAAATGAGCATATTGTGATTAAAGGAAGTGAATCATATCTTCAAATAATGTGGTTTTGTACAAACTTACCTCAGCCAAGAATGTAGGCTCACAGTCATATTTTCTGCTGGAATTGAAAGGTATTTTCTGCTGGAATTGAAAAATAACTAATAAATGGGAGAGATTTAGGTAGCAGGGCACTCAGGTTCGTCCAGTCTTTCTCATGTTGGAGGCCAAGAAGGAGCTCTGGGTGTCTTCCACTTAAGCCCCAAGTCTCATAGTGGTGTCTTACACATTCCTGGTGCAGGAGGGATCCCTTTGATTTCCACTCCCACTTTTCATTTTCTGCAGCTGCAACAGCTGCTACATCCACTGAAGCAGGAGAGGCTCCCTGTGATGCAAAGCAGGCACTGAATCCGGACAAGACCACTTACCCATGTGCTTTGTGGAATAAAATCCCTATATCCAGTCAGGTTATATAGAGGTACGTTTATTCCAGGCCCGGGGCGCATGGGGGATGGCTCCTCCAAAAATATACACCCCTGGTTGAGTTAACAACAGGTTTATATGCAACCTGTTTTAATTGGTCCAAGAGGCTCTGGGGCCTCTTGGTATGGCACCTTCAAGGACACCTTGTGAGTTTTGCTGTATGTTATACAGTGAATTTTATACTACTAAGCAAATTCTATGATAGGTAAATAAATAAATAAAAGCATAAGTAAAATAAGAAAATAAGCATCATCACAAGTCCTAAGTAAATAAGCATAAACAAAATAAGCATAAACAAAATGAGCGTAAGTAAAATAAGCATAAGCCCTAAGTAAAATAAGCATAGCCCCCCCCGCCCGCCGTCCCCTCCCCCCAGTCACGTGTGTAAGAATTTGGTCAGTCTATGCTGTTGTTCAAGAAATGTTTCATCTGGGATGTGCACATTCTCATTTGCACAGTTTACCCAAATATAGGAGTCCTTGTAAAGGCAGCCCAAGAGCTGTTTCCAGCCCATTGATGAGTCCATCTGAGAGTCCAACCCTGAGCAGTTTCTCTTTTTTAATCAAATAGTTTTAAATTATGTACTTATCTATCTGACCATATCATTCAATACTCTGCTGTTCAGAAGCTGGACAGACCTGTCTTGTAATATTGGTTTCTCCGGTCTCTCTGAGGTCAGACATACAAGTTAGAGGAGTACACCTGTTTTGATTCTTTCTTAGTTTTCTGTGTTCCACATGGAGACCGTTGGAAGGTTTTACTACCTCATACCATTTGAACATGGACTTCTCCTGCATAGAATAATAAAGAATGAGTAAAATAAGGCCTACAAGTGACTCCCAATGAATAAGAAAGACAGCAATTCTAGCATCACTAGAGATGAAGAAAGCAGGTGAGAAGGAATCAACTCAAAGATAACACCATTAGACACCAAAAGGAAAAAATGTCATGTGCAGAAACTAGGTAGTTTTGGGGGTTTGATTGTTAGGAGGATTTTGTTGGTTAGTTGGTTGGTTTCAATGTTTTCAGTCTTTTTCCTTAAAGATCATTCTCTTCACCATGTTGCAGAATGCAGAAATGAACATGTTGGGCTTGTTTGATTGCTGCCACACAAAAAAAAGGGCAGCCCTCTGGCATTAGTGGAAAGTGCCAACGTAATTGCAAAGATCTCATTTTCCATTTTCTGGATCTGTGAAATGTGATTTTTAAATACAAATGAGAGTCAGACCCAAGGGGGATTGTCCAGATTAACTCATTTAAATTAGCATCAGTGTCTGAGTGGATGTTCTTGTGTCAGCTTCTAAGAGATTTTTAAAGTGGATTGATTGGGAAGCAGACAGATAGATGAATGAGCAGGTCAGCGGGTGAGACATGGGCATATCTCAGAAGTAATGATTACCTAAAAGGAAGAGAGAACAAAAGGAGGGAGCTGCTGGATGCAGGGATGCCATTTAAGCCACTGTGGGTGGCAGTGATTTTAGATCCATCCCTCTTCTCTTGATCAGCCCACCAAAAGATAGAGATATCCCTGGGGCCTGAGACAAGTCCCTATCCCTTTCCTAAGATTTCAGCGATGGGAAGTGCTGAGAGCTCCCTCACTTGACATAAGTGCTGCTTTGGGGGGAAGACCTCTCATTCAGGTCTGCCCAGGCACTACAGACCTCTATAGCAACTGGTGTCCTAAAGGCTGTTTGAGGATGCTTTGTGTTATGAGAATCTGGTAATGAGGTCTGTAGAGCAGGTAGTCATAGATGAGGCAAAGTAATGCCAGTGGCAAAGTGCACTGAAGTTGGTGAGGCAGTGATGAAGTGTAACGCACCCTGTCTTCTTGCAGAGTTTACAAGTGAGGATGTGCGGCAGCATTTCCCAGCTTTAAATGATGTAGGTGATCCAAGCTGTAAAATGTTTTGGTTTCCTTTGAACGGTTTCCATACAACAGCCACAACATACAACAGCCTCTCTTTCCCCACTGCCAGGCTTGGGTCTGCTGTTAACCCACTGCTTATTGTTACAGGTATCAGTGACTCTGAAACACAGACAAAACTCTCTGTTCGTTGGAGCAGGCATCTGGGAAGACATTTTCCATTACCATCAATATCACTGTCTTTTCCCTCTCTTTAGATATAAGCCTTTTGCAGCCTTGCAGCATAAAGATTACCTGATCCTGGGGTTTTCCCCATCTCTGGTGGAAATTTCTTGATACTCTGGGAAGTGGGGGGTGCTTATGAGAGTCAGGAGATGCACAAGCTTTCTTGCTGTTGTTGGGGAAGTCACATGCACTAGTTGTGAATCACTTAAGGTGATTTGTGAATGCTGGCTCTGCTGCCCTTTCATTTATTACAGAGCTGCCCTCAAGAACTAGCCTACATGATATTTTGTATTGTACTGTTGTCCATGAACATTGAATTATAAATGGATTTCTTTATTATTATTAGAGTCATTCGTGCACACTCACGTAGACAAGCCAGGTATCTGTTTGAAGTCTACTTTCTGCTATAAAAGCATTCATGCCTATATGTAAATCTGTCGCAGTCTTGATCTCTTTCGGGGAAGGGATCAGACCGGCGACGGGGGTTCTTGAGCTGTCTGCTGATGGT
>JAWWLZ010000118.1:30069226-30081726 GCA_035041345.1 Poliocrania exsul
AGGTCCTCCTGGACCTTCCAGGCGTGGAACTCTGTTCGCTTGTCTCTCTCCTTTCTCCATTCCTCCATGTCCACATATGTGCCATCTCCAACATCAATCTACACTAAAAAAGCTGCATTCATACATTAAATCTCAGCTTTTTCTTTGTCTGCTTTACTTGAGGCAGAACATGTCTCTTGCTAACCTCAGTAGTGGGTTGTAGAAAGATGAGTGCAAACCAGTGAACTGTGTGGTTAGCTGGTAGTTTAGAGATCTGGATTCTGTTCTCTGTTTTCATTTTGACCTGGTGCTTGACCCGGGAACCTCTCTTTGTTCATCTTGTCTATTCAGATTGATGGGCTTCACTGAAGTCTGTACTGGATGTCAGTACTCAGGTTAAGGGAATCGGGGTTTCAGCGTATGCCTGCATTGCAGTTTTAAGCTGTGCTCCTGCCTGTGCATTTGCCTAAGCCCAGTAGTGTGTCTGCACAAAAATCTTGCTTATGTGGCTTGGATTAAGTGATAAAGCTCAAGCTATTCCCAGCTGCTAATCAGTGAATTCCTGAGAATGTCTTTTGTTATGTATTCTTGGCTTGATCTGTTGACTAAAATTACTTGTATTCCAGAGTCACTGGACCTGAGCCTGGTAGCTGCTGGCTCATCCAAGCAGGAGCCAAGTAAGCCCAGCAGGCACCAACAATACTGTGAGACACCTACATACATTTCTTTGCAAGCCATACAATCTTTGTCATCCAGTTATGGGCCAGTGTACCTCACTAATGCAGCAAAGTGAAGAGTCCTGGTGTGACTGACTGCAGGAATGTCCAAGCTGCCCCCATTTCCCCTGCCTCCTCACTCGCAGGAATGGCAGAGGTACTGTACCAGGTCAGGAGGCCTGCAGAGTCCTTCCAAAACCCTCTCACCAGACTGGAACTCACCCCAGAGTGAGTTTTTCCCTCATTTTAAGCCTGTGTCTCTTGAACTAACATGATTTACTTCAGCTGTTAGGGGAGAAATTTACTGGTTTGATATAAAGACCTTTGATCCCTCAAACTTTATAGTTGAGTGTTACAAAAGTTGTCTTTCACACCCTGTCTAATCCATGACCACTGTTGGTTTGAGTCTCTTTTCTTGGCAAGACAGGACAGTAGTTGTTGTTCTTCCATAAATTTCTTAACAGTTCAATAATATTTTTAAGAGAATATGATTCATCACTCTCAGTACCACATAGTTTTTGTCAATAGTCAATAATTATTGTTGGCAAACATCAAGTATTTCATGTCTGAAAACTAGTATTTTTGCTGCCCCAGTTTCTCAACTAGTGTATGAGGGTACCCAATTTTACCTGCTCCAAAAATGTGATTGTTAATGACAATTTTGCTGATGAGTTGAGATGTAGGAAGATCCACCTGAACTCCTTTATTTGACAAACATTACTGTTTCCTGACACCATTAAATAAGGACCTCAAAAATTTACGATATAGATCTGACCAATGATGTGTTCTATTGATGAAACAAACATCTGTTATTCATCAGAGTAAATGAATCACTCTTTTCAAAGTCATTTGCCCACTGGATTATAATTTAACCTTTATCTGGGAGTGTGAACCAGGAAACTAAATGATGATGGGGCAGTTAAGGATAGTAAGTGGTGTTTCCTCATTCCTTCCAAGTGGTTGTGCAGAAAATTGATATTGTAGCTTTTGTTCAGCTTGTGTACTCATAAGCCCTTCTCTCTTTCCTGCTCTGAACCACAGTTTGTGTGATATTACTAACACCATTAAAAATTAAATCATCCAAAAGGACTGCTTCTCCAGAAAAGGGTGAAGAGCCAAAATCCTTTATCTCAGAGATAACTTGATTCTGAATGGTGCATTCTCAGAGCATGGCAAGTTGCAAGAAAGAAACATACTGATCGAACCATCCATTAGGTACCTTTCATTTGGTGGGTGCTTGGAATAACTGATGGTCTGAAACAAAGTCTAGAAAATCAGATCATGTTAGCTGTAAATCTATTGGCATCAGTGAGATTAGACCTGAGGTTCCTATTTCTTATCTTTTCCTAGGTCACAGAGGCTTTTATGGCTGTGAGAATTAAGCCTCAGATCAGTTCTCTGAATTGTTTTTCATTACATCTCTGTGCTCAGTCTGAAACTTTTGTTAATTTTCAAGATGCTGAGAATTAATTTTATTTCTTTATTGTCTCTGCTGCAAGTATACACTATTTCCCAGGAGACTGGATAGTTCTAAGTGACCTGAAGGCCACAAAGTCAATATTAAAGGTAGGAGTAAGACTCAGAAGTCTTGTCTGTATGACAGTTCTTCCAGTGTTAAACTATTTTTTACTCAGCAATATTTTTTCAAAACACATCATCCAGATTTCTTTTAAAGACATGTATCAAAACAATTAAAAAAAAAACCAAACTTTATCCTTCTCCCATGCCTTGAGAATCCTTTTCATTCTGCTTTGTAGGCCAGATCAATTCTAATGCCCAGACAAGTTATTCATGAAGAGAAAAACCCTCACTAACCTCAAATTAGACATAACTGATGAGATTTTTAGTTACCATTATGTGAATGAAAGGTAAATTACAATCATATGATGTTGCAAGAACTCAGCAGAGGGAGTCTTATGGGGTGAGATTCACCCAATGTAGACACATCTGAACAAGATACTAGGTGACCCTGATAATTAATGGAGAGGAAAAAAAGATGTGGCTAAGGCATGATTCATTTAATTCTCAAGTTGCTGATGAAAAAACAGCAGTTAAATCTGACTCTAAAAGTACCTATTTCCATTAACTATAAAGTGAATTTATTGTGACTACCTTATGGAGAGAAATTTATATTATAAATATCTAAAGGTGATAAGATCCACCAGAGGATGAGATCCCACACAAATGATAAGTACAAATGTGCAGGTCACTCTGTGAAGTGAACACTGCAGTGCCAGAACCCACAGTCAGAAAAGAAATTATGATGCTGGAGAAGTCACCGTTTGCAAGACTCACAGTCAGAAGCTCCAGTGCCTACAGGAAGCTTGCACTTAAAATGCCAATAACAACATTTGCAAGGTACCTGCTAGAAAAGCAATCTATGGCATAGGCTGAAGGGTGTCTGGTTATCCACCAAGTTGAACAGGAACAAAGGTCAGCAGGGTAAGGCCGTGCAGGAGCCTAGGAAAAAAAAAGGCCTTTAGTCAGCAAGTTTATGAGATTTATACACCCAGCCTATAAATGCCTTCATGACAGACATGCAGGCAGGACAGCCATGTGAGCATCCGCATGCGTGACAATGTTGTGTTCCTGTGGCAGTGACAGTTTTTGCTCCCTGCCCACACTAGGAATTAGTCATATTCAAAGGGCACTGGGACAGCCTGAATGGCATTTGACATTGCCATTTATTGTTGTACTTCAGACACAGAAAGCTCCCATCTTCAGTCACCATAGCCCTGCAGACACCAATGGCTGTAATGGTTGTGAGGCTGGATAGGTGCTAGTGCAGCTGGCTCGTGCTGAGCTCTTTCATGACACAACTACACTGCCTGCATCCAAGCTAATATCTACCTCCACCCATGTTAACATCTATGAAGTTGATTTAAGCACTGCTACATAAGTTTCGGTTACTACAGTTCAGGTGTGTGTGGAGGTTGCTGCCTGTAGGTTCATAGATATTGTAAGCACAGCCATGGCCTAGTAAAACAGCAGCAGGTGAAGAAGTCACAAGGACAACCCAAGCTCTCCTGGTAAAGCACAGCTCTGCAGCTAAAAGTGCATCAGCACAAGAGACTTCTACTGGCATGGCCACCTTATTCAGGGACCACTGCCCTCCCAGCCCTGCCACACTGGACAGAGGTCTGAGGTCTGGCTGTTAGCTGTATGGTTCAGTAACCTAAAGGTTCTTCCCCATTGTCTTCATTATCTGTGTGAGCAAAGTTCCTCAGATATTCCAGAGAAATCTAGCTACTTTAGCAGGCCTTTCATGTATTCACATTAGGGCAAGAGTAGTTAACAGGCCAGAAAAGCTCTAACCAATAATTCCCAAATGCTAGACTTGTGGGCCATGCCATGAACACATTCCCTGTTAAGAGGTTTGCCATGCAAGCAGAGAAGTGTCTGCTGCAGCTCTTCTAATGGACAGAGACTGGCACCGTGCCAAGCATACAACCTGACTTGTGAACCAGCTGCAGACCATGCCCTGGCGTCCCAATCAGCAGTTTTGGATGACATTTTGGAACACCAGCATATTTTTTGGTATCCTGGAGTTCTGACCCATCAATCTGATTTTAACTCATTTCTGTAATTAAGAAAAAAAGAAAAGCAGCAGATCAAAACCCATGTGTATTCCTTAAGAACCATTTACTTTAGTGAGGCTATTAATGCTATGAGAGACTTTCTGAGCACTATGGAGATTTGTCTGTTAATAAGAACTTTATGAAATGTTCATTATCACCACCTACCTACCAGGGGAGCTAACGATTTCACACCCTTTTTATTCTTAGATGCACATTATACCCTCTTAACAACATTTTAAAAATAACTGCAGGAAGAACTGAATCACACATAATTTGAGCAATTAGAAGTGACAAGCTGTTTTTCTCATCTAGTAAAATATGTCCATTTGGCATACTTTGCTGTCTAGCAGAGCTCTTTTATTCACACTGCTCCAGTCTCTAAGGAAGACAAGCTATTATTATTATTATTATTATTCCATTGAAGAAATGGACATCAGTACTTTCAACAAGATTAATATATTGAATGCACCAGAATTATTTTATAGACCATGAATTTGTTGTTATGAAGCAGACCCAGGAAAACAAAGACAGGAGGCAAAGCCAAGTGAGTCCTTGTGAAAAGCCTCCCTCCTTGGTCCACAGAGTTAGCCAAACAAAATGAATCAGTCATCCTGTGTGTAGCATCTCCTGTTTATAAACTGGGCCTTGTACTGACATTTGCTCCTTAACTTAATAAACCCTTAAGGGTTTCAATGAGAAGGCGCACTCCATGTCAAAGGTGGCATAGCCATTTCTAGAGAAAGCAGGGGCCCCAAATTAGGGATGTTATTCAGTGATCTTCGTACCAGCCACACATTTTTTTCTTTTTATCTATAAACAGAAAAGTTCAAGTTTCTTGCTGAGCAACTATCTTGACCTAACAGGCAGGTTGAGTTGGGACCTAGAAAGGACTTTCAAAGACCTGATGCCTGAGGATGCTTAAAGCCTAACTCCTATCACCTTTCTCCTTAGAGACCTACGCTAAGGCATAGCTTTAAGAATCTGTATCTCTTAGAATTTAGTCCCTTTCATCTCATGTTTAAAGTTACATATGTGCTGGAAAAGGCAGGTAAGTGGTTAGTGAATATTTCAGAAGTAATTTCATATCTAACTTCTATTGAATGAAGTATCAGCTGACTTAATGCTTTGAAAATGCTGAATACATTTACATCTTTGGCTGCTGTAACCCCATCAAGTGAAATGAAGGCTGTCATAACTGCCCATTCCTTGAGGGCAATGACAAGATTTTGCTCGGAAATAAAGAGTTCTGGAGCAGGAGCGCTGCTAAAGAAGGTTAGGTAGGTGGTAAGAACATCCTAGTTTCTGATGTTGTGTCTCTTGCCATAGGGAAAAGAGGAGGCAGTGAGATGAAGCATTTCTTTTTACTGGACTCTTATTTCTCGTATTTGGATATGGTTAGCTTCTTGCCTTCACACATCTCTGATCCTCTTTGCTCTGCTCTGTTCCTCCCAGCTGCCACATACACAGCTTATCTCATTCCACTTTCTTGGGTGGTAATGGGAGGTTAATTATCCAGGGAGAGACAATATGACTCCTTTCTTCTGTCTCTCTGAGCTCATAATTGTAATTACTTCAATAGCATGCTAGGTATTTCAGGAGGTGAAAAAATGCTCTCTATTTTCTACAAGCAAATCCCATTCTTTTCTGCTTGATCCACATTTTTTTTCTTCATCTGTTTTCTAGAAGCAAATCAAGCATGCTTTCATTGCACACTCTATTAGCAGAAAAGCAATGTCTAAGTTTTAAAAATATCATGTTGTTTTCTCATCCCCTTCTGTCCCTTTGAGGTTAAGTAATCCCTTGTGAAAAATCTGACCCTATTATGATGGAACTGTAAGCTCAGAAGAAATCAGTAAGTGTCCACTTGCTGGTGTGCCAAACAAATTTGGATAAAGCACTTCAAAAAGATAAGACTGATCCATTTCCGTGGTCCCAAAGGGAGAAAGCTTAATGCATTGCTGTGCTTCCTTGCGTAAACTGTAGTGACTACAGGATAGGAGATCTGCCTGGTACCCAGAGTTTCTCCCTTTCTACAAAGCAATCTTATCTTAATTCTTCACAGAGGAAATCTTTGTTCAGTAGTCCAACAGGTAGTCCTGTTAGTACTTTGGTTTTGTAGTGTAGTGTAGCTGAACCCATGAAATGCTGATGATCCTTCACTCTCACTGGGGCAATGGGAACTGATGGTCCTGGTTACTTTGCAGAACCAGACTGCAAAGAATTAATTTCAGCAATTACAATTTGTCCCAAGTTTTTTTCCTGTTATTAGGCGTAAAATTCTAGGGGTTTTAGCTATGAAAATGTCTATTTAAATGAAGATAAATTTGAAGTCAGGTGTTTGATTCGGTGGGAGAAGTGGGAAGAGGGACTGTAACCTTTGCATCCAGAAGAAACTGGCTGCAGGAAAAGGGAAATGAAAGATGTTACATGATGCAGTTAAGGAATACCAGAGATTTAGAAAGCAGTGCTTTGTAGAGCATGAGATTCTCAGTCTAGTCGCTGAGAGCGTGTAGGAAGCAGCCCTGTGTTGGGCAGCCACACTGCAACCAGGTGTACCTACCTTGCCTTCAGCAAGGAATACCTTAACAACACTGTTATCATCACTGTTCGCAGGAACCATCAAGGGTGTTTGCCTGAGGAACACCCTTTAGGACAATAGTAGCCTTCGTGCCCTCTCCTCACTTGAAGCAAGTCATCATTTACCACTCCATCAACAACAGTCGCTGCAGCCCTCAGGCAATGCGATTACCACGGCAGCTAATGCACACAGGATTGGGCAAAAGCTGCACCCTTTCACTGTCATATGGATTCTACAAATGGCTTAAACCAGTGAATACGTTAGAAATTGCCTTGTGACATATTTCTAATCTGGGTAGCCTGCACAGGGCTGTGAAGTCAGTTTTTATTGCTTATGTAGTTTGCAAATGCCTTATGATTTTGTGGGATAACCTAAACATCAAAAACCATGACACAATTTGTATCAGGTTCTGTTTCCATTGAATCCTATGAGCTTGCGCTGGTGAAGCTTGTGTTTGCTTCCTGATCAGGCAACATCCAGAGTGGGGCCATCTGTCCTGAGCCATTAATTTGGGTCCCAAAAAGGCAGGAGGGTGCCAAATTCACAAACCTGGAAAAGATCACTCTACAGCTGTGTTATGAAACATCTGTGTTTTCTTTTTGTGTTGAGCTACAGTCTGGGGAATAAATTAAGGGTTGTTGGGTTTGTGAGGGTTTTTTCCCTGCATAGTGATTTTTTTTTTTAATGAACTGAATTTAAAAAATAGGAAATATTTGCCATTATATGAGGAATAATTTGACCAGTAACAGACTAGCAAAAGATGGTCTGTTTGGATCTAAAACTCCTTTTCTGCAAACATTTATGCCCACATCCTCCTGTTTTCTTTTCTCTCACAAAACTTTTTTATTACAATTATGACAGAAACAGTTCAGATTTTCAAAAGTAAAGATTTATCGCAGAACTTGGACTCCCAAGCTTACTCTGGAGAAAGTATTGCCAGCTCAGAAAAATTTCTGATAGGACCGGAGACTTGGTAATGGGAGACACAGCAAAGGCTGAAGATCTCATTTCCTTCTTTTCCTGAGTCCTCACTGTCAAAATCTGCCTTCAGCCTTAAAGAGCTTTGTGCCTTGTGGCACAGTTTGAAGGAGACAAATATAACTAACGGTAGGGGAAGAATTAATCAGAGACTGTGTAAACAAGTGCATCAGCATAAGCATGAGGACATGTACAAGTCCTTGGGATGTGATGGCAGGGATCCAAGAGTTATGAGGGAGCTGGCTGGTGTCATTGCAAGGACATACTCTATCATATTTGAAAGATTATGGTAATTTGATGAGGTCCCCAATGCCAAGAAGAAAGGCAAGTGTCACACCCACCTCCAAGAAAGGCAAGGAGGAGTATCTCTCTTAGCAAGAACCTTGCTAGTAGGACAGTTGGGTACTAATGAGGCTTCATTTGGAGAACTGTGTCCATCTCACAGCTGGGAGTCCAGCAGAGGACCACAGGTCACAAGACATGCGAGAAGATACTGAGACAATGAGGTTTATTTAGCCTAAAAAAGAGAATGGGAATAGAAAAGCTTACTGCCACCTTCTACTGTCAATAGGGGTGCTACAGAGCAAACAGAGCCAGATTCTTCTCAGACATGCACCAGGAAAGGTACAAGAGACAATGTATACAGTTTGCAGTAAGGCAAACCATTGTCATATATATAAAAAAGAAAATTTCCTCCTGAAAGTGACACTGCACTGGAACAGGGCAGAGAGGCTGTCAAGTCAAGTCTCAGGCATGAGGGATTTTCAAAACTCAGATGGTCAAGGCATTGAGCAACCCCACCCAGCTTTGAAGTTAGCCATGCTATAAACAGGTAGGCTGGTCAGATGGCCTAAGGGATGCCTTCCAGCCTGAATTAGTCTGTGGTTCTGTGACTCTTACTTGTTGGAACTGAAGAGCCTTTCATGGATTCTCCTTCCTGTGTGTTTTCCCAAAGAGCAAAAAAGAATAAGACTGTTGGGAAACTGTACATAACTGTTAAATCACAAAATAATTCCCTCACCCCATTAGAACAAAAAAAGGAATATAAAATACATACTGAAATGGATAAAATTATATATTTTGTTCTTAGCTTACTGTTGTTTCGAGGACTACTCCAGGTGAAAAACAATTAGTACTATCATTTATTAGTAAAATGAGGGTGTTTTGCAGGGCTTTTTAGCAGTAGGTTAAATTTACTTGGAATGACAGGAATTTCTTCCGTTGTGTCTGAATTATTTCAAATGTAAGGAAGTCTGAGTCTATGATGCTGATGGCTTAGTGACTTCTGGTGTGTGGAATGCAGTCTCATCTGACACATCTGTGTGCTGGCCTTCTGCTGGGATCTTCTTTTCCTGCAATCCCAACATCGCGTTGCATCATCAGCCAAAGCTGTTTTCATTTAACTCTTAAATTTAACAAGTGTCTAAAACCTCCAAATCTACATAAAAGATGATAACTTTTAAATATTTTTCTGACATCTTCTTTTGATTCTGGAGCTCACTCATCTTAAGATCTTTACACAATGAAAGTTGATAAGCTGGGGAGAATAAAATCAACATGATGGACAGGCAAACACTTATTGATTAAAAACACCGCTCTTTAATGACTCATCAGTTTGGTATGGACATTCACCAGCAAGCATAATCTTACTAATATAATGAGGCCAATACCAGTCTATAGCAAAGACTTATGGAAAAACCATCTGGCTGCACAACATTTCTGTTACTGTTATGCAGCACAAAGTAAATTCCAACACTTTCAATTCCACTTTCAAATTTCCATTTACAAGAATCTGTAGGAACATCTTGTATTCATTCACCATGCACACAGACACAGGCATACACAGGCACAGTGTAAAATAGTCCATTAATTGTTGTTATTCATATGCTGTTTGGATATTTACAGTCACAGGTTTTCCAGCTGAGATTACCAGCCCAGTTAAGGCAGTGGCAGCATAAGTGTTGTACATAGGTATTCCCTCAGCTGACATTTGCACCAGCATTGGTGCAAAGTAAGAAGTTACCTCTCTAGAAACAGCCTGAGTACCCGAAAGTAAAGCTTTCTCTTCTGAATGCTGTATGGGACCGAACTCCATGTAGCTCAGTGAGTTTTGCCTGTGTTTTGGCTCATCTTCCAGAACTGGAGTAAATGGTGAACGGAACATGCAACAGGCCTATTCCCATGGGGTTTAAATGTCCAGTGTCACTCTCAGCTAGTACTCAGAAAAGCCCAGTAATGGATTAGGACACTCTTATGACAGGGCAGATATGTGTGACATGCCAGGCCAGGTCTATTTTCTACGCTTCTCGGCACAGTGCCATACACAAATTCCTTGCAGCAGGTAGCTCACCTTAGTTGCTTGGTGGTGTCTGAATACCATCCTGCTTGCAAGGCAAAATTTTTCCAACTCCACACTCCTCCTGTGGGCCAAATCCAAATTCAGTCCTCACTGAGCAGCCTTAGGTCACATGTCTTCCCATGAAAAAATGTGCTCCAAAAATGTTGTCATTCATTTCTGTCATGGAAACAGCCACTCCTGTGCACCTCTCTTGAGAGCCTTACATATGCCCTAACTCATGCTTCAATTCATCTGCTTAGCTAGTGTGCCTGATGATATGATGCTGAGTACTCCACCTTATATTAATACCCAGATTCTGAGTCCAGAAAAGCCCCTTTAGCAGCCTCATGGACTAGTAATGATTCATCTCTCTAATAAAAGGTTAATTCTGGGTTATTTTCTTGTCCATCTTATCTCTTGGCCCAGAAACAAGCTACAAACATTTTTTGCATCTAAAGCTGCCAAAACCCAGACATCTTACACAAGAGCAGCTGCTTGGGACTTTGTCCTTAGCTGGCTGGCAGTGCAGTATGAGAGCATAGCCGAGTTTCCTCCCCTCCTGGCTGCAGCTCAGCTTTGATTACACAGACCCTTGAACTTACACGTTCCCACATGGCAGCAAGATCTCTGCTTTGGCTTCAATTGGGTCATGAAATTTTTTGTGGCACTGTTGCCACGCACCTAATCTGGGGATGCTCTGCAGTCCCTAAAAGAAAGCTGTTCAAGGGGGGTTACTTCCATATGGGTACATCTGCCAACAGGGCAGTTTCATGAGTTTTAAGGCAAATGCTCCATTCCATAATTAACTTTATGCTACAAACAAGAGCTATCAATTTCCTTACAATGTCCTTACCATCTCTGATGGTTGCTTTTATACTAAGTGTACTGTAGCTTTAAAGTTTCTGATTTATAGAAAATAAGTCTTCCTTCTTCTTGTTCTTTCTCCCCCACATACCTTCACACTCCTTCTAAGCTTTTATCAAAATCAAACTTTTATTAGCTTGTACATTATTAGATAACAGCATCATTATTCAGGAGTGTGAGCCTAAGTCCCAACCCTGTATGTGTGCCTTGGCATTTCAGCTGACAGGCTGCTGTGCATTGCACATGAACAGCCTCTCCAGCCCTGCATTTCTTTCTCAACCAAAGGACCAAGTGCATCTCTCTTCTATGCTACTATACAGAGTTTAATGAAAAAAAGGTAAGGCATGAGCTTACAAAGTCAAGGATGCAGATGTAGAAGGCAATATTAAAGCCAAATCTTGTATGTTTCAAGAAGCAGAAGCAATTTCTTAAGTTCAGTGGCATTCATACTCTGAAGTTATTTCCAGTTTGAACATTTGTTTTTTGATGACTGCAGGAGTTGTCTATGGAAAAATACACTGCTATTTGCTTGTAGATGTACTTACACAACTGCAGGAATTCTGCAAGTGTTCTGTGTGGTTGTTCTTGTGCTGTAACAAGGCCATGAGCAAGGGAAGCTGTACAGGACAGTACACCCTGTATTCCTTGCATAAACCTGTAAGCACCTGAGCTCACAGTGAGCTTTTGTATCTTGAAAGAAGCAAAAGCATCAGATCTTATGCATCATTCTTCTAAAAACTTCCCTTATATTATTCTGATTGATACCTTGATACCTCCTGTGGTTAATCTTTGGAACAGTCTCTTCTCAAGCACTGATTCTGCACTCTACAACTGACAGCAAGCCCTCTAATCAGGCAGAGTCCAGATAAATGGATGCAAACATCACATGCAAAACCCATCTCAGGATTGGAATGGTCATAAGAGATGGGTCCCTTGAGCACTTCTACTCTAAGGTATGTTCCTTATGAGGCACTGTGCTGTATGAAGCCAGGAAACCCTCATTGCATTAAATAAGCATGCAGCCAGTAGTGTAGAACTAAAGAGTGCTCCATAAAAAGTTCTTTTAAAGGAGGAAGAAAAACAGGAAATGGTAGTCACCAAGGTGTGAGATGACAATAGACTAGTAGAGAACTTCAGCTGTACAAGTGAAGATATTTGTGAGAGGACGCAAGATATAGACTCAACCAGCCTAAGGACATAAACAATCACATTGAATATCATGTCCAGATTACAAGTCTATATAAGAAAATTATAGCCTAAGAAATTTTGGCAAAAGATTCACTATGTTAGTTAAGATTGAATTATGTTAAAAGAATAAATCAGCAGGGATGAAATAACAGTTCTCTGCCCTCAGGTGGTCTCTTCCAGGTAGGTGACACATGTCTGCAGAAGCTTCCTGAGTATTTCAGAACTAAGTAAAAACAGGCAATCGGTGATGGTTCTTTAACTGTTGTTGCTTCTATGACTAG
>JAWWLZ010000118.1:30087175-30105102 GCA_035041345.1 Poliocrania exsul
TATGTATGTATGTATGTATGTATGTATCTATCTATCTATCTATCTATCTATCTATCTATCTATCTATCTATCTATCTTTGTCTTGTCCTGTAATGTAGGGCCACACTCCTAAGTCTTCTGCATATTGTTTGTCTAATATATCCTTTATAGGGCAATAATGGACGCTACTAGTAAAACCCTTTGATACTCAGATATCTACCTATGGCACAGTGTACATTGCAGCCTTCCCTACAGAAATTTGTTGTAGAATATGTTAGAAAGATATGAGGTCTGTGGTAGGGCATGGAGCAGATGGAATGTGGAGTGTTTTGGAGCAGCATTGCTTGCAAATGAAGAAGTACCCAACCAAGGTTGTAATCCACAAATGAGGCGCTTTTTTTTTTTCTGTTAAATAGCATAACAGAGTCCATCAACATTTCACCTTGCAGTTTTTCTTTTACATACTTAGCCCTTCACAATATATCTATAAGGGATATCTTGGGATCCTGAAACTTTATTGCTGTTTTATCTTCTGGAGTGACAAAGGACCTTTCATGATTATCATTTTTTACTGCGTACAGTGATCTGTTTCTTCAGGACCTCCACTAAAATCCCTTTGGAAATTCCACTGGCACTCTCTCTTCCATGCCCCAGTCTTCTGACAGTGGTGCCCACATGACTAGCTCATGGGTTGGTCTACTGACTACATTGCCCCACACCAGTTTCTCCATAGTCATTGCCTTCATATTGTGGTTAGGAGTAAACCACTATCAGTCTCTATCTGCCCCAAATCTCGGTCAGTCTTCCCACGTCTCTCTGAAATGTAATCCTTTAGTATTAGTGATGAAACTGAAGCACAGCTTCATTCCAGTGCAAACATCCACACATCTGCTATCCCCATGGTCTCTCCTGGCTGCCAGATCTAAACCAGAAACCATGCAGTCATGTTAGCATAGTCCTGCCCCTGAGCACAAAAGCCTTGCTGAGACGCAGAGAATCTGAGTTCAGATGTAAGTAACATAGTAAGGCCATCACCTGTGTGTCAGAACTGACTCATGTCCAGCTTGGGATGCAAGCAGACCAGTCCTGGGACCACCTACACCTGTCTGTCTGGAGGCAAGCTCCTCATTGCTAGTGAGCAAGGGCTAAATCCTCAAAGCACAGTGCTACTTCTAATGTCCAGCTGCCCTGACACTGAAAGCAACTCCCAGCCCCAAGTTCCCAAGTCCAATGCAACTAGAGGGTTGAGTAAATAACCTAAAACAGTACTTCTGAAGAGGAGAAACAGAAGTTTTACATCTAATGGTTTAAAAAGGACTGCAGACTGAGCAAGTGAATGAAAATAGGCTAGCAATGGATCTTATGTTAAAGCTAAAACCTTAAGTTATGTTAGTTCTGTTAAAAACAAAACAAAACAAACCAACAAACAAAACCAAAACCAAAATGACCATAATTGAAAAGTCCTCTGCTAAGCATCTTCAAATGGCTTAAACTCTATAGTTCAGTTAGGCAGAAGGTTTCTCTGTGGATCCGGGATCACCATACGAGCTTTATCCATTACCTGTGCAACTTGGCAGCAGTAGAGAAGCCCATGGCAGCATCAGTGGTGAAATTCTTGCTTACTTAGGTGGAAAATTATTGGCATAGTTTTCTTGTTACCTAACAGCAGTCTGAATTCCTGAAAGGGATGAAAGAAGATGATCATCCTCATTCTTTCCAGCTGCACCAAATAAACAGCATTCCTCTTCCATGTTTGTTATTGCTTACAGACCAGGCAAAGAGTCCCATTTCCTTCTCCAGCTTTGATGCTTATGAAAAATTGGAAATTGTAGGGACACACCCTGCAGCTGTCTTCAGCCAACAAAGGGTTAATTGCCCCAACATTTGGCACTCAAGAGAAGGATGATAAAACCTTATCTACACTGAAGAAAAAAAAAATCTCACCAGGAAAGCAAGCATTGCATTGGGGAAAAGGGAGTTCAATGAGGAAGAGCTTCTTAGTTATAGGAAGTTTTGCAGTCTTTACTGTACTTGTATAATCAAAGCAAGCAACCTTTCACCACACTTTATCACAAATATAAAGATACCAACTGAAAGTATTGCACAGTTAATTTTGGCTTGAGAAGCAATAAAGTTTATATTAGTGTCAGGCAACTTATCTAGGGGTTCTAACGGCATAAGCATTTGTCTGGTAAAACACAATATATTGCATGTTTGATCAGTGCATTCATAACTTGTGTAGGGTAGGTAAAAACTTTTACATTTGAATCTAGAAAATTGTAAATTGTCACTGGTGTAGCTCCCTCTTTACACTTGTGCAGTGCCTCTGTAATGACAATGTGTAAGTTGCCTTAAGAACATAATGACATTAAGAACATATTGACATTTGCAGAACAAAGCCCTTAGGAGACTGAGCTGTTGGACTCAGTTAAACCTCAAGCTATGCAATTGACTTGAATATCTGCTTGACCTTCTGTAAATTGCGAAGTTATGAAAACCATTAGAAACAGCCATGGGAAACAAACATTGAGCTGAAATGAAGAGTCTGGTTACTAGGGGCTTTGTGCCTTATAAATATAATAATCTGAAATCAGTTTGAATAGGTCTGCCTTTGCTCACTCAGTTGAGTGTAGATTCACCCCACAGCCTCATGTCATTTCAGCTCATCCTTTTTTTGAGCTGCTGACCTCTTTGAAGTGGTAATACTTCTCTGAGGCCTGTGTCTCCAGAAGCAAAGGTACTATACAAACATCAATAACTTAACTCCTAATGCTCCAGATAGCAAGGGAAAGATAATCAGAGTCTGTTTTGTAAGCTTTAGCTCCATGGCATCCATGAGTTAAGATGGATGTCCAAGAGAAGAGGTGGGAAAAATGCCCATCTCCTCCCAAAGTTTTGTCTGCCATATTCAGCTGCTCTCAAATTTTCCAGTGAATAGCTCACATTTTCCTTCCTCTCAAAGAACTACTTTCTTCTATTTGCAGTCATATAATATTCCTGTGCTGCCTTCAAGAACTAACATAAAGAAAGTATTTAATGTATTTTACCTAAGGCAAGTACTAAGGCTATTAAACAACTAATATGGTTTAAAAGGTGACAGTAACAGTTTTGCATCATATGATATAAATTGAACTAACTTAGGTTACTTTGGCTGTGTATGCTCTTACAATGCAAAAGGAGACCTGGAGTAGTAGAGGAAAAATACGCTTTAGCCTTTCATTTCAAAATTTAAATTGATTTTATCCATTAATATAATTAGACCAAGATATACTGACAATCTTATTAATGGAGACATAACTAATGGGTAGAAACTAATTAGTTGAATTAAATAAACTAGATGACCCAAAGGATTAATTTTCTTTCTTTTTTTTTTTTTTTTTTTTTTACTTCTGCTTTTTCTCATTCTGTTTTAATTGCATCTGTATGAGCAGAGGCATGATTTTTTCTTTCATTCCTTCTTCTAGGATTGCATACCTTCCCTTTTGTTTTACCATGAAAACTCTCACTAGCAGTGTCAAGTAGTTTAACAAAAACAAAGTAAATTTGTAACAAATATCAGATAAATAAAAAATATTAATATAAACCTTGAAAATGCAAACCTCCATTCCCAGAATAAATTTTGAAAAGTAGCAGCCAGGTATCTGTAAAACACATTTCAGCTGGGCAGTGCAAAGCAATACTCATGGTACACCAGGGCTGGACACAGAATATGGTGTCAATGCAGTTGACATCAGTTATTCCCATCCCCTGGTATATGACCTCCCCAGTGACCTGTGCCCTTGGAGAAAGAGGGAGAGGGAACAAAGTTGGGTAGTGGAGATGGAAATCTTGGGTCAAGCCTAAGTAAATCACATCCTGAAGTACCCAGCAGATTTCTGTGGGTTTACTTTTATCATCTGAAGAAAGGGACACAATTTGTCTCCAGTACATGCTGTGCCAGCAGATATCCTAGGGTTGACCCAGTTATTTCCCAAAGTGCCTTTGTCAATGCAGTTAATAGATAGTTCACAATATCTGAATATATTACTGTTCTACTGCTATAAATATGTTCTCACTATCTGTTAGTACAGTACATGGATGCCTTCTGCCCTAAGTAACACCTACAATAATGTAGTCTGAAAGCTATTTGCCAGAATTAGACACCTGAAATTCATCTAAGACCCCACTGCTGCTGAAAGCAGGGGGCACTCCTGTCCATTCTTTGGGCCATGGTGGTGCTCATTAGGGGATGCTCACGTGGGAACTGCTCCTGCTCAAAAATGAGTTTTATCAATAAACCCTTTTGTTTCTTCTTCAGCTGCCTTGCCAGGCTGACTGTGTGGGTACACAGGGACTAATGGCAGCATACAGGAAGGGACAGAACTTCATGAAGTGCAGCATTAAATCAAATTAAGATAACTGGGTAAGTAAAGTCAACAAATAGTGTTGATCAGTGAATGAATATGAGCAAATTCCTTTCTATTCATGACAACTATCCATGCAGAAAGACAAAAATGTGTCAGACAGATATGTCAGTTACAGCAAGGAATTGGTTCATTCTCATTAGAGTAAGAGAGCAGTGATAAGTCATATTAACCCTTGAATTAATAACTCAATTTTAATTTAATTGGAGCAGAAACAGAAACACTTAAGCTGCTTTGCTTTTCCCCCCCTTTTTTTTTTAACTGCAGCCCAATATGTGGGCAGTAACAAAGCATCAAAAATGTTGCAGGTGATTTGATTTGGAGCATATGGCAAAATTCTTTGTCAAATAAAAAGGGGGGAAACCTTTTGTTTGCTGGAAGAAAAATAAATGAGAAGACCAAAGCAATTCAATCTGCTGAGTGTGAAATGCATTGAGGATAGGAGTGTTGCACTGCTGAATGCTGTGCTGTCACTGCCAGATACTTCTCTGCTACCTCCAGGTCCTGGAGCTCTGAAGTAGGTCAGGCAGTTCCAGCCCCATGTTGGTCAATGCCACAGCCCACAGCATATTGACCCAACTCAGCATAGACAGAGAAGGGCAGAGGTGGGGTTTATAGGCATTTTGAAAGAGAAGGAAAAAACCTTTTTTAATATTTTGAAACAGAAATGCAGGCAATATATACCTTATTCAGAAATGAATGGCATTCACATCTAGAAACTGCACATCTGTAGTAAAAATCGAAAAATTTGCCTGTATTCCCAGATTCCTGCATTCCCAACACTGCCTCCACCACTGTGGAGTTCTCAGCAGTCCTCTTCCCCACACACCGCTATCACTTTTGGAATCAAGTTAGTCTTGGTAGGAAACAAAGACTTGCTTTTTTTAACTTTTACCATCTGCCAGAGTGTGCCTCGAATAATCACAGGCTCTGTCTGGCTTGTAGTGAAAGAAGACAATTGACCTCTTTTCTCTGTTTTGGGAGAGGAGGATCTGAAAGACATTTAAAAGTGAAAACTACTCTGTAAAGCCTTCTAAAATGGCCACATGGAATTTACACCACAGTTGGGAAACTACTGTGCTTTGTGAGGTAAATTATAATTTGGTTGCAAGTGAGGCCACAGAGATGATACCACTGACTGCAGAACCCAAAGAAAGCCTGCAAACTTTATTGCTCTGAATTGAGACCAAACTTTTGCTGTCACGTGAGCTTTGTGATCTTTGATCAAACATGTACTGTAAATGTAAAGAGCACTGATGGTCTTTCTTGGTTTAGCTGTGCCTGCATTTCACACCCAAAATAGATATAATTAATATCATTGAAGTTACAACTGATAATCCAAGTGTTGATCAAAGTACCAGTGAGATGTAGATCATAATTTGGAAATCAGTGTATGGCCTAATGAAATAATACAGGAGGAAACCTGATGGAAGAGGGACAGATGTCAGCCATTGCTTGTGAAGGGGTGCCATCATGAGATGTTAGGAAGCCCACATTTATTGCCATTTTACTCTTTCATGAAAGCTTTGTGCTCCAGGTAATGGATTGGAAAGTTATTACTGTGGACATTTTGCTGCTTGAATCTCTGTTTGTCTACTTTACTAACAAAATGCTTAATTTTATTTTGGATTTAAATGTTTCCTGCTGGAAAGTATTAGATAAAATATTTTGAGGAATCTATGCTTACAAATTAATTGATATTTATTGGAGAAGAAATTGTAACAATTCCCTTGTTCTATAAAATCCAGCTGAAGAATTTCATCTTAGCACAACCAATTTATCTCCTACTTAAGCCTATGGAGCTCTTTCTATAATGTACATTACAGAAATGTATTCAGAAAAGAGAAGTTTAAATCTTTCCCAGTGCAGATCCAGCCTGGTAGTGAATTATTTCTGCAGAACATTACCTCCATAGCTTAGTAGCTGGGGAGCAAAGAGGAAAACAAGTACTATAATTCAAAACAGCCAAACAGACCTTTTTTTAATTTTCCCCCACTTTCTCCCCTTTTTTTTATTTTTTTCAGTTTGACTGAATAAAAGTTAGACTAATCTAGCTTTGAAAACAGTTTTGCATTGCCTGGCATCCAGATGCACCCCAAAATCTCAGACAAAAATTTACAGCAGTCAAACAGGTTCTTACAGTCCATTTACCATGGAGAGAGTTGGGAAAACAGCTGTACTTTTTGTTTTGGCACAAGCAGAAGGGTCCTTAAAATTAAGACCATGGTCAGCCTTTATGACACTAAGATATAATTTAGATAGTTAACATAGAATTAGAATTTAATCATTTGAAGCAATAGGCAAAGAAGCAAAGTTGTGTAGATATGCACGTATTTTGTTTCTAACAGTACGCTTTATTGCTTAGTCCTTTTCTTCAGTGGATCTCATAGTACTGTACCAGGACTAATCTATTCGGTGGCAGAAGAGAGGAAGATGTAAATGTAGGCCAGTGTTTTCAGGAGCTCACCCCAGAAGCTTGGCCAGGGTTCATCCAAGCATGCTCGGCATTAACAGCAGACCAGAGAACAAAGCCCTGGAGGCCTAACTCTTGGTCTTTTGCTCTAACCTCAAGCTTACATAGTTACTGAAAGGTATTTATATAACTTCCTTAGCAATTTCCACATGATAATCTTAGTTTTGCTCCCCTTTTTTGGTTATATGCCCACAAAAGCTGAAAGAAATATGGAATTGAATGTTTTCTTATGTGCTGATGAAAAACTGAAATACCAGGAACACAGCTCAGATGAGATTTTACTGTCACATAGAGCAGACTTATCTTGGAAAAGATGATGTTCGTTAATTTCCTTTAATGTTAAGTACTTCTCAAATTTACCCACATACCTGACAGACATAAATAAACACAAGCCATTTCTAAACTTACTTGATCTCTTAATTGTTCAAGAAGCTGACACCTGCTATAGTAAATAACCAATTTGACCACAGGGAAACATTGTGTCTGCTTTTATGTATTTATAGAGCACATACCTCAGGGATATGCCAATATTCAGTTGCATCACGTTGCCTATAACTTCATTTATAACACGCACTGCTCACAAAAGAGACTGAGCTCCGGCAGATAATTCAGCTGAGCAAACTGTCCTGCTCACAGTGACTCACAAGAAAGAGACCTACAATAAGCAGCCAGGTGATGAAAACACAGCAGAACACGAGCCTATTTTTATTGTTCACTTACTTCTTTAGCTCACAGAACTTTCAAAGTGCTCGCTGGCATACTACAGAGGAAACCCAAACTACCAGTTCTATGATTTAAAAGCAATTTCTTCTAAAACAGGGTGAACTCTAAAAATGGTGTTCTGTCATAAATAGAGATACATTTCATCCTCTTTTATATTTCATCCTCTTTTAAATCACAAAATGTATCCAAAGATACATTTTTTTATAAAAACTGTTACATAATTGCATGAAACAAATGATTGAACACTCTTTTCCAGACAATAGTGTTGAGAAATGGTTTGCCATAGATGTATTGAGGAGTAGGTATTTTCATTTAAAAAAAATACTAGCAGGAAAAGAATATTCCTGGCCTCAGACCATGTTAATTCGAATTTCTGCATACATCTTGTTCAAAGGGCCTTCTGAGTTCCCCCTTCTAATCCTTGCAATCACAAGATGAAGCTTTGATGATTTAACATCTCCCAGCTCAGCTTTCTGCCTCGTTTTAGTACTTCCAGACTGGGAGAGAGCGCCCATGTCACGCAGTTCCTAAATTCATTAGCAGATCTTAAAGTCACGGGAAAAATCATCATTAATGTAGAGTTTAAATTGTCCATTGGTATTTCATGCCCTTCAGGTCTAACACCCACATCTGAAAAAAAATGGGAAATAAAGGATTAAAGGACATATCTTCGAAACCTTGACACTCCCCTGTCAACAGCACTGGATTATGTGCAAATCATCCAACTGCCTTGCTTGTGCAAAGTGTGATTAGCCAGAAGGATTAGTCACAGTTCAACAGAGCTGTGATTCATATTAAAAGGTGATCTGGATGGACCATTCCCACCTGTGAATGGAGGAGAAATTCCTTGGCAGGACCCTCATTTGATCAAAGGAAGGTTTCCTGTAGCTTCAAGAGTTCTTACACACCTTACTTTAAGCACTGCATTGAATGGGTCCCATAAGTAAGGATGCCAGCAGTTGTCTGTGCATAGGCTTTTAATGGCAGGTGAATGTAGGGCTGGATCGTATCAAATACGTAAAGGCAGAGAGACTACAAAAAGAGGCAATGGGCTTATCAAATGTGAGAGATCTGGTGTTCTAGGAGTGAGGTGCGTCAGGAATTTGGCTGCAGGGCAGGTGTAGCCACCCCCCTGCAGAGTTCAAAGCCACCCTTCGGTATGGGAGCGATTCCCGGAGCTGGGGTGCACAAGCCAGGCAGGGTAAAGGTTGCCTGAACATGTACTTTAATTCTTCATTCCTAGTATTCAGAAACTTGTATTTTTCTGACTTGATTCTTTCTGAAAAGACACGAGACTTCATCTGATAGTCTTAGCTTTGCTTCAAGAAAATTATTTGAAGCTTAATTTTGCGTCCTTATTTTATTTCTCTAAGGAGAGAGGCACGATTGACAAGAGTTAGACAACCCTTAGGTAGCCATAGCTATCACAGTTTTACAGCAGAGACGCTATGGCAACTAGTTAAATATAAAGGAAGCCATGTGATCTTCTTATGTTATTTATAGAAATGGGAGCTGAAATTTTTGGGGTTGCTGATATGGATTCTCTTAAAAAAATATTAACATGCTCTAGTTGGGATAACTGCTCTATTACCTGAAAACTTGAACCTGCACCCTGCAACAACAACCCGTGCAAATGTGTCCCTAGCTAAACAGGATTACAGCAGTGATTGTGGGCCCCCCAGATACACTGTATGTGCCTGGGTTTCAAGGCTCCTGTCACGGACAGGTAGAACTAATTAGGGTTTCCACCTGGATATATATGAGACAACTCTGTACTGTCCACCAGTAGCTCAGATGGAGACTTCTAGTGTGAACTTCTTTAAAATGTTATTCCCTGCACCTAATCCCAGTCTCCTCTCTCTCCATGTACTTTTTTGTGCCTGTGCTATTCTGGTCTTACAATTTCTTCCCATTGAGGTACTAATCACATGCTTCATCCTCCTCCTTCCAGCTATGCTTAAATCCTCTCTTTCTTTCAAAAACCCTAAAATCATAGACTTTTCCCATCTGATCCTATCTCTATAGTAGCTGGAGAGTTCCACCATGTAAAATCAGATTGCACAGCATAGCACACTTCTTTTTAGCGTATTCCAGCTTCCACAGCAGTAGGAATTTTCTCTTGGACATCTGGCAAACTGCTGCTGCTGCTTTACTACTGTTGTAATGTCACTGTGATTTCCAATAATAACAAGAATGATCACCTTATTCTTCCAGGACTTCAATGCTAAATGTTCCAATTTTATGATGTCAGAAAGAGACAATATTTTTAAGACTTATCTGAAGGAATAAAGTGAATACAAGAAAATGATGCTGCAAAAGAGCTTAACTGAAGTAGAGTGCTAGAAACAACAGGATAGTATTGATCTTATATAAATGATAGAAGAATAATGTCTGTGGGTCACTTAAGTTCAACTTCAGAATGAGGGGTGATGCTGAGTCTTTTTTGATCAAGATGTTAATTTTTCAGAAATGGTGACCTTTATCCCGCTGAATCTTGAAAGAGAATACTGGGCTGTGTTGAGGCTTATTGCAGTTGGTTAATTATCTTCTAGTACATTTGTACAATGTGATAAACATCTGAATTTAAGACACCCCATAAAATGTATAACTACTAAAGAAGAGTTCAGTGACTTCCTCTAAATGAACAGCAAGGGCAAGCCAATAGTCTCTCTGCCACAAATGAAGTCTCTTCTATCTTACCTTTCTGTTTCTTTTCCAGCATGAAACACCTCCCCTTCCCTTTGCTTATGACTGTTGTCTCTTCTACCAGACTTCTCCCAGAACTCTGTTTCTGTAACATTACCTACCAAATACAAGTTTTTAAAATGGTAGAAAAGTACTTGGATAGTCGGTTTTCTAGCTGAAAAATGTCACCATTTTCCTCCTCTTTCCCTCCATCCCTTTTCTTTGTGGTTGCTTTCACTGGTTATCTGACTTCTTCCCTTTTAGCCATATCCCTTCCAGACCCAGGGCCACACCTGATCTCTTCTGAGAGACATCAACACATCTACTGAATGATGGCTGTTATTTCTAAAAATGAACAATGAAATTGTTGATTCAAGAAGCTTGAAAATGTGTGCCTGATAAGGCACTCATACAAATCCTAACGTTCTGCTGATCAGCTTTTTGACATTACCATGTAATGGCTGTTCCTGACAAAGCCTGGACCTCTCTGCTCTGGAGACACCAGACATGGAGACAAACTGAGAGTACTGTGGGCCAGAACTGTAGCTTACATTTGAAGACACTTAGGATTATTGGGACTCAAATACTAGCAAGAAAATCATGCCAGTCAGAAAGGAAAGGCTCAGACAGGCACAACCCAAAAGTGGGGATTCTTATTCCCTATAAAGCTCAAAGAATTTACCTGTGATCTTCTAAGTGTGTCCCCAGAAGCAGATAAACTGCTACAACATGGCATTGCCTGGACAAATGAAAAAGCCTCATCCAAGGTGGAGGTTGTTCACAGTAATTTCTCCCTATGCATGTGAGTAATTCTTGTAACTTGACTTAACGACTCCTAACTTGACCACCACTTTTGTATTTGGCATTTTTCCCACCCTATCTCCACCCTTCAGTTTATGCTCACAGCACTTGTGTAGGACACTCCAATAGTTTTCATCCTTTTGCAGAGGAGGAAATAAGGCAATGAGACATCATTTTCACATGGCTTTAGTATACAAGTAGTAAAAATATGAATTAGGGTTTTCTAAATCCATGAATGCAAGTCCAGCTATTTCTTCCACAGTGACTTCTGCTTCCCCTCTTGGTTTAGTGCTGCATCTTCTCTGTGTATTAAAGTCCTTCCTAGATGGCCTATATCAAAGCAGGATTGTGGGCATCTGCAAGATGGTGCCTAGTTTCTCTCTTTTTAGAGAAGATTCTCTCTAAAAAGGCTCAGAGAACTGTGATATTCAGTGCATAAATTGTGTGTGCTCACCTCCAGAGATGAAACCTTTGGTGCTATGCTGAGTGAGGTGTCCCACAACAAGCAGGAAGGGGAAGATGTTAAATTTGAGGTCAGCATTCAGAGCACTGAGCCACTCAGCAGGACATGCTGAGGAAAGGTATGTGTGTGAAGTTCTCCCTCTTGCCTCCATTTAGTTTAACTCAGTTATACAGTTAGGTGCTTTTGTGAGGCAGAAACCAAAAACAGCTCATGAGCATCATCATCTCAGTCACACACCTGAACACAGGCAAACAAGGTGGAAGAACAGCCCATTCTAGTGGCCCTCCTTGGCCTCAGGGGCATTGAACCCAAGGCTCCCTCTCTGCAGGACAGTCATTGGCCATTCCTGGTGGACACCTCCTATTCTTTCGAGGACAAGGCATCAAGACTACAAAACTCACGTGACAAGGATCAACAGGACAAGAGAGACAGTATGTCACCACTTTGTCTGGGGACTCAGGAGGGAGGGGAGGACCTGTGTCTCCTATGACATGGTTGGTTATATACTTTGTGTTGCTGATCTATTCTGTGGATACAAGAATGAAACTCAACTTCTCAGTCCAAGCTATGTGTCCCTTGGCAGTTTAGATGAAATTGGAGTTACTTGCCTCAAGTAGCAGGAAAAGTGTCTTAAATTACTCTTTATGTGGTTGAATGCTGCTATGGATCTCAAAGTCAGCTGCTGTAGTTAGGAAACTGTTATTTAATGAGACTTAGGAGATCTGGTTTCTATTTTTTCTTTGTCATAGATGACCTTGGCAATCAAACCAATTCAGGTCAAGTAACAGGGAACTCAGTGTTTCAGGCATTGGCTATTACAAGAAATTGGAATGTATCTGCACCTAATTTGTGGAGTCCAGCATTTACCTATTTCTTACACATATCAATCACACAAGTTTACTTACTCTCTAAACTTTTGTGAATGTGCTGACCAAACATTATAGTTCATCTTGGAGTTAAACTGAGTTTATAACATTTTTGTACATTGTAAGTTATGAAATACTGTTTGCAAAGCAGTCTGAGACTCTCAGGGAAATTCAATTGTGTATAGATGCATATGACTTAATGTACATACCTTAGCTGATAATTTTTAATCTGAAGTTTCACAAGATATGTCAATCTGTGACATGGATGCTACTTTAGGCAAGAAGTTCACAATACATTGTCAGTCTTTGTTTCTGAATCCATTCCAGGAAGATCTGGGGCAACCATGACTTCAGAAAAATGTTTTGATTATGGAAATGTCTTGACCTCATCTCTGTGAGGAGAAAAAGAGTCATAGACATAGTAATGTATCAACAATATAATTAATGATTAATGTACTATTTATATTGTGGTAATGTTTACAAACCATAGTCATACATCAAGACCTGCATCTGCTGTACAAACACACACAAACATGATTTCTGCTTCAAAGAACTTAAAATCTAAATCATTAAATAGAAGCCATTTTCAGGATCTGAAAAAGGAAAAAAATGTTAAACCAGTGACAATAAAAGATTGTGCAAAGCAAGTCAGCTACATGGCAACAGGGAACTCATGGTTTCTCTGCAAGGGAAGGTTACTCTCATGTAACTTGAAGAGATTTTAAGCAATGTAAAAGTTGTGTAGATACTCCTATTTCAGGATATTAGTGGCTAATTTAAATGTGAATAGAGATTTGCCTAAGTGCTTCTCTGCATGGTATATATATTTCTCATTTTAACAATATCATTAATTAGTGAAAAACTTGGTATTGTTTCCTCATGTAGGTGTCCAGAGGGAATACAGAAGTAGGCAATTATACAGCCGATGCAGGGAAGTAATATCAGCACACTCAGTTATGCTCTTCAGGCTTCCTAACAGCATGGTGTATGCACATAACTCAGATATCTACAATTGAGGAGCTCCATACTTCCATGTCTTTCCAGATGTGTCCTCTCTTTCTGCCCAGAGATTGTGTCCAGGTGCCCAGTAGCCCAGTTACTACAGTAGTACAGCCCTGCCTGGCCTGTCTGACAAGAAAACCCAAAGAAACATCTAGTGGTTTTGTACAGATCAAAGCTACAGATTTTGTGCAGTTTGTCCCACAAGCCTCACTGCATTGGATGTTTATGCACTTCACGACACAAATATATTTCTGTTAGGGAACTTACATAACAAAGAAAGGGAGCCCTCCCTAAACTAGAAAACTAGAATTTTTACTGCTCATGCAACTTCTTTTATACCAGAAAAGTCTCGTTTTGATTTACAGTGTTGAATAATTCAAGGCATACAAAGCTAAACTGGAAAGAAAAAATCATATACAAAGTGAGTGTCTGAGTAGAGATTGTACGCCTCTTCATGGGGAGGAGAGGGATAAAGTAAATTCCCATCATGGCTTCTTCTTACTGAACAAGGCAACCAAGAGCAAAGGAATAACTGGAGTAGTAGTCTTGAACTACGGCACTGGGTTTTGCTGGTGCTCATCTCTCAAAGCTGTGATGGCAATGTCCACATCAGTTTCATCATAATGTCATAAATTAATTTCTTAAGGTAAATTAAAATTAGTTTTTTTGGCCATCCTTATGCTGTCACATAAAAACTGTTACCACTTGGTGGATGAAACTAGAGGAATCTCATAGTGCATAGGACCCACTCAGATCTTTTCAAACCGACACAAAATGATGTGACCTCAGCTCACCCTCAAATGAATATTACAAATCCACATGGATCAAGAGGATGGGAAGACCAGAGCACTGGAAACTGTTTAGACAGGATATCACATCAGAGCCCAGAGCTGCCCGGGGGCAGCTCCAGCACAGCAGAACCTGCTCCGATGCTGGCATGCCACTAAATGCTTTGGATTCCTTGTAGGTAAACAGATGTACCCAGGACATATCCATGTGAGTGCAGAAGGACTACAGATAAATGAAAAACATATGCTGGAAACTGAATATGAGTGATTAAATTTTGCCTCAGGTGTCTGCATTTAAGACCACTGTTTTTAGTGCCCTTACCCTGTTTTGGTGCCTGTGTCACAGGACAAAGAGCTGTGAAAGGAACGGAGCTGTTGCTGGAGGGCATTCAGCCAAGACAGGCACTTGCTGCTGCTGAATGTTTGGACACACAGAGACATACAGGGAATTAAACTGTGTTTTCCTCCACACTCAGTCTGAGTCCTCAGCAACGTTTTCCACCATGTCACCCAGGACTCTGATATGCCCATGGCTCCTCTACTTCCACAGTCAGGCTTTAGCTCCTCCACATTCCCACCTATAGTCACCCAGCCAGGCTCTGCCCTGCCTTGCCTTGCTTCTGCATCTGCATTGTGGGGCAGGCAGTGGAGGGATGCTGGGAGTGGCTGCCTTACTGCTCAATGCTCAGCAGTGTGGGACAGCTGATTTGAGGCATCTTGCTCTGTCCCAGATCGGGGGCCAGGTTCCAGGGATGTTATTTACAAACACTGTTCATCAGGAATCTCTGATGCACTCTAAACTGGGAGAGTAAAATCCCAAAAAGTTGCAAATATCTTGTGGAGTGGCAGAGCTTACTAGCCTATATGTCATTCAGCTACATTGCTTCTGGACCTCACAAAGTGTCTTGAACATTTATTCTCCACACAGAGCTGCCTGGAGATGCTAAATGAGGGTTCTCTGCACTGCTTTCCTTTATTTACTGTGCACGTGCCCTAGGATAAGTGAAATTAAAATACATCTTGCAGAACCAAAAGCCCAAACATAATAATTTTGAGGAGACAAGCATATTTATAGGTATCTAGTGGAGAGTGTCTTTGTTCAGTACTGCCATATTCTTTGCCTGGAAGAAATACACTCTTTACGAAGTGAAAAGCACCAAGAAATGCAAAAATGGGGAGTGGAAAATCTGGAGGTCTTCTTCACAGTTCCAGATTTGTATTAAGACTTTTTCTAGTTGTAGCTTGTAGTTGCATGTTAGAAATGTCATATTCCTGACCAGCAGTGTATATATTGCTAAAGTCCCTGAGAAGCCCTGTAACCTTGCCTTGTAAGATAGAAACAATATACTTTTTACCAGTACCCATTCAACATCTAGGGACCTTTGGCCAGCACATTGAATTAATACATCAATAGCCTTCCACAAACAGAAATCAAATGTCAAGCCTTGAGCCCTCTGTATGAGGTAAGAAAATACCTCTGCCATATGCATAACCCCCTGATCCTCATGATTAACTAATGCAGTTAACTAACAAGGTAGATTTTTTTTTGCTTCCCCCTTTTAAGCCCATTTCAGACTGTTTGCATAGAAGGAATACGGCTGCATTTGTAGCATGGTTAAAATCAGAAATATATACTGTCTTTGTCAGTGTCTGGAAATATTTCCATGTTATGACTATGAACTTCAAACATGCTGTTAGGGGAGAGATTTCATGATTTAAAATCAAAAGCACCTGATAGTATCCTTAATAAGAATGAGCCAAATATTAACTGTTTAGGAAACACTTTCCTCAAAGATAAACACTGATCCCTGAAGGAAAGAACAGAGATAAGAAAAGATGGAAAGCCATAAAGTACCCCTTAAATTCAAGCATCAGAAGAAAAATACGTGCTAATTTGTGAATCTGGCCTAGTTGCCTGAACAGCTCTCAGGCTGGACTGTGTGCATGTACACATGTATGGCATGGTGGTGCACCCACCAACCACAACACTGAATCTGACATTAGAATTACATCAGGGATAGTAATCAATTGGTACATTTACTGACATTATCAGAAAAACTGATGGATTTTTACAAAAAATACTGTGTAATATTAATGTCAAAAAGCCAATTCGGACAGGAAAGTAAAGGAATTCTTAGTATAAAAATGCAGATTCTATAGAATAAGGATAAGACCTCCAAGCTAGAGTGAATTGCCTTCTCAGTATATTTTAATACTAGTAGGACTTTTTTTTCCTCTCTCAGGTCTCAGTAAAGAGCTATAACTGAGAGGGGTGAACTCATTCTGTAGGTAGTTTCCACATCGTTTGAAGTTATGGCAGAACTGATCAGTAACTATGGCAAAGATGAAGGGAACGGAGTTTAAAAAAAAAAAAAGCTAAATGGTGACTTTTAGACTTTTTTGCTAGTGTTGTCATGGGTTTCCCCATGATAACCTCTCAAATGATGTCTACAAGAGCAAAAGAAAGCTCCCTGTGTTGTAAGATGGTCTGTTATTCACAGTGTATTTAAGCTAGAAAGTTTTTACTCTAGAAAGTTGTAAATCCTTGCCTTTGGGGGGTTTGGTGGTTTTGAGGGGGGGTGTTGTTTTGTATTTGTTTTTTAAACTTTTAACAGATGTAGCTCTGGATAAACCCAGTAGAAGCTTTGAGAACTCTTCTCTTATTGTGATTTTAGGAGCTGAAAAGCAACATCTTTCTGCCCAAAGGAGTTTCACATTATAGGTTGGATCTGGAGCTATATTCCTCAAATCAGTGGATTCAGATAGGTAAATGTCTCCCTATGTGTGAGGAAGAACAAGACCAGGCAGACTGCAACAGAAATACTCTCAAACATGTTATGAAAGAAAGGACAGTACTCAGGACCAAAGAATTACTGGAGAGGCAGGCATGGGGATACATTTGTGGTTATACCTGCTTTTGTTTATTTCCATTGAAATGTTGGTTTACATGTGTTCTTTGCATCAAGGAATACACTGAAATCACAGTAACCAATGAAGGCTTTGGTGCATGTAGAGTGTCAGTATCACATGAGGTCAATAATGGTTTCCTACCTCTTTTCAAATATAAATAATTTGACTGGCTGGCATAGACATGATATGTGAATATGAGATGGTGTTAGCAGGAAATGAGATAGTCTCATTGGGCAGGGTAAAAAAAGTGAATGATACAGGATCCTTTGCTGATAGTGAGCCTATGACTATGAAGAACTTGGGCTCCTATGTTCAAAATCACATACTGTCGCTTTTAATCCACACACATATTTCCTGGAAACTTTGCCAAAAGTTTAGAAATAGAAACAGCTTTGCTTATTATGATATCTCAGATAGAAATATAGAAAGCAGTGAAGCAAAAGCAGTTTCTTTTTCTTTTCACAATATCTCTTTCTCTTCTGTGATACTTTCACTGTCAACATAGCCACTTAAAAGTGCTTATTAGAAAAAGGGAAATTAAAAACAAAACAAACAAAACAAAATAAAGCATGTATACAACTAGGGTTCTTAATCCTTATTTAGTCACTAAGTTCTGCTTTTTGGAACTAGTGAAATCTCATACCTGAAGATGTAATAGAATCATATAATCAATTGGGTTGGAAAAGACCTCCAAGATCAAGTCCAACCCTTGGTCCACTCCAATCCATTTACTAGATCATGGCACTCAGTGCCATGTCCAATCTCAGTTTAAAAACCTCCAGGAATGGTGAATCCACCACCTCTCTGGGCAGGCCATTCCAATGCCTGATTACT
>JAWWLZ010000118.1:30105772-30148945 GCA_035041345.1 Poliocrania exsul
GCTCTTCTGCCAGCTCCCTCATCACCCTGGGATGGATCCCGTCTGGTCCCATAGACTTGTGAGGATCCAGTTGGCTCCAGTGTCCTGGACATTTATCACACTTGGTGTTTAGCTATCAACCCATGAGTTTAGGCATCCATTTTAAAAAGCAGGTGAAGCTTTTCATTGTATTTGTGTTGAATGTCTGTTGCACAGAGAGAAGCTGAAAGGGCAGTGATAGTGAGGTAAAGGCACTGTCTCAGGTATCAGGGCATCTGCAGTCTGTGGCTGGCTCTGTCAAGCCTAAATTGCATCATCTCTGAGCTTCATTCTTTCCCATCTACAGAACAAGGAAAACAAATCCCAATTTACATTGGCATTGCAAGCATTAATTCATTGCTGTCTGTAAAGGAGATCAATCCTCTGATAAAAGGTGCTAGAAGAATGCAAAGTATGTCTGTATTATAAATATGAAAATGGGTATACTGTCAAATTCTGCCGTGGCTAAATCAAAGGTTCCAATACCAACTGCAGTCCTGAGAGCTGAAACCATCTGGTGTTTGGATATGTGGCAGGATATGTGAATTCCGATCAGGGCAGGAATAATATTTAGCGCTAGAGAAGATTTTCTTTAAAGGTAAGGTTACAGTTTCTTAGTGACACAGAGCACTTTACTCTCCAGCTTGTCATGGTTGTGTGATTTGTGTTGCAAATAATGTGCCTCATCTCTGCTGTATATTCCTGCTGACTTCTGTCAATGGAAAGTAGATCAAGGTACTCAAGAACCTCTAAGTGGTCCATCACAGTTCAATGGCCCCTTTTATTTCTTACTATGGAGTCCCATAAGGTTCTAGTGACAGCCAAAGGAACATTTAGGAAAAGACTTGAGTGAAGCAAATGAGAACAGAAGGCTTGTATTCAAAATTTACCTCAAATGAGGGTCAACCTAGGACACAAAGTGCGCAAGCCAAATATACGTAATAATAAAGGGGCTGTTTTACAAAAATAAAATGTTCAACTTCTCAACTGTGACTGGAGTCAGCTTTACCTCAGACATACAAGATTCTTGATTTACTCCTGTTCCCCATTAAATATATATTTTATGACTTTGTAAATATTAGCAAATGCCGTTCCTTCCTGCAAATTTAGAGAGACAATTTCTCAAATAGACTAGTCCCATGGGTAAAAGAATATGAAGAACAGCAGTTCCTTATTCACTGGAGTGCTGTTAGCAGGGGCAGGGTAAGGATTCTGTGCATGATCTGTGACCAACCTTTTGAGTCCTTCTCCCATCTACCTCACCACTTAGTTCTTCAGCATCACATACCGTATTTCCGGTGTGTACCACCCTTTTGGCATCAGCAATATTTTGCAATTATTCCAGACCTCAGGCAATGAAGACTGTTAAAGCACTACAAACAGAATTGTCTCTTGACTTGGCTACGGTTTTTTTCCACCAAAACACATTTTCCATAAAATAACACTTTTTCACTGGCAACTTTATAACTATTTTTTTCCCCTCCCTGGAGACACACTGGTACTTTGAAAGCTTTTGGCTCAAGTCTGTCAAGTTGGCTGCCTGGCTAAAGGTGTGACTGCCTGATGGACTCACAATCTGGCTAAGCTTCTTGGGGAATCAGCCAACTTCCTTGGCTTCCCTGCTCGCAGCTGAGCAGGTATTTTGGCTGGCCAGTGGACTGGGTTGCTCCTATTTGCTGGAAACTTGGCCATTAGTGTTTTGTCCTAACTACAATGTTAGAAGCCTGGAGTTTTACACAAAGCAGAAGCTGGTTTGGTGGGCTTTTTTCTTCCTGTCGCTGCTAGTCACAAGGAATATACAGCATAAAGTTGTGCCCCAGTTATAAGCTGCTGCATCCAAGAAGAAGGGCTTGATATAATTTTTGATCAGAATTTGTGTTTCAACCTGTGTCTAAGGCTGATGGCAGTAGACTGATTTCTGGAGTGGTGTAAAATATTACTTATTTTTATTAATTGGTTGATTTTTGAAAAAAAAAGTAGAAAAGAAGATGAAAGCCATTGTGTGTCCTCCTTTATCCTACTCATTTTGTGATCTATCAACATCTTTCAAAAAGTCTCCTGGCTTAGGTCCTTGACATTAAGAAAGTATGAGGATTTTTTCCTCATTCCTGGTACATGTGAGTGCATGTGATGGTCTTGTCTATTTTTGTCTACGTAATGAAACATCAGTGCCCCAAAGGCATTGGTCATTCATCTACTTATGCCTGAATTCTCAACACTGTCTTGGCTTTTTCCGGGCAGTCTTATTGTGTGTCAACAACAACACATGAGACAGCATGCCTTCTTATATCCTTTTCAAGTGACCCCTTAAAAGTTTTCTTTGTCTTCTCCACACAGTTTCTTGAATTTAAATGTAGCTAGCAGAGAACTGATTTAAAAAACAGTACAGATGTCATATTACTAGGAGCTAGGTTCACTGTGTTCCAAATGCATTTTTATGAATATTTTTTTCAGGAGGTATAACTTTGTATATCTGAAGTGTAAAAATGTTTAATGGTAGTATTTTAATACAAATTTGATATTCAATTTGTCTTGTCCAGCCCATCCCAGGAATTTCTTTTATATTTCATTAATGTAACTTTCGTATATTCATGCAGACTATTACATACTGTACCCATTCGGTGCAGTTACACTCAAAACCTTTTGACCACAATCCATCTCCTCAGCTCCCAAGTTTTCCCATGTCAGACAACACATCTAAAACACGCACCCCTTCTTCAAGAGTTTGCAAAGAAATTACTGGAGCTAGACAAACTTTGAGCCAAGTGTGTTCAGATTATTTATCTCAATGTTATTTACAAATTCAGAGTGAATTCATTGGATACCTTTGTCTAGATCCTGGTCTTCCTTCTCTTGTCACAAGATATAGGAGGATGTGACAGATACTGGATTTATCTGATAGCCTGGGAGTGGGGCACTTACCTCGGCTGTGAGAAACCCTGAGTTAACACCACAACTCCACTTAGCATAAAACATTACAGTATTACAAAAGAAAGACTACAGAAAAGTATCTAGGAATGAGTCTTCACCTGTTGTGTGAGAAAACCCCTGGAAGACTGGAGCAAATGTTCATCCAAAGTGAAGGCACATCAGCAGATAACTGGAGAGGGGCTCTTTAAGCACACATCATTGTGCCATTTTTCTGGCAGGTGAGTAATGGAGACGGGACAGAGTTGAATCTGGGTAGCTCATGTCCTGTATAAGCGTTGCAGTTCTTGAGATACTGAATAAAGGAGCAACTGTCACCCGGGGAGCAGTCCTGAGAACTACTGCTGCTTTACATCTTTATGTTTCTGCTTCTGTGCCAATTCTTTAAATTCAATATTTTATATTAGCCAGAACATGACATGTCAAATTAAAAAAAAATTCTTTTTTTTGTTTGTTGTTGTTGTTTTGTTGTTGTTGTTGTTGTTGTTGTTGTTGTTGTTGTTTCTTGTTTGACAAGAAGATTCAAATTCTGAACTTCCCCCACAGTTTTTATTTGGTTTCCAACCCACAAAATCAAATTATTTGACAGCTATCTGGTAGATGTGTCTGATGAAATTGCTTAGAACAAATTTCACTGAAAAATTTCTGTGTGTATGTAAACAGATAACCTCATTGCCAAGCAAATATTTTTAACCATTTACCTTCCGTCTGACTCCCGCATTTCTGTAAAGTTTCCAAGGACAATCAAAATATCCAAACATACCTTGTTCTTTTCTGTGAGGATTTCCATCCGCAATATGTGGTACTCTCGCAAGACTTGTGAGGAGAACAATCTGTGTTCTTATAGATGTTTTCTAAAAATATTTTCATTTTCTCATTGTGTTGCACACACCACTGAGGAGTCAGATACGTGCTATCACTTTCTTTTGTAAATACAGAAAATGAGATATAGGTAGGTAAATTCTTGGCTTGACTCTACCCGGGCAAAGTCTGCATAAGTTACAAGTGTTTAAAGTAAGAGGTACTCTTATCTTTAGTGAATTTAAGGGATTAGGAGCTAAGATATGGTAACTGATCACAGTCATGGTAATAGTCATAGCAGTGCAAACTAAGAGGACAAGACTAGATGTTCTCTAGAAGGCATCTAAAGCTGTCCACACTCAAACAGTTGGGCTTTTTCAGCTGAATGGGTAGCAGATGCCAGTTGTGGGGTGGTAGTTTAAGCAGTGACACTATTATACCCTCATGTTCAGTCTCAGATACTATACTGTAGTAGCAGCCTGTATAAATATGGTTATGTTACCAGGCTGGGAACTGAAGCAACAGCTTTATCAATCAAACAACTGCAAGAAAAGTGGGTATTTCAAGATTCTATTTGAACTATATCTGCTTCCTCAAACCTGTAGTTCTCCACCTGCATTGTAAAGCTAATCATCTGTCCAACCTCCTTGTTTAAAAGACTGACATCTTGAATTGTTTCAGATAGTTATACACATTAACTGAGCAGATGGTTTCAAATAAACATCCACTCAAGTGATTAATATGTGCTATTCAACCAAGCAGAGATAAGTCTTGTGCCTGGATCTTTACCATTTAGAGGGACCAGAGATCGGTTCCTCTGAGTGGTGCAACTGCCCAAAAGCAGTACCGATATAAACTCTGAATTACCAAAGCATTTAAACATGTCTTTAAATGTCACCACAGCAATCAGACTTGAACCTTGAATGAAGAGCCTTTTTCTATTAGAAGAATACAGGACTTTCCATGAGAAATCAGATGGAACATCCAGTTAGTCCAAGTCCACTTGAGACTGTTGTCAGACAGATGAAAATCCATCTGCCACAGGGTGGTTTAAGTACTGGGCTGTAAAATCAAAGAACTTTCCTGTTCTTTTAGGTTAGTTCCTAGTCTCTCTTTTCCAGACCAGTTGCTGTATTACATACTTTTGTCATATAGCTCTTACTTGCCTATGATCCATGAAAATATCAGTCTCTCTTCCTGTGAGAGGTTTTGATTATTCATCATGCTTTTCTGTTATCAGTTCTGGATTTGCAGCAGGCTTTGCAAAGTCACTCACCAGGGCATCCTGTTTGGTGCCTGGCACAGCAGGGTGCCTCTCTAGCTTTGATTCTTGCTAGTAAGCAGAGGGGTCAGGGAGAGGGAGGGAATTTCTCGGCCCCTTTTTGTCACCTTGTGTTATTATGTAGCTGCAGGCTTTGATCGTGAAACTGTTTGTAGTTAAACATGTAAAGCGTTTTTGAGTAAAGTGCGTGTTAGGGATGGGTGTAACTTGAAGGGTGCTGGGACCCTGGGAAATGAATGAGGTTTGATTTCTCTGATACAGTTACTAAAATTGCAGATAGATGAGCTCAACAAGAATGATTTCAGTAATTTTGCATTGATCTGAAAGAAAATGTATGTCTTTAAAGGCATATGCTGAAATATGTGGGGTTCCAAGCACCTTGAGCTGATTTAAGTTTGGGCAGCCTTAATCTTAACTTCTCCTTTTTCTCCTTCCCAGCCTCATATTCCTTCCTTCTTCCTTGTGTTAGATCTAGTGTTTACATGTCTGCAATGTGATCTGGTTTGTGAGATCATAGAATTCTTAGTTTGGGTTGGAAGGGACATTTAAAGGTCATCTAATCCAACCCCCCTTCAGTGAAGGGACATCTTCAATGAAGGGACACCTTCAGTGAGATCAGGTTGCTCAGAGCCCCATTCAACTTGACCATGAATGTTTTCAGGAAATGAGGCATCTACCACGTCTCCAGGCAACCTGTTCCAATGTTTCACCACCATCATTGTAAGGAACTCCTTCCTTTAATCTAAGCTGACTCTCCTTCAGCTTAAAACCAGAACCCCTTCTCCTAGTGCAACAGGCTCTGCTAAAAACTTTATGCCCATCTTTCTTATGGGCTCCCTTCAAGAGGATCTTGTTTAAATAAAATCACTTAAAAAAAAATTGCCAAGGCCACATAATAGGCCTGTGGATCATTTATATCCTCTCTTCCTGCCTTGGTAAATGGAATGTAAAGACTTCACAGGCTCTGAATGCACCAGACACAGAAGGACACTTGTCAGCCATCTCTTCCACTCAGCTGTGGGAAGACTTAACATTCTCAAATTCCCTATTCTACTTAGTAGTATGTCTAATTCATTTTCTCTTAGTGTTTGGAGCTGCACTCCATATGGGAGCACTATATCTGCAGAGCCAACTCTTAAAGCCAGAATCAGACCATACTTTTGGCGAGAGGCCACTGGAGAGGGAGAATCAACAAACCTATTTATAATAGGCATTTTGTCCATCACAAGAATGCCAACAGACAAGTTACCATAACCTGCCTGAACCAGCTTAGCCCTCTTGCAAATGAAAGTCCAGATTGTATTGGGAATGTTTGTTTTGTCACTTTTTAAATAAATGAAAAAATCAATGGTGTATTCATGGCAGCCAGTAGAGCAAGTAGTCATTTTAGATGGACCGTCCCAGAACCCTTACTGCTGGCACTGAGTGACTGCAGTTCTGGCTGGTATCAGCATTAATCCTGTCTGGGTCAACACAGATTTGCCCAAGTCACAAATTTAAGCTGTATCAGCTGCCATGCTTTCATCTACTAGTTTCGGGAATGTGGTTTCTGCACTAGATCCATCTGGAAATTACCCCCCAAGACATATTGCTTTTTAGTATCTCCTTAGGGCTTGTCTTCAGTGATGAACTCTGCTTCTTCTACCTTTTTTTTCCCCCAATCTTGGGATAGCTGATCAACATCAGGTATCTGAAGATAAAAGGAAAGATAAAAAATACCTGCAGTCAGAAGAACAGTTGCAGTGGGACAGGGAAGAGATGCTGGCTGTGGGTTAGAACCTTAGTTCAGTAGGACTTTGTAATATTAGGGACACCTGGGAGCTGTCTACCCTATCATCTCATTCCTGGTGGCACACTTGCTGGGCAAGTAAGACTGTACAACATGCACAAGAAACACAGAAAATTTTTAAAATTTGTGTTTTGATGGCCTGACTTTTCCATTTTGATCAATAAAAAAAGTCAGTTCTACACTTTTCACACAGTTTTACACTCAGGTTACTCTTTGTTTTCAACTACATTAAGACCCTTCTGTACCTTCATCTTCATAATTTTATTGCATGATAACCCTTCTGTTGACAAGGGAGAGGCTTGTTGTGGTTAGTATTTTCAAGGCAGTGCACAGGAGAGGAACATTGACTGAGCAGCATTGCCCAGCTGTTACAGAGTCTCCCAACAGAATCTCAAAACGTCACAGTACAAATATAAAGGGCTGGTGTGGTCAGGCCACAAGGTCCATCAACAAGCTCTGACACATTTGGCTATATTCCACTAGTAAGACACAGAAAGAGGCTATTCTATGAGTCTCTTATGTAGATATTTAGATGTTTTTCTGTTCAGATCATCTTCCCTCCTCATGGAAAATATTTGCCTCTTGAAAGCTAGGATTAATGCTAAAACTTTTGTTACTCACATTACAAGGCGAGGTCTTTAATTTGGCCAAGAATATATGATGATGATGTACCTTTGTGTCTCAGATTTGGAATGAATGCCACCATATCCAAGGGAGGTTCAAGTACATTAAAATATTACATCTCCTTGGTTATATTAAATTATCAGATTGATGTATGAGGCAGGGAAGGAAAATTAAGATCATGAAGCTGTCTTAAGCCATGCTAACATTTTGCTTACTCGATGTATTGACACTGCCAGAAGATACATCCTCATTCCTAACTTTTTGTGAGTCTCCATATTATAGACAGTTTAGCAGCTGGCTTTTCAGTCTGCATGTTTGCAATTCTCTATTTTACTTCAGTTACATTTTCCATGTCATCTTTCCCCCTTCCATGCCTTGCTCTTTCCTCTCAGTAAGAGATTCAAATATCAGATAACTGACAGTTTAAGAACTTGTGATCACCACTGCATTTCACGATTGGAGATCCTTAATAAATGAGGCATGAGGAATCCCCAGGCATGGAAAAAGTGTAGCTAGCTTGGAGTTCATGATTCTCCACAGATCTTATACCTGGAGATCTGAGATGTCTTAAATATTGAAGTTCCTGTCACTTCTGAGTGTGAAGGTGACCTCGAAGTGATTGCTGCTTCTAACCTGCAACTGGGCAAGTTTAAACAGTCCTGGCCAGAAGTGTGAGTTCTCTTTTTGTTCTTTCCGAACTGTTAATTGTTTATCCTCAATTAAATATTTACTTTGGACTTGTTTTCTAATGTAGGTCTTTATCCGCACAACACAGGTGCAGACTCTTGCCATTTTAACACCACTGATACGATTTTCAAGATAAGCTCAAGTTTTAGTGTCTTGCAAAAAGTCTGAGGCTCCTGGACATGCAAGTAATTTCTAAAAAGAGTTGGACTTCTAAATCACTTTACAGAAAATGATAATGATTATACAGAATGCACCCTGATATGTAGGAAGTTATGAGTAGGTTTAAGGATTTAGCTTAAGTCCGTAGGCAATTAACTAAAGCTAAAGCAACACAGAGAATACTGTCTCCACTCAGATTATATCAGGTTAACATTAATTCCCATACAAATATAAGAATTATTTGCCTAATACCTTTATAGCCATGTATGTGTAACTATACTGCTCTGAGAAGTGTGAACTCTTCTTTCATTGACACCAACCTCTACATTGTCATTGTTGGAATGTCATACTGCACCCTAAATTAAATCATTAAACAATTAAACAATGAAATAAAACATTTATTTGGTGCCATGCATTTAGATGAGAATTCTAATGTGGTGCAGTATGATCATGCATCACTTCTGGGTGTTCTGAAGTCCTTCCAGAGAGAGACCTCATTTAACACAGACTCCCACATTCCCAGCATAGGCACTCAGAAACAGGAAGCAAAGAAACATTTAGACCACTAGTTTTGAAGCAACACATATGGCAAAGCAGGGCTGATAAATGTGAGCCATCAGGTCAGCAGTGTGGCACTGACACAGAGTTATGGGTAGGGAAGCTCATGCTCTTGATTATGTTCAAGATCTAATGGTCTTGAGCTCGGAGCAAACTGCACATCACCAGTGGATCCAGTCCACATTTTATCAGAAGTGCACTGAAAGTGTTCTGGTGAAACATTTTGGGGTTTATGAGTATGTATTTTATAATAAGACCCTTTTACATTACAAGTTTCTCACTACTCTTGGCAGTTATATTTTTACAATCACCTTTGGTCATATTCGCACACTCTGTCCCAACTTAATTGATTTATTTGATTCTGCTAGTGTTTGGAGATCGTCTAAAAATTCATTGGCATGGAAAAATGACAACAAAAAATTAAAAGTAGCCTTCACAAAGATTCTCATCATTCTCTGCCTTTGAGATCTGAATAGATAAAATTATCTTATATATGTTAATGATGGGCTTTGCTTCAGCATCACATCACCTTCCAGTGATTTTATGATTAATCCCTATATATTATTTCTCTCTTCACAATTCTTGTTTTCTATCTGTCTTTAGACAACTGCTTTCCCAGAACAAGCATATTCTTTTCCTGAATTCTGTCCATCTAGCATATAGTGGAGGATACTGTAATAACATATCATTATTATAATAAATATTTTTAAACAGTTACTATTTTATATGTGGTAGCATTTAGCACATTTTCTGATTTAAAAATATGTGTAATAATAATTGTGCTTAATTGTCAGTAATGCTTGAGAATGCAATCTAAAAGAAGAATTTCTAAAAAAAACATGTAGCTATTAATTTACTCACTGACTTTTGGTTCATCAGAATACTTACCTAAATTCCTGCACAACAAAGCACTTAATCTCAGATTAACTTAATGTTTTAAACACATTCTTTTTCAAGAAAACACTAAAGCTAAATATATCCATTATCAAACTGAAATAACTTCACATCAACTTGGAGAGACAACTGGCTTTAAATAAATTAATGAAAAAGTCATTTGGGCCATATTTCCACCCAGAAATTGTACTGCTCCAACTATCTTCTGAATTGAGGATGAAGATATATTGACAATGAAGTGTTTATATCAGAGTAGTTTACTTCAGTATGAGAAGCAGAACATTATATATGCCTTTTTTCAGCTGCATTTTTCCTACAGGTTTCAACTATATAGTTATGCTGGTAAAAGTCATAACTCTGACCAAAATATTATACTAATACTAAATTGTCCATATGGAAAATGACATAGAAATGAATAACCTCATCTGTCATCTTGAGGTTGTGAAGATAGGGCTGGATGGAAAAAATACTTGCTGTGCCTGAAAAAGTGTTCCTACTTCTTAGTTAAGCGAAGGTTTCCCAAATGACTGGGGGTTTGGGGGTAAACACAGATGCAGCGTATCACTGTAACAAGATAAAAAACATCTGAGGATAGTAAAGACTGAAATAGGGAACTAAAAGGAGATACAGATTTATAACTTAATCTATATATTCAAGTGTCTTTGATGCCTTGGTTTCTGTTTTCTTTCACATTTTGCAAATGGCATAAACATGAGACAGTAAGTGAAGAAATGAAACAGGAACACACCGGTAGGAAGCAGCACTATAACACAGCAACCTCACAGGATAAAGCTATAATCCAGCAGTTGGTAAAAACAAGGGCAGCTGGCAGCAGCCAAAGCCCAGCAAGGGACAGACAGTGCCTGTAACAGCAGGTCTTCTACAATAATCAGTGGACAGGATCAATGTTATTTTTGACACTTTTTTATTTTAGGCTTGACATTTTCAAGTAAAAACAACATAGCTTCATTTCAAAGTGATTTACAAAGAGAAAACAATAGTTTTTGTAGTTGTCATGAGGTTCTGGAATTGAGAGGAGTTGTCAATGCTATTTTTTAAGAGTGGTTTACCTACAGGACTCTCTGAGGGGTCTTGAATATTTTATAATAAGCTTTTTATTTTTATTTGAATTACTGCCATCAGTCTCTGATTAAATAATATGACAGAATAGGAAAGAAAGAAACAAAGTCTTAGGATAAGGATTCCTCATGGGGCATTAGAGTTGGAAATATACAAACTAGAAATGGAATTTTAAGTACACAGAAAAGAGTCCCCATCACTTTGGATAATCAGCTTCATTTTTCTAGTTTATTAATGTCTTATGCCACTGTCTGCTCACTGGTATAATAATTTTTCTAAAATTTTATAATTCTTAAATTTCTATTAATAATTTATTCCTAAAAAAATAAACCAACAAGGTAAAGAATCCAGGAATTCAGAGGTATCCTTTTGCTCTTTTTTCCACAAGGAAAAAGAGCTGAAACCTTTTTTATGCTATGACTTAAGAAGAGTATTGCAGGTTTTGTTGTTTGGGGGTTTTTCTCCCAAAAATTAGTTGGTAATCTTTGAAATTAAGACTTTGAAGGCATTGTGGATATAGAATTTGAGGCAAACATTATTTAATTTAATCCAAAAGATCAGTATGAGGGAGATGTCCTTAGAAGATTAGTTGAGAGATTTGATCAATTCCTAACATCTTATATTGATTAATGTTCTTTTATCTGACAGGAAATATTCAAATATATAAACCTATAATATAAAGCTATGCCTATAGACCTATAGGCAAAGTCACATTCATGGCTCCTAGGAGAAGCTCTGTGCTTCCTGTGAAGAATTGGAAAAGCCTAGATGTGCCATTAACACTACCCAAACTTGAATCTGACCCCTTAACATGAAATGTAGGGTAACTTCTAAAATTACCTTTCTTGGAATTCTAAGCCATTTAGAAACTAAAAATCATATTGGTAAACAGTTTTGTAAACATTTGAGTGAGAGATTTGTAACAAATTAATATCTGGAAAATATTTCTGTTTCCAGGAGAAATTGATGAGATTTGAATTCTCTAAGGTTAGGTGAAGTATTGATCATTTTAACCATCTAATTTTATCCTGATCACGCAAAATACTTCTATTTTATTATACTGCAGAAATTGATAAGACTGACAGACATCTGACCTTAAGTAACCTCATTTTTCTACATTCGTCTGCTAAGGTCAGAATTGTGTGTTTGTCTGTTCCCTAAAGAAAAAAAACTATTAAAAAGGGTTGGTGCCAGAAACCCAGCACGCATACAACCCTCTGCTAACGAGTTGGTGCCAGTAAGTGGCCAGTGGGACTGGTGACACACTTCCTTTCTGAGCACCGACAATACAGAATTTAAATAGTACCTTGCATAACCTGAAGATTTGCTTTCCAAAAAATAGAACAGGACTTGCAATGTTCTACAAACTGAAATCCAAACACCAAGGAAGCGTGAAATCAGCTGTTCTCATAGGCCACTACAGTTTGAAAAAAATTGCCAGTCTTGCTGTCCCACTCACTTTCCCAAAATGTGACAAGCAAAGACAACCTTGTACCGAGTTCGACCATCACATTCTCAATTCGCTAAGCACTCTTACAGCTCCAGAAGTGAACACAGACAGGTATGTTCTGTGCATCTTTTTATATATATCTATCTATAGATACACATATACATATAGATTTATAATTTAATATGATAAAATCCCATTACGGGAAATCAATGCTATAGAACGGTTTTCAGATTCCACTCTTAACTATCCATAGTACATGTATGAATCCATCTGTGAATGCAAAATTCATTTACACAGGTAAATTGCATAACTGATTGAACACTTGCCAGGCTTGTGTGTTCAGATGGGGGATTATTTTAACATCTACCTCAAATTGTGTGGATGTAGTGTAGGCATTCTGCTGAGTTTATGACTAATATCCCTCATGGGAGACCTATAAAAGGGAGAAAATAATCTGTGAAGAACATACTTAACTTGATTAGTTTGAGCCTAAACATTTGAGCAGCCTTTGAACATCAGATGAGATGGTTCCAAGAGCCTTGTCTAAGACTAGCACCTCTGACTGCAGGTTCAGGAACATACTGTACAACTAAAAGGACATTATGCTGCATCTGGAAAAGATCTTACAAATACATAGTAAGTGTGTGTTTAGATACTTAAATACAACATGCACTACTTTCAGACAGTATTGTGTATTTAGGGCATGACCCTGACTCAGGAGGTTGCATATGGCAGGGTTTGTTTGGTTTTCAATTCCATTGTATTTTATGTTTCTGCTCACCTCTGTCTTGTTTAATTATTCTTCTTCCTTTATGCATCCACTGACTGCATGTCTCTTCTAAGAGAGTGTAGACAGTCCATCTCTATGCAAAGAAGTGACAAGTAGTAATTTGTTTGCTTTTTTAAAAAAAGCTCTCTCTCTCTCTCCATATGTTCCTTCTCTCTGTTTTAAAGTTATTTCTCCTCATATGCTGGGCCTTGAGAGGGAAATGTACCTTCAGAAGTAACCACTGCCCTTCAAATTCTTATCTAAAGGAATTCCATAGGAAACCTTGGAGCTCTTACAAAAATTTGGACTATCTGTTATTTATCAGATTTACAAGGACACTAGTCTTTGGCTATCAAGCCCTTTTGGAGCCACCAAGTGTCCTCTCCCCTTCTCCTTGCTTTAAAGAGTAGGGGTAAGTTTGCTTTGTGCCATCAATCTGTAATAAAAAGAAGTTAACTATAAATACTGGCAAGATTTTAGCTCTGTATTAGCCCTGAAGCCCTGACATCCATGCCTGTCTATGTCACATTCTGGGGTCTCGCAATTGACAGCAAACATTTGGACCCAGCCTTTACTGGGTGGAGAAACTCTTTAAGAACATCTTTCTATCAGTAACCACTGGTCTGTTATCACTTACCTGGCTTGTTAATCAGAACTTTTAATGTGTGCACATTTCTCAACATCATCTTAGTTACAAAGTTACCAGTATTAATTTTTTTCCCTTATGAAAAGACCCATACATTTCCTGTAGGGTTGGTTCTTGTGATAAGCCAGAAACTGAAGTAACCTCACTTGAGTAACAACAGACTTACTATAAAACTGTCTTTTAAAGTATATTTCAATTGTATCATTGTAAATAGATGCATGTAAAACACTGCACAAACATCCAGTGCTTGGGAAAGTCAAAAAAGGGATGGCTTGACAGATACAGCCTATTCTAATATCCAAGGAGCAAATGGGTTCAGAAAGTATTCCTGAAGTACAATAATACAGTTTGGGCTTCTCTGGGGGGAGACATTAGTATGTCTCCCTGAGGGAACCTGAGAAGCACTCAAAAAGAAGGCAAATAAAAATATCAAAACCAACATTATGTAGAGCCATGACAACATATAACTTGACATCTTGTTGGCCAGGTAACTTAGTGAGAATGATGGTGACCGAGAATATTGTTCAGCAGGAATAGAAGGCAAAACTCTCATGTTCCAATCTCAGTTGCCTCCCTGGCCTTTTTCTGCTTCCCTTTCCCTGCCTCCTTTTGTTTACTGTTTTTTTGTTTGGGTTTTGGGTTTAGCTAAATAATCCTTATAAATTAATTTGAGACCACTAGGTAAAAGGAATAAAACCACCATATTCTATTATTACATTAATTCAAGAGCTTCTGATAGTATATTTTTTGGGCCAAATCCTGCTCTTTTTGCAACTCAGAAGTCTTTTCAGTCCATAATCATTTTGTACTACTTCCAACTTGCTGAAATATATTCTGTCCACAGCTAAACAGTTCCTGACAAATCCAGCCAATTTGAGTCTAAGTATTTGAGTTTCTGACGTCGCTATCTGTACAAATGTGCAGACCTACAAGGTTAAAGTTCAGTGTTTTAAGAGTATATCTTCACATGTACTTGTCCTCAGCTTTCCTAAGCATATTATTTAAAGCATTTTAAACTATGAAATTATTATGGCCACTGCACTTGCAACTCATTTTTCTACATTTTCACCTAGACATCTTGCCCATGCTATTTTGTAATAAACAATCCGTGACAACGCAGGTTAAGTGAGTTGACAACAAATATAAGTCTGCTCCAAAACTGCGGTTCTGAATGTATCTGAACTTCAGCAAGGCCAAAGAGAAGTCAGGGCAATGAAATTCAAGCCCTTTCTTAAGTAATTTTTTCCTGACTCCATGGGTTCTGTTCATTTTCTGTGATACTAATTAGTCCTCATCTGGGAAATTTACATTTGCTTCTCTTAAATACAAATTTAACCTGAAGCAGGGGCTGGGAGGAGCATCCTGCTAGCACTGAAAAGAGAGCTAGTGGTTTAGAAATAGAGCTGGTAGTTCCTCTTTTTCTTGCTGGTTGAAAGGGCACTGTCCATCTCACTGCCTCTCCTTCCTTCAGCTGGTGCCATGCGGTTTTGCCTCCTCTTCCACACTTCTGCAATTGCTGAGTACAGAGAACTGCAGTTTCTGTGAATAGAAGTGCTTTTCAGAACTTTGGCTCCAAAACACAGGAACCCAAAGAACTTGTGTATTCTCTGGCCTCATATCTATAATTTTTCTGTAGTCTTTAATATATGCTAATCTCTTGACAATGTCAATGTTTTTCTAGGGGAAAGGAAACAATATTTGCTTTGTGAGGAAGCTACAAGGAGCTTGGTAACCTGTATGTAAAAGAGTCTCATTAAATAGGCTCTCTAGCCAAGCATGCACAAGCTAATCTTCCAACAATAAAAGACACAGCATTTTTAAGAGAATAGAGAAGGCCTTGGGCTGATCTGGTAGGAAGAAACTGAAGGCTCACAGGTTGCAGCCTTTTGGCAAAGCAAATCACATCTGAGAAATACACAGTTCTCTGTATGAAATGTCTCTATTTCTAAAATGATAAGTCAACCTTTGTCAATGTTTCTGTGGTTGTGAAGGCAGCGACACAATCCATTAGTAGATGCCAAGAGGAGTGTTGCTGAGCCTGAGGCAGTTTGAGTGAGGTTCACTCTGCTGCTGCTCCTGCGCTGCTTGTAGCACCATTCTCCTGCCCCCAGACCTGCCAGTAGCACCCTCCAAGGTAAGAGCTGTTGCCAGCACTGCGGCTGCAGAGAGGAAGCTCTTCAGCCCGGGGCTGGAGCAGGTGGAGGAGAACCTGCAGGGGCCAGTGTTCAAAGCAACCTTGCTGAGCAGCACGCGCCTGCCAGCAGCGGTGTGCCCTGTGCATCTCCTCCGTGCATGATCTGACATGCCCAGTGCCAGAGCAGGATTAGGAGCTGAGATGTGGGCATGCATTCTCAAGCAATGATTCTCTCTGACCTCCTCCCCTCTCACGTGATGCAATTAATTGGGAGCCTTGCTGTTCCAGCTTTTTGACAATTCAGAGGTCTGCAAAAGATTGAGCCAGACTTGTTTTGTATTGAGGATGAAATACATCTGGGATGATGGTTAGAACGAGATCTGTCTGCCTGTAAGACTTGGAGGATTTTAGAGGTATGGAGGGCTTGTGTCCATCCCCTACAAAAATGGCATTTCTGAAAGAATTAATGGTCTGTCCGTTTTTCAGTCAGAGCTTGTTGTTTTTTGCTTATCTTATTCCAAGACATTATTTTTTGAGAAACATATTTGGTTCATCAAGTGCACTTGGGAGCTTTCACCCATGTCATCACAGCCACTGTATTCAGCTGGTTGCCACTTTCACAGTGGGTTGGAAAGGCAGGCTCTGTGCCAGGCACCATCATTGTGTCATCTATGACACAATGTTTTATTAACTATCACTGCATGTAGCAGACACTTAAGAAAGAACATTTCTGAACAGAAATTGCACTGTGAAAGCATGCACAGTGTATGGAGATGGACCACTCCAACAGGACACAGTGACAGTGTAAAACCTTCTCCCTGTCATAGTAGCTGCAACCTTCAATCTTTGTCTTTATAGTTCAGTAGACAGAAGGGTGTCAGTGGTCCTTTAGAGAATGTGAAGGAAAAAATATATCCTTACTCCTCCCAAATGATCTTTCATTGTCTTTAATCAAAATTTATCCCTCTGCAGAAGTGTAACAAGCGTTATCTCCCACTTAGAGCCGGGTGTTGTAGAAGCCAAATCCTGGCCCTGCAGATAGGGCTGAAATTCACTCAGCATTGTGCTGTGCACAGTCCTTCAGAGAAAAGTCAATACAAGCAACAAAGAATATACCAATACTACTGTTGTTATCCTATATGTATATCTGATTCCACTGTCTTCCGTGCTGGCCCAACAAGTGTTGATATTACAGAAGAGGCAGCTTATCCAGCTAGAAAACAAGCAGGCTGCAGGACTAGATGTAGAGAAGATACTGTGAGAAAAAACAGAATATGAGAACCTGTCAGAGCTCAATGGGAATAATTATGTGCCTAAAACTGCCCCCAAAAGAGGGGCTTGGAGGCCTTTTTAGTAGAGAAGACTGCATAGATCAGCTTTGTGAAGTGATTCTTTGAGCTGAGGGCTTTGTTGGTTTTGCAGGTGGCCTGTGTTGGTTTCAGTGGTTTTTTACAGGTGCCTAAAGGAGAATTTGTGATTTCTGATATATTGCCTGGAAGTGGCCTCCCATATATGAGATAATACTCAGTATTACAGAAAGATATGACTTTTGGTGCCCTGCATTCCAGTTCATGTGTCATCTCCCACACTCATCTATTTTACCAACATAGTATTTACATAGTTTTAAGAAATATAAATGTACTGAGAGCAGGGAAAATTCTACTGACTTTTTACTCTATGGCTGCATAATGTCTGCCTTTCTGTGGAAGTGAGTTTAAAAGTTGGATCAGGTGTGCTGGAATCTCTTCTCCTATCCAGTCTGTTTAAAACCAGGCATAAATGGTGTAAAGAGACTGACCAAAAAAGGCAGAGAACTGGATATGCAGCTTTGAAATTAGTTCAAGAGAATATCAGAGTCATTCTTTCCATTGTTATTTGAACGCCCTCGTTACTGCATGGTACAGTGTATTCTTTGGAAAAGAAGTGCATCTTGGGGAACAGATTGGACAGTGTTATAGTCTAAAATTATTTGTTATTCACTTTGCAAGGTACAGCTGAAAACATAATTCACCACAAGGACTAACTTAAAGGTGCATATTGCTTCTGTATGCATTGGCAAGCTGTCAAGCTGCTAGTGTGAGCTCTTCCTTACCTCTTACCCCAGTCCTGAAGTCAGGTACTCAACTGTTGTGAAAAGCCTGTGTTGTACTGCAAAATTCTCACATGGAAAAGACCAAGAGGTTATTTGATCCACATCCTTAGCAGTGCCAGATTCTATCTATGTTATTCGAGGTATTTTTACTCTCCCTTTCTTTCTCTCTCTGTGCCACTGTTTGATGATATTAAATCCTTCTATCCACACAGGACTGATTTCAGGCTTTATGTCTAAACCACAATCAATGTAAACCATATTAGATTTCTGATATGGACAACTGCTAAACTCAGAGGCATTCTCCACAAACTGGAGTCCCTAAGGAAAGAAAAGGTTCAGATTTGAACTGGATCTTAAAACTTGGGATATCTGTTAAGAGACAGATACAAGTTTGCATCATGATTAAATGGAGAAAAGACATTTTATTTTGGTCACCCCAGATATGAAAACCAACTTTTTTTCTAGAAAATGAAAATGATAGCTGGAGTATCTGTTCATCATGTGGCGCTGTTGCCTACAACGCAATCAGTGAAGGCCTCCCTTGGCAGACAGCCTGCATAACCTTCCCAGCAGGCTCCATCCCACCCTTTCTTGCAGTGCCCAGCTGCCAGCGGTAGAAGCCTCTACACTATGTCTTGCCAGTGAGGCACCACACCAGCTTTTCCCACTGTCCTATAGTAAGGACAGATACCAAAATCCCCTCTCTGCTTTACCTATGAGCCCCAGTAACGTCCTTCCTACACTTCTGCATTAACGTGTGTCAGATTGCCACACGTTATCATGATAATAGATATTCCAATTTTAATCTTTCCACATTGTTCTCCAAGAAGATTTGAGCACCAGTGTTGCAGCATGCTGTAAAAGCAGTCCAGCAATAAAGAGGAGCAAAGGAATTTAATCTCTCTAAATGTCATATAAGGCATCTGAACACTCCAACAGAGAGCTGCAAAATAACTCACTTCCCACTGCTGAGAATAAATATTTGTTAGTTAATGTATAATTGTGTAATTAGGGCCTTTCCCAGCAATAGAAAGAAATTTGTGAGGCATGTCTTCAGTTGATACATGCAGGTTTAATGATCTTGTCCCAAGTGCTTGTAAAAGACTAATGTTGAGACAAGCCCAGAGCTAAATGAGGCCTTCTTTATTAAGCAAGGCTGCTGTATTTGCACTAGACAGCACAGCAGAAGAAAGATGTTTCTGACAGCTAATTTATTCATCTGGATTAGATGTTACTTATTTGTCATGTTTTAATATCTCTGTGTTGATTATCAGTTCCTTTAGTTAAAATGGAAGTTGCATTGTCATCTGTTTATAATAGAAACACATTGAAATAACACACAACACAGTTAACGTCAAGTGGCAGGTTCTGGCCACTTCTGTTTAGTGAAAGCAGTACAGTTTCTTCAACTCAGCTATGGAAAATTATGTTTTTGGTAGGGTAGAGGCAGGTGTCATGTGATCTGTTTTAAACCTAGTACACTAATTTCAGCAAGGCAGCCCAAGCCTGTCCATGTACTTGTGACACAGTGGTAGTAATGCAAGACTGTAAGCTCCCGACTAATTTTAGACTTATCTTGGAAGAGGGGGAGTGAAGGGCAGGGGTAATGTAGTTTCTGCAGCATGCATTTCTGCACTCAGATATGGGCAGCATAATCAAATCTCTCTTACGAAAATTAAGGGCCTCAGGCTTCTTGGTATATTGCCAGGGCAACCTTTACTTGGACAAAATGCTGCTGCTCCTCCTTCCCCCATGAAAATTTCATCACAAAAGATGATGATGCAAATAGCTTTATAGGATCACAGACACACCTTTATTAACTCTGATTGTCACTGAATTGCAAAAGATTGGGGGTGAGAGTAGGGAGTGAAGCAAACATAGATGAAGCAGACTTAAGAGCCAGCACCCCCAGCCTGGGGAATCTTTATTTTTACAAGTATCCCCAGTCAGTGAGAGTTCTTGGCTCCTGAGATGAGTGAGCATTTGCAGATTGGTCTCATTATTTGCATACACTTCTTTGTTCCAAAGAAATCTTGGAGGGAAAAAACCAAAAACACATACAAGGAAAGCACTGAATTTTCTATCTTAACTGAAGCAATGTCATCTGCAGAGTTCACCCATCTGCCTATTTAGTTGATCTTATAAAATAAATTAACTAGCCCATTTAGTTTTTATTTCCTCCTCTTCCCTTTTTCGACTCTCTTTGGCAAAAGAAATAACGAAATTCAAAGGAAATGAGTTGTGAAACCTCTAACAGGCTGCTAACCATTAGTTTCTATAATCCGTGCTGGCAATGCAGTTATTCACTGGGTACATTTGGCCTCAGATTGTCCTCTTGAATGAACAGGGAAGATAGGGATGTTCACCTCTGTTTGGATGTCCTTAGAAAGCACCACATCCCTTTCTCTTGATGGGGGTCAGTGTTCCCTTCCCCATATTCTTTTTTCTCTATCCCTACCAACTGCTTCAGAGATTTTTGCAGATATACAGGTATAGTTAGGTGTTGCCTATTCTTATGCTGCCTTCCCTCAACTCTGCTGTGTACCAGGCCTCTCCTACATTGTTGGCACCTTTGTGAGTTTGACCTGAGTTACCAGGACTTCCCATGGAAGGAAGAAGGGGAACAGCAATGTGGACAATTTGAATTTCTCTCATCCTCTCACTGCTGCCTGAGCTTCCCACGACTTCTGAAACAGAATGATGAACAGAGCACTGCTGAGGTGCTATGCAATAGGAGGAAAACCTCCAGCATCTGACTTGCTTTTGCCACCTCAATCATGGGTTATCTTGCAATTGACTGTGACCATCCACACATACATCTCTATAAAGCCACTGAGAGCCAAGAGCATTGTGCTCACCATGAGACCAGGACCAGTGTAAGTTAGAACTTGCAGGCAGCTTTTATGCTTACAGCAATGACAACAGTCTTGCTGTTGTCTGAAGCACTAGACCAGGTGGATTTTTTCAGGTGTTCTAACTCCATCATTTTTGTGCCAAGTTGCCTCCCTAGTCTCCGAGTGACCTGGATTTGCTTGCTACCTCTACTCTGGTTTTGGCATGTGGAAGGCACAATTGGAGGCAAGAAACAGTGAATTCCAAGTTCCTCCAAACCCGCTAATACCTCTCCTGATGATGGTCTAGGAGGATGTAAAGTATGAGTTAAAAGCCGCTAACAGCTTTCAAGCCCTTCACTTGTCAGATAGCTGTGGGTGTTAGCGCTCAACCTTTGCTGTCTTCTTTCCCAATACCACCCATGATGGAGGAGGGACCACAAAGGACCACATGACAGGCTAAGGGGCTGTGGAGGTAGACTATGCCAGGAACTCTTATCTTCTTGCACAATTCCTTTAAGCACAGAATGAAGAGGCACATGCATAGAAACAGCATGGTCATGGGCTTTCTTTAATTTCAGGACACCAAGCACAAAAGCAACTAGTGTCCATAGGAAAAAAAAATCCTAAGAATCCATACTCCTTTAACTACATGTAGCCATCTTTCTCACTTACTTATTCAATCTTTTTTTTTCCCCTAGATAAAACCCAATCTAACCTCACAAGCTGTTGCTGCAGGGTTTGGAATAGGACAGTAGATAATAATATGATTCTTTTCAATGTTTTTTGGGAGTATTACTGTCCTCATTTGTTATCCACAAGGCTCTATTCACCCAGGTGGAAAAAAAAAAGCCATCAACCTTCCCTCTGCTTTTCCTCTGCCAAAGTTAATGTACTGACTTTGTTTCTATAAAGGGAAGAGGTAGGTGGGAACAGTTCTTCAGGCATGTTGATTAACAAAACGTGAGTGCTATACACTATGCATGGAAGCAAGCCCAATGTGGATTTGGGAGCTGCCCAGTCACACACAAGGCCCTTCATTGCACAACCTGGCAGACACACATGGAGCTGTGCAACCTAGCTGGGAGACAGGGGAGGCTAACAGCTCCTTGAATTCTTCCCTGTAACTACCCATCACATTCAGGCAGTAGCACTGGAGAAGGTATGCACTCCATGCCCTGCATGACACCAGATTGACAGAAAGTCATTTGGGAAACAAGTCTCAGAGCAATGTGCAGGCATCAACCATATTACTATACACAAATAAAATTTAACTACTTCTTAATGACACAAAAATAAGACTTGACAGTGATGTTTTACATAACAAAATAGCAGATTGTTGCATATTCACTGACTCTGTTACCATGGTGCTCAGCTATCCTTGGGCATACTGTCTAGAACAGTAATGTGCTCTGGGTATCCTGATGGTGAAACCCAGTCCAGGACTGACATTGCACAAGTTGGGTTTTTTTGTAGAGCTGTGTGCTGAACTGCTTAGATCACTGATGTAAATGTCACTGTGAAGGACTGTCATAAAACGTTTGGCACTACAACTGAGGCCATGGTGGAGCAGAAGGAGAAGGCCAGGGTATTTCTTTTTAAAGTATTTTGAAGGAAAATGTGTTTCATCATCCAGTGACTGCTATGGATGGCTGAGGAACAATGCAGTCAAGGAAGTACATGCAGAAAAAATGTTGAAATACATCGGCTTCTTCCTCGTGAAGGCATTTCTCTCAAGCACTGCAGGTACTTCAGTGAAAAACTGATGATCCAAATGCATATTTTTCCTGAACATATTACAGGCATTCCACACAGGTATTGTACTCATCACTAGTTATTCATTAAGCAACATGACTAACATCTGTCATGTGGTGTTTGTTCACTCATTATCTGTCTATGGGTGAAGAAGTCTGCTGCAGTGGTATGCAGGTTGTCTTGCTAAAGGTTTTTATTTTTTTTTTAAATCACGATTTATTATGTGTTACTCTACATTCAGGGCATGAAATGTGCTTTATGTAAATACTTAAGCCAAAAGGTATGAACAATCCCATGGAGAATTTTTTAACTTTATACAAATGTCTCATATAAAATTCTGCATCATCTGCAGACCAGCCTTACCCTCTCTGTGTGCAGTAGACTGCACCAAAATCAAACTGCTTAAGGTAGTCATGATAGTACACTCCTTAACTTAGACCTTCCATGGCTGGATGTGTAACACTTGAAAGCAATGTTGAGGTGTCCAAATTTCAACAGATAAAGAAAAGTAGAAGATGCATAGTTGAGAGGCATTGAGAACAGAGTCATCAACCAGGCAAAAAAAAAAAAAAAAAGACTTCTAAGTGAAAAATGGCAGAGGCTTCAAGAGAGGCTCGTAGTTCATACTCAGTAAAACATGTAGTCTTTGCCACTACATATCAGGTTTCCTTTGCCCAAATAATGTCTTTCATTTGCTCCATCTAAAACATTTTCTGACATTTATTCATTCATTTCAAGCTGTTCTAGGAAACATCTGTACAGCAAATGTGTCTTAGACATACAGCTTGGATGAAAGAGACTTCCTTTTGGACTGGACAGCCTGAAGTAATGACCTATGCAAATAATACAAATGATTGATACTTGTGGCATTGCTCACCGCAGTGCTATCTGCTGTTTCTCTCTTGATTTTTTAATGAGATTTAAAAGCCTGTGAGTGAATAACCCTAGTCTTTTCATTAATTTAGCCTAGCATGAAAAGCTGTGGGGCCTATGTGGCAGGTGCTGTGGGTTAACAATAGGGGTACTGTTTAATCCAAGGGAAACAAAGAGGAGAAAAGGGCCATGAATAAAAGGATATGGGATCTTTTATGAGGTCAGGAGATGCATTTTAGATCAGGAGCTCCAAAGAGAGGCCAGCTATGGAAAACATTCCTTCTTACCACACTCACTTGGCCAGCAGCATGAAATTATGCCTTGTAATTTGTTTTGCAAAAGACAATGGAATCAAAGTGAAATAACTAAATGCTAGAAGTTTATTGATACTCAGTGGATCACCTCTCCTTCTAGGAGTAGTTGATTACAGTTCCTTGGGGAATAAACTATTTTTCTGGATGTTGTTCCTTACCAGGCTCACCTCTTTGAAACTCAGAGAAACACAGGGAGACAGTCTAACAAGTGCAATAGCATTTCAACACAGGGGAAAATGGTATGTGATTTACAGGTTTGTTTTTCAACACTGACTCGGTTAACTGAGAGCACTAATTATGCAATCAGTGATTGGGAGTTTAGAGTGGAAAGGAGAAACATTGAATCAAAATTGCAAACAAACTTTCTATAGAATGCCTGAAAGTGTTTTTGTTCTTGTCTGTGCTCTGTAACTGCAGTGGGTTCAGGGTCATTTGTGTCAATCCTTGTGCCTTTAAGATACTGTTTCAATGTATCAATGGGCCTTTACAGACCTAAAGACAAATGGAGAAGAGTACAGTTTCACTATTTAATCAAATACCTTCTAGTTATGGAGCACAGATGTTCAGGGTCAGGAACACACAAGTGTAGTATTGCTGTAATGTGTCAGGCTACTGATGCTGCTGTTGGAATAATCTAACCATTTGCAGGTGACTCAGAAGAAGGTGCAAGAGCACTGAAAGGAAAATTGTATCATAGTTTGCCTATTGAAAGGGTTCTTCAGTACTTTCAGTCATTTGCCATAAGTATTTGTATACCGTACAATTTTGAACTTTACTTTTAAATCAGTGAGTGAGGCAATGATGGATGCTCATATTATTGACTTATGTGGCCAATGGCTTCTCAAGTTTCACAACGGTTTTGGGCCAAGCAATAACACCTGTAAACAACTTTTATGTGGTAATTGTGCATCATGAAATTATACTTTTTAATTAGAAGTTCTGCCTTATAACTTCATGAAGCATCCCCCATTTTTGCCTTAATAAAAAAAGATTAGAGTAGTTTCCTCATGACACTCATTTTTAAAATGTTTATTATGGTGCTTTCTTCTTGCTATTTCCTTTAGCATACATAAATGACTTTTTTTTTTAACTACTGCAGTTTGGCAATCCTTTTCTTTTTAATAACTGGGTAAACCCATGCAAAGACTGGTCACTTAATGTGCTTGTGGATTTTGTGGTTTCTTCAGTCCTGCTTTTAGGCCACCAGGAACTTCTTGCAGATGTATTTAACTGAGCACTATACACAATAGTAAGGACTGCTTAAAGGCCATGTAGTTTCCTGTGGACAATCTCACATGAGCATTCATTGGGCATTATTCAAAATTTTAGACAGCTGTCTCCATTTACCTTCTAGCCAAGGCATGTTCCTTTGCCTTGTATGTGCTCTCCTTTACATTTTCTCATACTCTGTTGAATATTTTCTACTTGTTTCTTTTCTCTTTCCTCTTCTCCTCCATTTCCCCTCCTCCCATTTCAACAATGTTTGCATGAGAAATTTCAGCTGGCCTTTTGGTTGATGTACTCCAACTGATGTACCTGTACATCCCTAACTCCTCAGTGTTGATGCAATTGATATGAACGACTCTATTTCTTGAGTGTTTACTTCCTGTTGCGGGGGCCTGTACAAGGAAGAAAACAATTTATCCCCACAAAACCAGTGTTTGTAAGATGAACCGTGTCCACTCCAGAAGCCCTTTGCCAGGGCGCATAACACATTGCTATACCCTTTCCCTGACCCATTTAACCCCATTTCCAGCCCTAATAACTTAAAACAGGTAGGTTGCCTTCCTTCTGCCTGGAAGCGTGAACAGAGCGGCAGAGGCTTGCGCACAGCTCTATGTGGCTCCCGGGAAAGGTTTCACAAACAGAGTGAGCTTCAAGAGAGCTTCCTCTACTGCAAGGGGTTTTGAGCATCTCATGGAAAATCACTAGCCGGTATCTCTCTCTCGCCCCCAAACACACGGAGAGCGTGCACAGGAACATTTATTGAAGGTACAAAATGCATGAGGGAAGTGAAACGCAATTTCTGCTCTGAAGGATCTATAATGCACACATGTGGACGTCTCAGAGAAGGGGTGAAATCTGCCGACAGAGCCCTTCTCTCCTTGGAACTTCTGCTCACCTTTTCCCCATGCTTCCATGCACCCAGGAAAGCCACAGCCCTAATTTCTCAGCCTGACGGCGTCGAAAAAGAAAAGTTCCGCTGAACCTGCCAGCACGAGGGAAAAAACAACGTAAAACTGAGCGGCGTTAGCCCTTCTTCCCCTGACTCAAGGGAAAACACGGAGGGGGACGCAGGGCTCCGGGCGCACGGACCAGCCGCGCTCCCCTCTCGGTCCCCACACCGGCAGCCGTGCGGGCAGGGCGGCGACCCCGCTCCTCTTCCCTTTCCCCTTCCCCTGGGCGGCCCCTGGAGGGCGGGCGATGCCGGACCCCACCGCCGCCCTTGCGCTCCGCGGGGACCGCCTGTCCCTCGCCGTGGCCGCGGGGTGGGTCCGGGAGCGCCCCGCCGGCCTCTCCCCCGGCGGCGGCCCCGCCTGCGCGGGCGGGAGGGCAGAGGAAGCGGGAGAGCCCCAGATTCAAGTCGCTACTGAGGAGGGAGGGGAGAGAACTGGGGGAAGGAGACAGCCGGGGGGAGTGGAGCGGAGGAGGGAGGAAAGGAGGGAGGAGAAGAGAGTGGGAGGGGAGTGTGGAAGACTAAGGGAACGCGGCAGGAGCCGGTAGAGGAGGCACGGAGGACGGCGGGGGTAAGCAGAGCTGTCAGGGGAAGGACAGGGCGGCTTCGGGCACCCACGGCCGCAACGAGGGTAGCCGCCCCGGCCCGCCCGCCGCGCTCCGCCCGCCCCGCTCCGCTCCGTCCCTCCTGCCGGCACCATGGTGGACAGGGGCCCCTTGCTGACCTCGGCCATCATCTTCTACCTGTCCATCGGGGCGGCGATCTTCGAGGTGCTGGAGGAGCCCCACTGGCGCTCGGCTACCGACGACTACAAGCGGCAGAAGACGGAGCTGCTCAAGCAGTTCCCTTGCCTGGGCCAAGAGGGGCTGGACAAGATCCTGCAGGTACAGCGGGTGCCTCCGGGGCTGGGGCTGGGACCGGGGCTGGGGGTACCGGGCGGCAGCAGCAGGTGCTGCCGGGCGCCCCGGAGCGGAAAATCCCGCGCCTGTAGGCGGGCAGGGGAACGAGCCGGCTCCAGGCAGAGCCTAACCGTGCGTGTGCCTTCACAAAGCCCGGTGCCGAAAAACTGTCCCTCGAGCGGGAGCGTAGGAAAACCTCTTAATCGTTCCAAACAACTTAATGATAGAGGCGCTAAATGGGTCCGCGTTTCCTTCTCTTCCCCCCCAAGTCCTGAAGGAGCTGAGGCTGATTTCGGAGCTGGCCGGCGCGGGGGTGCCGGCCCGGAGCGCTCCCGCCAGCGCGCCCGCCGCTCAGCCCGCGCCCGTGAATGCGGCTCTTGTTTTAGCGCCCAGGGTGGTTCTTTCTGCCTCAATGCATGGTGTGTTAGGAGGAAGGGAAGGTGAAGCCAAGTGTCTCGATCCTCTTCTGTTTGGTCTGATCTCCTTCCCCTTCTCTTTTTTTTTTTTTTTTTTTTTTTTTTTTTTTTTTCCTGTACTAAATGCTGAAGAGGTGCCCGAGGGTCCCGAAGGTCAGTCGGGGTAACTGGGGAAAGGGTTTACGGCTCGCACGGAGAGATGCTCGCAACTCTTGCGCTGTTATACGTTAAGGAAACTAACTTCTTTCCGAGCGGTAAGGAGTTGGTAATCGTCCTGTCTTGCTTACCTGGCAGAATGCCTCGTACTGTGTAAGCTTAGAAGAGTATAGGCTCCTGATCCTAAAAGTTTGTGGTTTAAGCTCTCTTTCTTCTGTTGGTGGCAGCCTTCTGCCTGCTGGAGATAGCAGTTTTCTGGTGGTAGTGTCCTTACTGTTACCATCTTAGGATCCTGTTAAGCGTGTGTTTGTGGCATAAAGTGGAACAGGTGGGTGGAGGCTTGAAGCTGTAAAGGGAAAATGAAAGACATGAGTTTTGAGTATGCTTTTGCTGTTCTGGAATCTTAGTGAAATTGTACTCCAAGTTATCTCCGAAACTTGTTTTAATGTCCTCAAGAGAAAAATCTTACTTGCATTGGCATGTACATGAAGGCTGGCATGCTTAACTTGCTGCAGACATAATGCAGAATCTACGTTCTGCCTCGATGTAGGATGAAATTACTGTTGGTATAAGGGAATCATTAATTCTTTTTTTTTTTTTCTCCCCATGATCCCTGTCACAATTAATCCTGAAATGGCAGAAAGATTTTTCTTAAAATACAGGATGAAAATGAAAAAATGTGGAGGGCCTTCTCTCTTCAGTGCATGTTAGCTCCTGGTGATAGTATCATATTCATGTGATTTGAGTTTTGCCTCTGTACTACTTCCAATCATATCCTACTATCCATGTCCAGTCTTGCTGCTTTGATGATCTCTCACAGATACTCTGTTGTTGTCCTAAACTCAGTTTAACTAAAATGCAAGTCTTATTTTGCCTTTATTTCATTCTTACTGGTAACCAAAAACTTTGCCACCTGCTTTCTTTCAGACTTGAAGTTTTGCTTGTGTTCTTATTCAACTTCTATGTGAGAAGTGATGTGAAGGAGGGGAGTGGCATTTCTGCCAGGAGAACTGCAGGGTGAAATCTAACCTAGTTGAAGCTAACTGTGATGAGGATTCTGTCCTGAGTAAGCTGTAAAGGACATCAGAAATAATCTTTGTAATTGTCCTTTCTCAGCTACTGTCAGTGCTGCTTCTGTTGGGTTCTGCTCAATCTTTAAAACATTACTCACATGTGTTCTCTTTCACAGATGCTGAGCATCTTCTTCTCAGATAAAACTTTAAAATTTATTCTCTTGTAATAAATCCAGAATGTTGTTGATTTTAAAAAGGGGCATTTAATGCCCCCCACCCCCATGGCAAATTCTGTCTTATTCCTCTGAGCTTCTTTCTCTAGCCTCTTCCATGGACACCCTGAACTTGTTCTTGGGATTTTGCATGGTTTAATCAAGTAATTTCTCTGCTGTTGCCTCTTTCTTTTATAAGGGGCTTCATCTGGGAGCCTTTTCTTTCACTCTGCTTTTTGGTCTCCGTGTACAGAGCCACAGTGTGCTTTGCTGTTACTTTGCTAATGTTCTTTTTAATATCCCCATTTAAAACACACTGGATAAATTCCTTCAATAAATATCACCAACTTTTTTAGAATTTTTAATCGTTGTTAGTAAAATGCAAAGATGCCAAAAAAATGTTCAAATTGAACTAACAATACTAATTTTGTTTCCAGAAGCAGCCTGAAAGGTGACAAGGACTGACTTACTCAGAGATCGGTCTCTCTGCTGCCCTTGTTCCCCACCCAGGTTAGCTCGTGTGTTCATTTGAGCCTAATGTTAGCTGTAAGTGCAATGGAAACTGTGTGGAGTGACTACAAAGCTACATCTGTAGTGTTGCTCCTAAGCACATAAAAAGACAAGTAGATTGTCAGCACAGATTCTCAATGCACTTATGGACTAGTATCTGTATACCAACATTTCAAATGATTACTGAGTGGGCTGTATTCCGTCAAATACTGTCTAAAGTTTATATTCTGTAATAAACATTTCACAATGTATTACAGCACAAATACACCACAATAAAAGTTTACTGAAATGTGTTTAACACACTTTCAGAAATCTACAAGCTGAGTATTGTAGGATATGCTAAAAAGAAAGCCTTTTCCCGCAAACCTGAGAAAAGCCTAAAAGTAAACTTTTTTAAAACCAGCTTTAATAAGTCTCTTGTGGGAAGAATCCATTTGCTTTTGATTGTTGTGAGTACCATACTACTTATCATAACTATAGGAGGTAAAGAAAGTACTTAAACATTCCTAGAGTAATGCTGTGTAGACCCTGATTTTAAAGGTGACTCACTCTGGGCAGTGTATAGGCTGGCTGCTGCCTGCCCATGTTCTTCTGGGTAAAGCTGATTGTTCAAATGAAAATGTGGCTGAGATGCTTCACATGGCAACTTATTTAAGGCTCCAAAGACCCTCAACAACGGTGTATTGACACAAGGAACTGTAATCTCTCCTTACTATGTACAATTATTTGGAAAAGAAATGTCTCATAACTCTGGAATATCTACAAAAATTAACATTTTTAATATTGACGTTACAACACCGTATTTATTGACATTGTAGAATATTAAAAGTAGTGTAACATCTTTGTTGATAAAAGTCTGTGGCTTGTCTTTGCCACTTGTTTCAGTGGTCCTAAATCCTGGGACTCTTTAGGAAGTGGGGGACAGAGCAGAGATCCACAGGGATGACACCTTTGCCTACCCTGCTATAGGAATGACTTTTGAAGACTGAAGCAAATATAAGGTGATTCAGTCATTTCCCTCCTCTCCAGTTCCTTACTTTTACTCTTTATTGCTCCATCCTGATTGTGAAACTTCAGCTTAATGATAAAGGAGCTATTCATGCAAGGAGGTGCCCTCTCGACCCTCATGTCAGTATTCACATGGGCAAAGGTTTGCCAACCCTGAGCCACGTCTTATTTACCAGCAAATCTTTTACTGACCCGCTATGGTAATCAAAAAATTAAATGCTTCCCTTTGGTAAACATCAAGGCTGGTGGAAAGAAAGGGAAGAATTTGAAGATAAGTGAAAATAGTTACTTTTGAAGTGGCAATAAAATGAAAAGAGAAACTGGTGGCTCTGTTTAGAGAAAGCAAACAAACAGAGTGAAGACAAATAGTTGAGGTCTATTTGAAAAGCATACAAGACTCTAAACAGGCCTGAGAGAGAACTTTAGAAACCTAAAGGTTTAGACCTAAAGCCAGTGCTGTGAACAAACATTTGGAAGACTTTTAAGGATAGCTGCTGCTGGGATATACATGGCACATGGTTTATGGTAAAGCAAATAACAGTTAATTGGATTAATGGTAGTTTCTCCCCTCTGTTTTAAGGTGACTTCTCCATTCACAAGTTTTTAGAGGATTTTGGTTTGTGTTTGAGAGTGCTGAAGTTTGCTTCTGGATTTGCATATTTTTGGAATTTATTACATCTGTTTTGTTATGAAAATCTAAAAGTTATCTCTGATTTTGAGTATTGTTTCCCACCATGCTTTACTATCTGGCTGCTACCTCAAAGTTTAAATCTATCTGCAATACTCGAGAGAGCCTGCAAAATATAGTTTTCTTAAAAACTTCAACTAGGTTTAAAATGCTCTTTGTTAGTTCAACATTTAATAAAGATGATGGCTTTTGCTTATACTTTACAGAGTGATTTTGTTTTTCAATGTAAATTTTACAGGGGCATATTTTTCATAATCTCTCCCTTCCTCTGTATTCTTCAGGAGATGCATAGGTGAGATTCTAGGCTTACTTGAGCTTGTTTGTTTGATTTTTAACTTCCTGATCCCTTCCATCAAAGGTATTTGAGGTGGAGGAGACAAATAGGGAACTGAATTCATTAACTGGAATGCCAGTTGGCTTGTCCCTTTCAAGACTAAGCCTTTTTCATAGGCTGAATAAAGTTAAGCTGAGCAGCTGTCAGGCAGGTATAAATGACTGCCACTGAAATATCTTTAACTACAAAGTTGTTAACAACTGCATCTAATAGCTCTCATATAAAAACTTGACAGTGTAAATTAAGGCTTATGCCTGAGAAATAGATATTGCTAGATTTTTCAAATTTATATCTTTAATTATGCATCCTCTAAAGTCAACAGGGATGAACTGAGGTGAAAATGTTGGACCACTGTCAACAGTTCACTAAGATGCCTCAGAGTACGGGTTATGAATATTGCCACTGCAGCATTAGGAGAAAAGAACTGAGGACAGACAGCACAGAATCTCAGAATCAATTCTGAGATCAAGTCCAACTTTTGACTCAACACCACCATGCCAACTAGACCATGGTACTAAATGCCATATTCAGTCATTTCTTGAACACCTCCAGGGATGGTTACTCCACCATCTCCCTGGGCTGTCCATTCCAATGTTTAACAACCCTTTCTGTGAAGAAATTCCTTCTAATGTCCAACTGCATTACCCCACAGCTTTTCTCTGTGTGTTTCTACACATAAAATGAAATGTAAGCAGGCATGCTTTTCTGTTGTGGTTTTGTTGGGGTTTTTTTTGTCTTTTTCCCTGTTTAACCATTAAATTGTTTGAACTTTCTTGGAACATAGTTAAACAAAGCTGATAGTGCATGCACTGCAACTCTCTCTGCTGATGGGGCAATAGTAATCGATCAGAAGTTCTAATTTTCCTGCTATGGGCTTTTTCTTTTTCCTGTTCTGGACATAATCCTTGAGCACTTCTACTATGTTATCCTTCTTTTACCTTAGAACTGAATGTTTGTTTACCTTACATGTTACCTTCTGCTATTAGGTGTGTTTTTTGGCAAGCTCTGCTCTAGAGACCATGGCATGCAAGCAGATTTGTAAGTTATCAACAGCTTGTTGTCCTAAAAGATCTTGGAACCCCTTCTTTGATTTGTGCTGTTTATACAGTTACTGCAAGATACCTTCTGTAGCCAGTGAAGACACAGCGTAATGACGACTTTGTACAGATTTCCTTTTTTAAAACAAATAGCTGGTTTTGCTATTAATAGTAATTAAACATAATGAAGTGTTTTGCTTTTCTCTGAATGCTGTTGACCTTCAAAACAATCATATTCCTTGCTTGCTCTGCAAGTAGATGTCGACATAGCAACATACAACCAGAAGCAAGCTGAGTACAGGTGGCAGTCAATAATCTGATCAGCTGGGGAGCAAAGGAGAATGCTTTTGCACTTTGGTGCTATAGACCTGCTGATCACAGTGCCTGTCATTTGCAGGGGTTTTATTTTGTCCTGGCTCCTGTATGACCTATGAACATGTAGTTAAATTTCTTCATGAGGTATGTCTGTAGGTTTTGTTTAGTCCAAAATGAATTCACGTCATAAACTGAGTCTGCTCTGTAGCGTGTAACAGATTATGGTAACAGAACAGCTGGAAGAGTTGCATTTTTCAGTTAAATTAGAAGCCCATTGTGGTCACACCTGAAGCACCTATGATGCTACAGACATCCTGAGGGGAGCCACACTTGGAGGGAGATTGAGTCTTTAAAATACAGCAAGACGCACACTGAATTTTTATTAGTTATATCTGCTGAAGGGATGGCTTAAGCATGAAGGCATAACTTTATCATCCTTTATTTAATATCTTCATTCTGATTAAGGCCCCTCATCAGCATTGCGGGTTCTAGCATTACTAAACACTAGAGAACTTCAGCCTGGCTATTTATTTCCTGTGTACACCTATGTTATTTTATCATGCCTTTATATTAGAGTACTTAGATTTTGCTGTGTTAGTTATGTATTTACCAACATTTGAATTGTAGGCAGCAGAGATCCCTCCAAGGCATGACGTGCTGTAGTAGCTCTACTCAATCAGTAGAGAAGTTATTTTTTCTCCCTCCATTGTATTGTGTGAATCTGAGTGCATCAAAGGCACTCTTAGGTGAAAAATAGCTTCTGAAATGATTTAAAATCAAACCTCGTACACTGTTTTCTTAAGAGAAGGAACTGTGAATGGTAACAAGGGAGTAGGAAACTACTAGGTTGTGTATCATAGTGTCTAGTCTCTATTGAATCTGAAATCAACTTCCTTTTCTAGCCATATGTCCATCTCTAGTGTTTCTTATGATGGGTGTAATTTTTTAACCCCTGTTGTGGGGTCAATAATCCTACAGACTGGCTGATCTGTAGCAATATTTCTGCCTTAATGAAAAGGTAGACACGGATCGTGATTGAGCAAAGTGGTAAATACTAAATTGACTTTGTTCTGTGCCGGCATCTTGCAAATATTGTGTAAGCAGGTTCCAGCTGCTGAGAACAAAACCCAGACCCATGTGTGTCTTTGAGATTGCAACAGGTGCAAAAATGCCCCAGTTGCACCTATCACAGGTCTCTAAACTCTGGTCCTTCTTAACAACAAAGATGACAGTTAACATTCATTTGGACTGCAAAGTAAGTCATAAGATTGTCAAATACTGGCAGTGAGTGAGTAATAGCTAATGGACTTGAAGGTAATTCTGTAAAGAGTTCTGAAGGTTCTGAGGTGGAAAGCATAGTTGGATATGATACAGTATTTTTGGTACCTTGACTAACATATCACATTAATCAGTGATGACTTCTCTGTGTGACCTCCAAATGCTCATATTGCTGCTCTTCTTTGCTACTCCCAACCTACTCAAAAGGAGTAAAAAGCAAAGTTGCTCAGGAGTCATGTGTGGTCCCCTGCTAGAGAAACAGCAGCTCGAGTATTTTAGTTCTGATCTGTGAGGGAAGTGAGGTTGATAAGTCTCCTCCAGGAACCAAAGAAACAGGAGAGGTGTTTGGAGCCAAGCAACTGTATAAAAAGAAGGAGTCTAATCAAGCTCACTGGTCATACCAACTTCTTCCTTGGCTTCTCTTGCATTAGTCTGGCTAGAACCCTCAACCTACCACATGCTCAGCTGTTACCGTTACTGTTAGCCAGCTTCAGACTGTAATGCAAATATGTTTAAATCAAGGTAGATAGTTGATCTATGATAACTTGCCAGTTAAGTTAAAATTTCAACCTTCTGGCCTAAGTGGTGTGTACGTGACTGGAGAATGACAGAGGGCAGTTCCTTAATCAACTCTTGCCTTGTCAGCACAAGGGTTTTTGAAGGGGAGTGGAGGTTATTCTTCACTCTTTTTTATTTACATTGTGCACTCTGAAAGCTTTTCACCTGTGTCACTACCAATTTGCCCTGTTAAAATAATACTTGTAAGTTTCCAGCATGGGTTTTTTTTTTCTTACACCTTTTGGGGTGGAAGGCAAGAAAAGGGAAAGGAAGACTTTGAAATTGATTCTGTTGTAGCAGCAAAAACAATAGTCAACTTTATTGTGTCTCTACATTATTTGTTACAGTAATGGTAGGTTCTCAGGTAGTGGCTGAACTGGATTGTGTCTGTAGGATAACTGTGGTTTTTCATGGTGTTCTACCAAGTCTTCAAGGGCCTAAAACTGTCAGTTTGATTGATGAAATGAGAACAGATGTCTTTGTCTTACAGTTAAGGGAAGCAAAATACAGTTCCCACTTTGAAAGTGCCTGTGCTTTAATAACACTTGTTCAGCTCTGCTAGCATTAAACAGTTGGTTATCTGGACAGACATCCCCACAGCTTGCTGCTTCTTTTTTCCTAGCAGAGAAACACTGCAATAAAGTAGTTTCACATTAAACATTCTCTAGGTACTGTCAGCTGAATTCTGTGCATCTTAGGAAAACAGTCTCACTTATTTTGATGTAAGTGCAGCTTTTCTGTGGTTTTGGTGACTCCCTTAGTATCTTGTATGCTTAGCAGCTTTTAAACTTGAGGGTTCTCTTCTTAGAAATGTGCAAGAGCTTTCTCTGCCTCAGCTTTTTACAAGGTAATAGATGCCTGCTGAACAGTCAGAGAAGTCAGTTGCAGGAAATCTGGGCCAGGAAGGAAAAGAGTATAAAAAAAGGTACCAACTCTAGTGTTTCTGCCAGCTGATCCCTCTTCCCTTTAATGCAGTAGCAAGAGGATGACAAAGTGGTTTGGCTTTCATACATCCTCAGGGATCGGACAATTGAGAAGTGAAAGGGCACAGAATCTGTTAATTGCCTACCGCATGTCAGTGCTGCACATTACTTTTTGCCTTCAACTTGTCTCATGTCAGGTGTTCAGGGGAGACATGGGAAACTTTATGAATCTGGAAGAGAGCACAATCTTAAAGTTGAAAGATTTTTCAGTTGACTAACCTTACTTTTTCACTTATATAAAACCTTTTCTACAGGATATACACAATTACTTGTTTACTGTTGGGTTTTGACCAGGAACTAAACGTGGTACAAGACAGAAAAGACTATTGAAGAATTATTGAAACAGTATCTGCTCTGCATGTTATTGGTTATTGGTAGAAGCTCTGGAAAGAAAGCTCCTTCTCTGTACTTAGTCATATAGTGCCGAATGTATTAAAATAGCAGAAGATTGTGTTCCAGTGCACATGTTGTTTGTGTAATTTTTAATGTTATATTTTTCCTGCAGAAATGGGATTTGTATGTATACTGACACAACTGTGTTTAAGAAATACTCATTCATAGCCAGTTCTTAGCAGCAAACTAATGCTGTTGCCAGTCTAATTCACTTACCCAGAAAAAGCAGCAAGGTAGACTAGGCAAGCAATGCTACTACAGGTCTGAGAGTGTCTGGATCAGTGTTTCCTGGGGAGCTTATCTTAGCTACTAATTGCAGTTCTTTCTGCCCTGCCATAACTGTTTCTCTATATTTGAAAATATTTGCTCAGAGCAGCCTCCACTCTTTCCCCAGCCCTCTTCAAAGTTCAGTCTTGAGCTAATCTGTTTTTGAAGAGATATATAGCAAGTAACATGAAAACATTTTTTTTCAGGTTAAGCCCTGGCTAAAGCTAAATACATAGTAACAGAAATCTAAAGCAAATAGCGTTTCTGTGGCAGATTTTCCCCTCTTGTTACACCTCTTAACGTAAACCCATCACCTTGCTTTTCATACAAAGCATCCTGTACATGTTGACATTGGAAGCCTGCCTTGCCTTGCCTCCTCCTCCTGCTGCCTGATGGAACAGGAGAGAGACTAGAGTGGTTGAGGTTATATAAAGTTTTTGGTTGACCTTGGAAACCATGTTGTTTGCTTGGCTTAACAATGTGAGTTAATAAAGGTACTACCTTAAAGAGTTAATAGTCAACAGCGTGTCTTTTTCTTCATCCTGTTCTGTAGTTCAAAAGTCTACTTCATTAAAAAAAGTCGTTACAAGAAGTACTCTGCTCCAAGTCTGATCACTTTCGGTTTTTTGATCTGATGCTGTTGGGACAAATAAGATTTTTATTGTAACATGTTGGTGTTGAAGCTCACTGGACTGTCAAATAAGCAACAGTTGTTTTACCAGTACTTGCTTTTTTTTTTTTTTTTCATCTTGAGATAGGTTGTTAGATAGGGCGTGAGGTGTGTGATGCTACCAGCACGCTTTCGCAGCAGCTTCTAGCTTATCTTCAGAGAACAAGACCTTTAAAGTTGTATTGAAGTTCAGGGGTGAAATACAAAAGTGCTTGTGAAACCAAGAGTCTACATTATTTCCTAGTGTCTAAGATCTGAAACAGTGACTTTCTGTAAATTTCTTAATCTGGAGCATATTTTAATGCATGGCTATAAATGGGAGAGTGTGTAGTATGTTTCTTAATGCAATATTACTTTATGCTGCAATTCATTCACTGAATTGAACAGCTTCTTTGGGCCTCTGTAGCAAAGCTATCAAGCTTGGATCACCTGTGTTTTGACTTGTCCTAATTAGCTATTATACACTGAAAGCACTATAGGAACAGGAGAAGCTTCATTTTAGACTTAGCTTCCTCTTCTACTTATCCTGTGAAGTATCAATGCTTTTCTGTCCAATCCCTCTCCATCTAGTAAGTTCCTCTTAATAAACTGTTTTTATTGACAATAGCATTGTTTTGGTTTCATTTAAATCTACTTAAATCAATTGCAACTAGACTAAAATATATTATTTTGGAAACTCAGTCTGCTGCATGGATTACCATCTGTTTATGTAATCAGTACCACCTCTGTTGCAAGAGTCTCATGCAAACATGTCTGGTTCTAACCCTGCCAAACATAGGTCACCAACTGGTGTGAGGGCTTGATTAAACTCTTGACTCTTCTGCTTCCACTTTCTTATCTCTGAAATGGGAACAGCAGCATTTTCCAAAGCGCTTTTAAAAGGGAGTTGGCTACATTAGTCACCATGTATGTGTTCAGATAGGAAGGAAGCCTACCTAATCTGCTATTATAGATTATAGCAATGCCTTAATTTCAGCTGATGCAACATAAAAGTTGTTCAAATACTTCCCCTCCGCTACTCCCCCCCGCCATCCAAGGCAAAGTATGTTATAAGCCTATTGGCATGGAAGCCCTCAAAATTAAGCTATGAAATAGTCTGATAGGTTTTATTTCTGAATGAGAATAATTGGAGGCTAATGAAAAGTTAGGACACTCAGCATCTGCACAACAGCTGCCGTTCTCATGTGGCAGTAACCTTTAGTTAATTTGTCTTCAAAGCATGTCTATGTGGAACTTGGGAAAGTGAAAAGGAAACAGTTCTATTATTGTATTAATCACAAGAACAAGGGAATGCTGGTAAAGGACTGAATATGCTTTTCATCAAAATAGTTTATTAACTAGTTCATAAAACTGGAATCTAGTCCTGAAATTAATAGGGGAAAAAAATCTATATCAACTGTTAAATTATGTAGTCATGATCTCTCAAAAAAGCCAGATGCCTCTTCAAAGCAGTTGGTATTTGCATCCATTGCTCATATATAGAAAGGAGAAATAAAGTTAAGCATCATTAGTTCATTCAAGCATAGGATTTGCAAGTACCATGAATAGGTAAGCTTCAGCATTCAATTTTACAATGACAAAATAATTCCAGTTAACTTACTTGCTGAAATATGAGTTTCATTTATTATTTAACTCTGCAGAAAGCCACAAAAAGGAAATAACCTTGTTGATCTCTTTCCATTAATATCCCTCACATTGTTTGTCCTATGAATTATGACTTATAGGAAAATTAACTGTCCATGCTATACATCATACACAAGCAAGTCTTAAACAGTGCATGCTGTAAAAATATTGATATGCCTCCAAGAGGTTAATTTCCCTACAGATTAGAACTTTTTTTCCAGAGGAAACAGTAACACCTATTTGTACTGCAGAATAGAAGTAGAGCTCTGATTTTTCAAATATTTTTCCTTTTATGTGCTCTTACCACCTAAGTCTCACTTGGTTTTGTGTTGCATTCTAAAACAGAAGCTATTCCAAAACTTAGGGTGTTATTGCAGAATTAATTAATTCTCTCATCAAAATAGTTTACCCCTAGTCTTCTGTTTTGACACATCTGGACTTGGAGGTCACTTATCAAGCGTGCTGTTAGCTAGTTGTTATGTCAAAGAGGGTAGCAGCAATACAGCAAGGATTGGTAATGAGGGAAAGCTTTACTCATTCAATTGGAATGGTTCAATTTACTAAAACCCCTCAAAATTCACCATGTAGCAGCTTACAACTAACTGCTCAGTTTCTGGTCAAACAGGGGCCTTTAAGTTCTCCTCTTTCTCTTAAGGGCTTGATTCCACGCTTGATTTCGTGGTATAAAGAGAGCAAGAAACATTTCCAAAGGCCTGACTACTTGCAGTTTTTCTATCTAGTCACATGAGCAATGCTGGCTTGTCCTCAGCTTACCTCAGTGAAGAGGAAGGGGCATATGCTTAGGTCTAGTCCTGTTTGGGCTGGCCATCCTTCTGTGACTTTATTCTTGAATTTACTATGTGAATAATGAAGCCTCAGACGTGAGGAATTCCTTTGAGGAAAGGTAGTTTGGGAAAGCAACAGGGAGTTTCCATGAGGATGAGGAAAAATGCAAAACACAGGACTTGTTGCAGACCATGAAATCAATAAGCATTATCCAAATCACGTCTGGGCAGAGTACAACAGGTTTCCACAAACACACATGCATGCAATGTGAGGACTTTTAGAAAACACATACACGTGTTTTGACTGAAAATGTCTTAAACTGTCTATTTTTAAAACACTATTTTGTAAAATAGAAGTCGATGATGGAAAGCTGTAAAGATAAATGTAACTCTTGCTTTGATTTTTACAAAACAGAAGAACAAGTCAAAATTATGTGTTGGAAGGGACTTTAAAGATTATCTAGTTCCAAACTCCCTGCCATGGGTAGGGGCACCTTCCACTGCACCAGGTTTCTCAGATTAGTTTTCTGTTTCCATAGCTCTTGTGTTATGTCTGTAGCTGTAGACATAACACTCATCTGTAAACCTTCAGTAGAATAGCACTTTGTACAAGTAAGAAGTCCAAATTATCATTACAGAATCACTAATCTTGACCTGTGCTTCTTTTAAATGTAGCTTTAAGATAAAGCTTCACAAAGTCAGTAAGGAAATGTGTAGAACCATTAGTATATGCTGTAAAGGAAATTATATGTATCCTATGTTGCTCAAACCTTACTTAAAGAACTTTTTAAACTCTTGCTGGAAGTCTGTCAGGAAAAAAATATAAATCAAGCTGGTGCTGCAAAAGTGTTGGTGTTCTATTTATCTGTAGAGTTATTTCTTTCCAAAGAATTTGTTTTACTCTTTATGATTTATCTCTTTCATATTCTGCATCATGTTCATCCTTGAGGAAGGTAGTTAAATGCCTCCCTGAAACCCAATCCCATCAGATCTTGGAAGCTCAGCAGGGTCAGCCTCTGTTAGTACTTGGATAGGAGCCCTCCTGGGAATATTGGGGGCTGTAGGTTCTAGTCCTGAGGACTTCACTGTCACCATCCAAGCTCGCTCGGCCATGGCAGATGAACCTCAGGAGTTAAACGGTGGGGCCAGTTCTGCACATGCTGTGCCTCACCTAAAAAATCCACTGTGCAGGCTGGAAGGGCACACCCACGTGGGGAGATCCCTTCCCAAAGCTTTGCTCGTGAAGCCTCGCCACACATATATACCTCCTTGAGGAAGGGCTCCTGCACATCTTTGGATGGAGCCACAGCAAATGGTGAAAGTTTTTGTCCCTTTACACTGCATCTGTCTGAAGAACTCCTTCTCTCTTACTAAGAGGATTTTACTGTAGGACGAAAATATGCTCCCCTGATGCATTATAATAGTAATAAGGATTTCAGATGAAAAATCTTACCTTTAACACCACATTGCAGAAATATTTACATTAGCTAAATCACTCTTAATCTGGATGTTGGTTTAGGCTGGGAGGCTCATATACACCACCGTGCTGAATGCTTTGATTAACAATTACTGCATAGTTGAGAAAATGTCTTAATTTGTTAAATTAAGCTTAATTTCTCTCATACCCTTTTTTAATGTTTTGTTTATTTTTATACCCAACTATGTTTTTGTGTAAATGGCTTTTGTTTGTGTACTCGTGTTATGGTTTCTGATATAATTCAAAAGAAAGCAATGCTATCTCCTCTCACTATTTATTTTTGCAATTCAAATTGCTTATCTTTCTTCTCTAAATAAAATTTATGACGAAACCTATATTACTTTCAAGGGCAACAAGGTCCAGTTTCAAGTTACAGAAGTTCTAGAACTCTCCTTATTTCAGGCTAATTGAAGGAGAGATTCTGTTCATAGCATAGACTGAAGTAGGAAATTAGAGAAACTAGATAGTTTTAAACTGTGCTTTGCTAGTCTGCTCTCTCTTGTCAAAGGATATAGTCAGATGGCTCTCTTCTTTGGGCAGGCATTTTATTGTTGAATCAACAGCAAGAATTTCCTGGAACCCTTTCCTGGAACTACTGTTTTTCTATTAATTTTCAGGTATTGCAGAAGCTGGGAAGCTAGGAGTGTTAATTTTGGTCTCCACTCATTTGTTTGTCCCACAGGAGATAATTTGTTAGTTGTGTCAATGGGATTATTTCTCAGGATATTTTCAATTAGCTTTAAAACTCTCAGCCTTTGTTCTTCATGCCGAGGGACACACACACACAAAAAGTGCTCTTGCATCTTGAGAAGCATCGTGTCCTCAGGAAAGCTCTCTTGATTAGATTTATTACTCAGCTGTATCTTTCCATATAAAACTCAAACATACCAATAGATTTTTTGAAGCTTGTGTTCACCTTGGAGGGACAGAAAGGTGGTGGTGCTAGTTACTAGTGCTGATTGAGCAGGTAATCTTGCAGTACATTACTGCAATATTAAGATACTATTTCTTCCAGTAGAAGCAACCTGAAGGACTTGCTGTAGCTGGAGTAGAATTCATTGCAGTGATCAGCATTTACATCTACATGAACTACTGAAATGGTCAGCACGTGCATGTCTAGTTTTAATTGGGAGGGGGTGGAGTGTGTGCAGGGGAAAGTAAGAGAGAAAAATACTCAATATACTGAATGCTGGCACTGTACAGTGCCCAAGATTTTTATCCTTAAGTCTTATGTATCTTGTTTCATCCTGTTCATGCTTTGTCCAGTTTTGATCTTTCCAAGCAGGGAATAGCTGGCAGAATTATTTACTGTCTCTGTTTCTAAAAAATAATGTGGAATTAATTTGTCTGTAAACTCACCAATTGTTTCCACTGAACTGTGTCCTGAAGCTTCCACACTCATAAATATTAGCCACAATTAAATTTTTATGAGTCTTTCAGGTTCAAGCAAGTATAAATCTAAATTAATGGTTTATTGCATGGCCTTCAGATAACAAGCTAAAACCAGGGTAGAGCATTGTTCCTTTTAATTTGCATATAAAAACCTTTCCCCCCTTCTTGTCTCTATCTGATAAGACCTGTATCTGGATAATAAATTGAGATTGTGTTAGAAGAATCTGATTTGTGCTGCCCAATATGGGTTAATCGATAGATTGCCTTTTTAAAAAATCACTTAGCTGGGTTAAATTGTAATCAAAAAACAAGAAAACAGATGATCACTTGAAAGAAGTAGCACATGCTTCTATCTGTGACAAATGTACATTCTCTGCCCTTATTCATTTTGCCAGCTAGGAAGCATATAGAGTAACAGAACACAGAGTCAAGAAGAGATACTTGTGCCTGTAGTATTATCTCTAATGAGACTGCCTTTTGCATGTTCAATCAATTATTTCATCTCTTTACTGGGTTGTGAGTGACAGCAGTTATGGATTAATTAAGCTCAATGCTTGGTCCCTGTTGCAAATTTATTTTAGTATTGTTCTCACACACACATTGCACTTGCAAAAAGGGTAAGACAAAACCCAGAAGAAAAAACCCTGAAAGCCCAGACTTAAATTTGTCACTCTGTTCCTTTTGAGACTCAATCCACTGGAGAACTTTTTACATTGTTTTAACATTCATGATTGGTGGTGTGTTAAAATAGTGACGCCACAGCAAAAGTCCTATCATCAATGCCTGGGAGAAGGTGGGAGACGACTCTTTTTCACTTGACCTAATAGTTAGAAGGAAGATCTCTTCAAGGTCAGGACAGATTTTTAAGCCACTATCCTCATAAAGATAGGGAGCTGTGACAGTATTTATTTACTATAGCATTGCAGCCAAACACAAGTGCTTTTGAAAATGTTCACCCACACACATTTTTGGCAGGTCATGGAGTAGTACACTGTGGTGGGTTGAAGCTGGCTGGATGCCAGGCACCCACCAAAGCTGCTCTATCACTCCTCTCTGCAACTGGGCAGGGAAGAGAAAATATAGCAAAATGTTCAGGAGTTGAGATAAGGATCAAGAGGGATCACTCATTGATTACCATCCCGGGCAAAACAGATTCAAATTGAGCGCCCAAATGTATGTATGTATGTGTGGCCAAACTTCTCGAGCAAAGATTTGGGCAGGACTCTCCCCACGTGGCTGTGCCCTTCCAGCCTGCACAGTGGATTTTTTAGGTGAGGCACAGCATGTGCAGAACTGGCC
>JAWWLZ010000118.1:30149870-30176795 GCA_035041345.1 Poliocrania exsul
GCATCCGAGATGTGACGGGATGGGATGGCAGGGAGGCTTGAACTGCCAGGGGACGGTCCCACTGAGACTTGAACTCAGGACCTTGGGATTCGGAGTCCGGAGTGCTCTCCATTGCACCACAGGATGGCCCAAATAAACTTCAAATGAAGCTTCCTTAGAATTATACTAAATAGTTAATGTTTTCAAGTGTAAAGGTATGTCTGTAGGATTAAGATGTGAATGTGTTCTAGTCCCTCTTCCAATTCAGTTATGTTCTTTGAAGGATGTGCCCAGGTTTTCTTTAGAGCACAGTGATGCAGTTATTTAGACAAGAGTATTTTACATCTACTGAAGACTACTTCTGTGTATCTCTGTGTTTCCTGTCTTAACTGTGTTTGGTTCTGTGATCTTCAGGTGTTTTTACTAGACAGCCTGTTTCACACTGGCTAATCAGTAAATTAAAAGGGATCTGGAGCTCTAATCTACAGTTTTCTTCATAGCATGTACTTAATTACTTTCATTGGAATCTGGTTTCAAAGTAAAGTACAAAGTAAAGGAGAAGGTTTTCCACTCCGTGCTTACTCCATCTAATAAAACTAGGAAAGCTGCTTAAAAAGCAAAAAAAAAAGTAGTGCTAGCCACATTGAAGTCTAGAAACAGGAATTTCCCCAATACTCAAAGAAAATTAATTAAGAAACCAAGACCACGGAACATGTAAAAAACCCCTTATTGGATTATTGGGTATTTTTTATAACCCAGATTGCTGTATTCTAAATTAACAGCCACAAATGATGCCTGGTTTGCTGTCCTGTTATATCACAAAACTATGTAAAGTGAAAACCAGGCATGTGTTTACATGCATTCCTTAAATATCAGGCTTAGATGTAGGGACAGATTTGTATGAAGTGGCAAGCGCTGGAGGCTCAGTTAGGTAAGAAAAAGTCTGCCTAGGTGGAGGTTCAAGTTGCTGACAGACCAAAGAAGCATAATGAAGGGGAAGCAATAGAGTGCCTTGGTTCTGTAACTCATTTATGCATTGAGAAGCACTGTAGCATGAATAGAATGAAACACTAAGAAGTTGGATGGATAAATGAAGAATTAACAAGATTAGCTAAGCTTTATCTGCAGAGCAAGTTCAATCTTGTTTTATAACCTTTTGGGTAAAATGTGGTATAGTACATTTCACCTCTGCATATATCTTTCTATTTTGTATGCCACAAGATACTAGTGGATCATTTAAAGTCACTTTTAGCAAATTTAAGTAACTTTTATTATTTATTTACTTTTATTTACCTTATTTAAAAAACCCGAACAAACAAGAAACACTGATATAATGAAGCAGTTGAAAAAAGTTAGGGAGAACTTCTTTAAGTTCTCCTTTCTCCAAAGATTGTGGAAAAGTGACATGATATTATCCTATCTGCTGTATCAGTAGGAGTGTAAAAATACCATCTTCTTGTGGATTAAATCATTTTATTACTGGAAAAAAAAACTCCCATGAAGTATGTGAATCCATATTTTAGCAGGATTTTTTCCCCAAGTGGAAATTTTCAAAAGTTTGTCCTTTGATAGGAACTCTATTTTAAGACTTAACTGTTGATTGAAAAACACAAAATATGTATTTACTTGCTATAGCAGTTGCACTGCATTTATAAAGTGGTTGGTTATGACAGCAAGGGGAAAACTTGTGCCCTACTATTTGTAGTTGATCTACGTTGGAATGTAAACACAGGGACTAACACTTTTTTTCCAGGGTTTGTTTTTAATTTTTCTATTTCAATTCAAAGATAAGGGAGAAGGAATCCTGTATACTCCTGTTGATCTCCAACTTTTTCAGTAATCTTCATGTATGCTTTTGGTTATGTTTGTTATTTACATCTGTCAGCACCAAACATGAAGCTTGTGAAGTTTTTATTCTTTTAGAAATGAAAGTTAATATTATTCCCCCAATGATTGCTTCCTATTTTTTGCCTTAGTTTAAACTTTGGCCTTGTGGTGGGTGGCTACTAGCCATAACCCCATTGTGCTGTTAGAAACAAACCGCTTTTGCCTTGGATTTTGTTTGTCGAAACAGACTATACCTAAGTTCTAGGATTATTTAAGAGTCTTGCAGAACCTAACAACTCTTAGTATAGGCCAGCTGGGGACTCACACCTCTGTACTCAGTTGATCTGGAATCAGATTCGTGTAGTCAACTGATGTCCTCTTCACTTAATGTGGAATTTATCAATTCCCCCCATCCTTTTCTAATGCAGGTGCTGCTGACTCATATCCTGCACCTCTTGCCCCAACCACCTTCACACTCAACTCCCTGCATAGGTCAGTAAAGGACAGTAAAACTTTCACAGGTTAGCAAGACACAAGGGTGTTGCCTGTCAGACCGAGACAATGTGGTTCACTTGTCTTATTTTTCTTTTTCAAAAAAGGTCACAAACCATTCCCCACAGAAGTGAAGTAGGAAATTCAGGACTCAGCTAAAAGACTTCTTTTTACATTTGGCATGGTTCTAGTCCTGACAAACATGAAATTCATGCTGCCAACACAGATAATGCTGAGAGGGAAATGAAAGGTCAGCTATCCTAAGTCCTGCTGGTTCACATAGTCCTGCAGAGACTGTTAAGGGGCTAAGGCAGCCTCAAAAGCTTGTTCAGTTGGTCCTGTGTGCTGGCCCTGGTCATGTGCCAGAGTGATTCAGTCAGCTGGGAACTCCTGAGTCCAAGTAAGCAATTAGGATGTCTGTCATTACACTAGAGATGGGAGAGAAAAATATAGATGACTGGAACCACAACTGTGTGCTTTTCTGGTAACAGCTGTTTGGTAGGGGAGGATAGTTCCTACCATCTTTCCCTAAGAACTCTTACCTTGAGCAGGTTATGTACTAAATGTGTGAAGTGCCAAGTGGCTGGGAGAAATGTGCGTGTCCAAATAGGGGGCTGCTGTTTTGTATTCCAGATTCTGTGGGGTTTTATATTCTAATCCTTAAAGATTTTTTGTTCCCTCTCCAAGAAGTGATAAGCTTCCATTTCTCTGTGCACAGACCCATGTACAGCAGCTGTCCTAAAGGTGACATTGGAATAGCTGATCTTTCTACTGCCTTGAGGAAATCATTTAACCGTGTGTGTATTCTCTTGGCTTTCTGCAACTGCCACGTTGTGTCTCTGGCTACCAACAAGAGCACTGTGGCGTAGCAAGATTTTCTGAGCAATACTGCATCTGTGTCTGCAATTTAGGTTGTGAAGAGAGGCGAAAGAATATATGAAGGCTTTGAAGAACTCAAACAGGAAATTTAAAAAAAAAATTACACGTATACACCTCATATATCTAGACATGAAAAGTAATTGGGGGGACAAAGTTTTTTACATATTGGTAAAATCATTAGTTCATAGTTGGCTTTGCTTTCCCTTTCCTTACTCAAACTCCAAGCTGCCAAGATATTTCAGAGAGGAAAATACTTTCTTTGATGGGCAGTACCTTCCATTCAGTCGGGACACATCATGGTGGAGAACGAAAGCCAATGGCCTTCCATATCTGTTCTGTTTGTTTGTTTGTTGTCTCTTTCTCCAAAGACTATAACTCAAAACAATCAATTATAAAATTTAGGATTATGTTAAATACATATTTTTGGTTTAACAACTAGACATACAAACTTATTACACAGATGAGCTATGCCAGCTGTCAGGCAGGATTAATATATTTCTAGTTTGACTGAATCGACTACTTGATCTAGCTATAAAGTACTTATAAACTCAGACTTTGCATGTGTGATAGCTTCTGCTCCTTTTAATACGCAAGTGAATGTCAAAGTGCAATTTGCTAACAGAGAAAGAAATTTCTGGCCATGGCCACTGTGCTGCCTGTCTGCATAATGAATCTGAGAAGTTGTTCTTTCTATTGAGCTGTGACCACTCACTGACATTTCTTCTTCAAAAGGGGTACTGACTGAGAGGGTCTCTCTTCTCTTTATTTACATGTAATCAATCCTGAGACAATATATTATCTAAGTAAGCAGAACTTTTTAATGTATATCTGACCTGGAAGTCTTAACATGTGACTCAAGGTTTTTATCATTGGAGAGTTAAGCATTAACAATTAAATATGCTTTGATTGCATTTAAAATATGATTATTATTATTATAAACAGCTTACTGCTACTGTAACTTTATAGCTGGAGCCAGAAAACTTGGGTAACTACAAAATCCATATGGAACAAGTAAAAGGGTATGCAGTTTACATGGCATGGATTTTAATTGTTTATGTATTTTTAAATAACTTAGAACTTACTTTAGGCTTTTTGTTCATACAACTGCTTGTACATATCTGTTTTGCCCTGCTGGTACTGGATTTGGTTAAAATTGAAATCTGCTTAAAGATGAACAGCAGTATATGAGTTTCATCTGACAGTATAAATTTAAACTTTATTACCCTGGACAATTTTATTATGATTGGCTAAGTTGTCAGTATTGTGTGTATCTATGATTAGATAACTACTGCCTGGTTTCTCCAAATTGTGTAGAAGATTTAGATGTCAATGGGAAAAGAGATTGCTGTCGAAGTTTTTATACCTTGTAGGAAAGTGTCTAAAGTACTTCATAGATTTACAATTCTCGGTGGTTTTCTGTGCATTAAATCGTTACATTCTTAATAAAAGAACTTGGGAAAGAAGCAAAATTACTCTGTGTTATTTCAGAATGAGAAGTGAGAACAAAGTCTAGGAGTTCTGAAAGGATGCATCAGTTACTGCTTTAATGGATTCTGCTTTTGGATCTTGCAGCCAGCTGTGACTGTCCATTACAGGATAATAGTATTGAGAGTAGAATGAAAACCACTGGTTCTGATTGGAGGCTTAATAGTTCAATTACATCTCCTTTCTTACAGAGAAATGGTATTTCAAAAGAGAATTGTTCATACCACTGGGAGAATCTTAAAACTGCCATTAGACTTCTATGTCAGATCTCCAGGGAATGCTTTGAATAACATGGGAGGCTTTAATCTCTTCAGAAGAGATGTGACACTGAGCAATATCTGGTTGTTCTTCCTGTATGTAATGCAGTGCCTGTGGGGCAGGATCTGTTGCTCTAGTTTCCATATAGCCTGTTTATTGTCTCATATCTCTAGTCTGGTGTTATCTCTCTATGTGGCTATAAGTATCCCAAAGTCCTTTTTCTTTCCTATTGCTTATTGTTATCAGACCCAGCGATTCCTTACTGAAGTATCAAAGATTGCATCCCTAATATTAAATTATTCCTACTTGTTATGCAAAACCTGTATCACAGCTTTCTCACACTCCTTAACTCTTAGGATAAGATCAGTAATGGTGTGTGACTTATATGGAAGTTTTGAGAACTTTTCAGCTATACTGTTACTCATATAGGGGGGCATTCAAGTGGCATTTGCCCAAAGCATCTGAGAGAAATTCTTCTTCTTTGCTCAGGGTAGAGGGGATTTAACAACTGTTTCTTGTGAATCTGGAGTGAATCTGGTCATCAGAAGGTTGATAAAAAAGTCACCAAAACCAGGAAACTCAAGGCTGTATTGGAACAGTGATTGGGTTTGTAGTGGGGGAGTACCCTGCAAATGGAGCATATTGTCTGCTTGATTATGTTCAAATTACATCCCCTTTTCTACTTGTGTTAATGTCATCAGAAGATGTAGTAATTTCATGTGTGTGTTAAATCTCTACCTGCGATTACAAGTCTGTTAAACTTTCAACAGTAACACCAGCATCTCTAGAACTTTTTTCCCTGTTTCCTTTGCCAAAATACATAATTGGAGTAGTGGGGAGTGAGGGAGAAGAGGGAGTTTGATTCCTGTGAAGCAAAAGTCATTTAACAGAAAATAAAGTCCTGCCTTGATCAGTATGAACTGTCATCAGATGAGATTTAAGGTTATGTATAAGTTCTGAATTAGTTAACTATTTTCAGCTTTTGCATTTGGGCATACTTGAGAAGATATTTTCTAAATGACATCTTCCAAAGTATTAAGAACCTTCCTTCTCTTCTTTCTCTCCCTCCTTGCCCTCTATTTTCCAAACCACAGACTTTTCAGAGGAAATTTTCTGTAGTTTAAGAAATAAAGCACAGGCAACTTGGGGCATTCTGTATCCTGGTATGTGAAAATAAAGGCATCTCTGACATTGCCTAAAAGATTTGCCAAGCAAAAAAACCAAAACAAAAAAACCCAAACCAACACAACGTGTTTGCTGTTCACTTGTATAGTGTCCACTTACTCTGTTTGTTGAAGCCAAAATATATAATTATTTGCGTATGGACAAAAGTTATACTGTTTGGAAAGCAACTACATATTTCCCACTGCACCAAAGCTAACTAAGCATGTTTTGTGACCATCTTTGTTCCTGCAGCTGGGATACATATAGTGCATTCATGCTTATTGCAGGCATAAAGTAACTTAAAAGACTGGACTGTAGATCATAGATAATTGTGTGCTAATAGCCAATAGCTGTGTGTAAATAGAGACATGAAGAGAGTGGCAGCTTTGTCTGGAGAATTATCTGTGGTTCTCTTTACAAAGAGTTTGTATAATTGGAGAGCTGTCCATCTCTCCCCCAAAATGTTAGCTGCCTGGGTGTGAAGGGCAGCTGTGTGCTTAGTCCAGCAGCTTCTTCCTCTCAGATCTGGGCCCCCTTCACACCTCCAGACCTCAAATGCTGGCAAGATCTTATACTGAGAAACTGAGCTCATTCGATCAGACTGAGGTGGAGTAATGCAATGAGATAATGGTCCTGTGACAATGGAAAAAGATAATTCTCTGTGTCTCTTATGAGATCAGTTGCTCTGTGAGGAAACAACAACCAAAAAAAAAATCCAAGTGTGCTTATGGAGTGGAAAATGATTGGAGAACTCATGTTTGGTATAACATTTAGGCAGTGGAAAAGTCAAGCCATCTTCTCGGGGATAATAGAGAACAGATTGTCTTTGTCAGGTATTTTGAATGTCATTTGGGATTTTTAGCAAGTTCATCTGCAGACTGTAACAGAAATGAGTGATGTTACTTTAATTGGTCTCTGCTCAGATGAACAGATGAACTGTGATCCATTGTAGCTGCCTGAAGTTTGTTTGGTTTTTTCCTGGGATTTGTTGGTGGGGTTTTTTTGTTTGTTTTGCTTTTGGAAGATGGGTGGCATTGTGTGTTTACGTGCCTGCTCTCGACCTTCCTGTTTTAGACCTACTTCTCATTTGTACACCACTTTCTTATGATCAGTGAGTGCCTTGGTGAGAACTCTATTCTTTTCTATCCAGAGCCTGTAGGCTTTGGAAAGACACTGCACACAGTTTTGCACACACTTTTGAGTTTGCCAGAAGAAAAATAAATCTAGTTCTGTACCTTCATTCGCTTTCAATGCTTCTCCTTTTACCTCCTGCAACAGCTTGTGTGTTGAAAGTGCATTTTTAATTACATTGTTTGCATCTTGTATATGCACAATACATTCATTTGAGGGCATTTTTCTTACAGTAGGAGGGTGGTGATATGTAATAAGTCTCAAGAATAATTAAAACCTGTGTTAACTTGTGTGTGTTTTCAGTAGTAATTGAACTTTGTGTTGAGTCTCTGCTGGGTCCAAGATCAGATCTTAATCAAATAGCAAGGAAGGAAGAGGGGAGAGGGAAGGAAGAACTGGTTATAGTTGCATCTGTAAGTTCTTGCCCGTTTAAGATAAATGTCACCTGTCATGTTAATTTTATTTTTTTAAAAGAGTATATTGCCTCAAATTTTTTAGGTATTTAGCTCAAGATAGTTCTTGTGTTCAGCACTTACTGAGAGAGAAACAGAAAGTGTGATAATGTTATGAGTCAACATTTGGAGGTATCATCACCTCTCTTGTATATGGATGTAGCCTCAGAGTTTTGTTTAGTGTTTACACTGAAGGGAAAAAGGCAGAGTAACTTGGGAAGGCTTTAACTGCATCATAATGTGACAGAGCAGGGATTTAAATAACTAAAGATTTCCAGGAAAGAATATAGTAAATTGTTTGTTTTCTTTTACTTCAAGGAGGTAGAAATGCATGCCAAAATTGTCAAGATGCATAGTTTTGATCTGCAACTTTCATTTACTGCACTAAATAGTAATTAGGTTTTTTTGGCAATGCATTTTCTACAGTCTAGTTATGAAAAAGGAGTGGAAGCTAGTTTTTCCAAGTCTCTTCCTACAAAAGGCAAATTCTTGAGCACCTGAAGACCCAAACAGCTGTTAAAAATTGACTTGCAGAATTTGTGGAAATGCTAATGACCTCACTTCCCTGAAACATTGGTAACAAGTGCGTTGCATTCATCATGACATATTAGATTCAAACCTGAGAGGAGAAAAGGGCCTGAGTCAAGGACAGTGCTTGGAATCCTGTTGCATGAAATGCTTTGAGGGAGTGTTAATTTCTCTTTGAAAAGTACAGTTTTAGTGTTGGCTTGCAGATGGTTTGACTTTGCCAGAGACAGCAGGTGAATTAACAAGGATAGCAGTGGCTTCGCCAAGGATTCTGTGACATCCTGCTCATACTCAAGTCAAACTGAGGCATGTAACAGTGTTTTGAAAGGAATAGTAGTTCTGAAGACATCCCTAATGTTAAACCAAATTCAAGATCTGCACTGGAGGTTAAATGCTAGTTCAGTCTGGAGGAGTACGTTTGGTCTCTGGAAGAGATCCATTTGGTTTAAACTGGTGAATCAAGTAAAAGTTTATCTAAAACCCTCTGTTTAAATGTCAGAGCTCCTGTGTTACTTTTTCTTATGTGAAGCAAGTTTTTAGTCTCTCATAAAATTAGTGAATATATTGGGCCAGACTTCACAAAAAAACTTGAATATTTTGAAGGTATGAACAAAGGGTGAAAACCTGAGAGGGACAAACACATTTCTTTTTTATGCTGCCAGGATTTTCCAAGGTTGACTGTAAATTGTTTCCTTACAGATTGTGTCGGATGCTGCTGGACAGGGGGTTGCCATCACTGGCAACAATACTTTCAACAACTGGAATTGGCCTAACGCTGTGATCTTTGCTGCTACTGTAATCACTACAATCGGTAAGTGTTTACTGTGTCAGCTTTCCTCACTGGAATTTTCTGTAGGCTCTAGTGTTTTTGTACTCTTCCATTTCTCTGTTAGGCTAGCCACTGAATGAAGTCCCAATGGCTGGAGTTGTTTAAGGTATGTGATCATCTGCAGATTCATAGAGGGAAGAGCGAGGTTTTTGCCACTTTCTCTGTGGGTATGCAGAAGAGAAAAGTGTGCCTTTTCAATAAGTAGTGGATTTAAAGTGCTGTTAGGGATGACTGGTGTCATTCAAGTTCCATTGATTCATGCACCTAAATTTCCAAATCATAAAATCCCAAAACACAAGCGTAACAAAACATTCCATTAAACTAATGCCTAAAGCAAGTGTATATGAGGTTTTTGAATAGATGTCCTGTTACACACATGCATCCTCTTAAGCTACTGAATTATCAGTGTTCCTGGCTTGCAGAACAATCAGTCTTTAGAATACTCTTAAAAGAAGGTGAAGCAGAACCCTCTGCACTGAAAGACTTCTTCTTCCTGTGATATACAGATTTTCAGAACTCAGCATCATCTATCTTTTGCTCATACAGGAAAATCTTTGCTACATGATATTGTTACATGCTTGCTACACCTACAATGCAAAAATAAAAAAAACAACCAAACAACCAACCAAACAAAAACCAAACCAAAAACTAGACAAGGCTGGATGTATACAGAAATAGAAGTCTTACTGTTTAACTATATGCAGTACTGAGGTTTTCTTTATTATTTGAAACTCACAACACCCAGCTTATATTATAACTTAACATTGAACTCAATAACACATCTAAATAAGAAGGCCCTGGCAGAGGTTCAAAAAACAGACTGCTGATTTTAGAGCCTGAGCCTGTAATGCCCTGTTGAGTTCTATGACCAGCAAAGAACTAAATTCAGTTGAAACACATTCCACTTCCTTGCCTTGTGCTTAACTCACAAGCTCTTACCTTGCAAAGGTACCAGGCCACAGGTTAAATCCATGTAGTGGATCTTTCATGGGGAAGCTGGCTTCAGGATGAATTTTGAATTTTTTTTCTATAAAATTGAGTCAATCAAGTTTTTAACAGTGCAGCTTAAGGCTGGGGATCATATTAGAAGTTTTAAGATGAGCTACATTTCTTATTCATTCCATCTTGTCAAGAAAAAGATGCACAAAATCTAGGAAACACTTAAAGTGCAGTAACCCTCTTGGCTCGCACTAATGGAATACATGTTTGCTAGAGTAGAACTGGAAGGGATCCAGATTCAGAAGATCAGCAGCTGGAGTAAACTAAAGCTCTTATAGGTGAAGTAAGGAGTATCTGATACAAGAGGAGCTCAAACAATGTTGTTCAGTGCATAGGTAGAATTGCCTTGAATTCACTTCAACAAGAACAGACGGAGCACATTCTTATCTCTTTTAGGTTACGGAAATGTTTCTCCAAAGACACCCTCTGGGCGTCTCTTCTGCATATTTTATGGGCTTTTTGGAGTTCCTCTCTGCTTGACGTGGATCAGTGCTCTAGGGAAGTTCTTTGGAGGACGTGCCAAGAGGCTGGGCCAGTTTCTGACAAAAAGAGGAGTCAGCCTGGTAAGGCCCTTACTTGTTTACCCGTGAACTGTGTATTTTTTGATGCATGAATTAAGTTTACATTTCTGGAGTTACCTGCTCATCTTGTAAATGAACACTTGCAGAAATATGAATTTTCCCAAATGGTGTTGAATAGAAATAACCAAAAGGAGGGCTGGGTTTGATGTGTTAGTTGTGCAAGAAGTTTTAGCAAATGAGATCTCATAGAAACCTTTAGAATCAAATCTATCTCCTTACATTAGAAACCTTTAGGACAAAGGTAGGTGAGGCTTCATTTCACAGATATTTCACTCAAGCCCCTCAGGCATAGAAATAAGCTGTCCTGCTTTGTTCCCACCTGCCTGTATGCTGGCATGAGTACTTCCTGCTGTGCAGCGAACCAACTGGAAAATAACAGTTTTGTTCTGAATTACTGGCTTGTGGTTTTTTGTTTGTGGCATTTTGTTGGGTTTTTTTGGTGGTGGTTTGTTTTCTTTTTTTTTAATTCTTCTCCCTCCACCTCCCCCACTCCGAGTGAGTTCCCAGTTCCAACTCTGCACAGTGATGGGAGGCAATGCCGGGCCATAGTGCCTGGAGGACAGTGCAGCTGGTTTGGGTCCTGGTTTCAGAAACAGAGCAAGAATTTTCTTGGTTTAGCACCTGAGAGGCAAGTACCGCAAATAATAGTGAAATGCATGTGTATGTGCAGGTTTGTACAGAGGTTACATGAGTGGCAAAAGGAAGGAGGCAGGCATAGGAGAGAAGCATCTTAAAACACTTCTAGTCTTCTATATATAAATGAATAAAAAGAAAGTTAGAGGTTCCAACTGCTTTATAGACTACAGTGCTATGTCCATATCCCATGCCTATTTATAAAATATCAGGGACTCCTTAAACTTTTTGAGAGTGTGAAAGAAAGCTATGAGGAAATAATTCTTTTTGAGCAAGTAGTTGTAGGAATAGGGAGTTCTGCCTAAAGGCAAAAAAAAAATATGTTTACTTCCGTCAATTTTAGTGGCTTTTAGTTATGGTAGCTAAATTGTTAGCTCAAAAATCTGTAGTGTCTGGTACTGTCAGATAATTCTTTATGCCATGGATAGGATAAGAAAATTTTGAGATCTTTCCCTGACTTTTTTCTCTTTTTTCTTTACAGAGGAAAGCACAAATCACATGCACGGCTATTTTCATTGTTTGGGGTGTCTTGGTCCATCTGGTTATTCCTCCCTTTGTTTTTATGGTGACTGAAGGATGGAATTACATTGAAGGCCTCTACTTCTCATTCATCACTATCACCACCATAGGATTTGGAGATTTTGTTGCTGGTAAGTAATTGTATTTTATGTATTATTTCATTGCATGCATGATGTGGCGATTCTGTGTGTCCAAACTCTAATTTGAAAAGATGTTTTCTAAGCTTTTCCAAAACATTTTACTGAATAGAACATTCAGTTAAAGCTGGATACTGCTTCAGTGGGCTAGATCTGACTCTCTGGTCTTGGTGTAGATACCTAAGGCCTTTACTGGGCTAAGTCTGCAGCCAAGTTCTAGAGCATAAGTCTTTCAGGTGCCCCAGGTCTTTATGTCAGTCAAAGAGCTATCCTATCCACCATGACATTTATGCACCTTTGGCTAGGATCCAGTATACTAAGCAGCATGGGTAGGTACTGGGCAATGCTTTCTGCAGCTGTCTAGAACTAGTCAATGGGAAATGCTGAGCATACTCATGTCTCGCTCCTAAACCTTTTCCTTCTCTAAAATCCCCTGCCTTGTCCAGGGCTTTGGAAGTGGTTCTTGTAAGTGGAATTCTTAATCTTTTTCTCAAGGAAGGTAGATATACCTCAGTGGCAGGGAGAAGATTTGTAATTTTCAACAAGGAAAACATTTAGTTTTATAGTTTATAAGGAGAGGATAAATATGCTGCCATTTTTTTGTAGTTGTTAGTCCAGTGGCCCAAATATATGTGGCCAAGGAAAGTGGAAGACATGGGATCAACTTTTTCTTTCAGAAGACTTTCAGATCCTGACTTGCTACCTCTCAGAGCAGTGTTCAAACAACTACACTCAGTGTGGAAAGGAGTAATTCTCAGGCTCACAACTTCAAAGGTTTATCAGCTGTGAGTCTTCTTTTGGTAATGTTTTTGTTTTTACTTCCTTGTAGGTGTAAATCCAGATGCAAACTATCATGCCCTCTACAGATATTTTGTGGAGTTATGGATCTATCTGGGACTAGCTTGGCTTTCACTCTTTGTTAATTGGAAGGTCAGTATGTTTGTGGAAGTCCACAAAGCAATCAAGAAGCGAAGGAAAAAAAGAAAAGAGTCATTTGACAACCATCCTCGGTCTAAAAAACCCCTTCAAATGGGTACCTCAAAGGATGTAAATATTTTCAGCTTTCTTTCAAAGAAGGAAGAGACCTACAATGATCTTATAAAGCAAATTGGGAAGAAGGCCCTGAAAACAAGCAATGACAAAATGATCATAGTAGAAAATGCCAAACAAATGAATGCCAGTATAGATGTTCAGGTGACTTACACAAAGACAGAGTCATTTGAATATGATGAGGCTTCCCTGGACATTCAAAATGGTCATGTACTGAGACCCCTGCATGATAAACGTATTGGAGACAGCCCTCTAGAAGGAACCATGTTTGTAAACCAGCTGGACAGGATTAGTGAAGAGGAAGGCGAAGTGTGGGATTCCAGAGACTATCGACCCTTAATATTTGAGAACGCCAATATAACATTTGTAAATGAAGATGATGACGAAGAGGAAGATATCTCAGATGATGAGGAAACGTCAAAATCCTCCATGGATGATAATCTTGCGGAGGAGTCTGAAACTGCAAAAAAACTGGTAAAATTCCCATCCTCTGATGAATCTACCTTTACCAATAATGAGCTAGAACTTTCTGTGCCTTATGAACAACTGATGAATGAATATAATACAGTAAGCAATGTGAAGGCTGCCACGTGAGTCATGCTTGACAATGGTTTTCTGAAAGTGGTCCGTGCATTATGAACATAGAGCAAGGAGAAAAGTATGTTTTGTCAGCTTCTCCTGACAAAAGCAAGTCCTAGACTAAGAAACTCCAGTCTCCTTTTCCTGTCATAAATTGGCCTCTGAGCCCATCAACTTTGCTTTTTTGAAAAACTTATAAAATAACAGTTGAATTTGGAGTCCCACTCCTTCTTGGGATTTTATGGTTCTTGAACAAAGTAGAAAAAAGTCGACTAGTTAATACACTGGACCTGCTCTGAGTTCATGCATTTCATTGAGGAATTAGTTGGGGAGTGTAAATATACAGTGGCAAAGAGATTGTTTTGGCCATCAAATGAGTCCAGTTACTCCATTAGCGTTTCACCTCCGAAAACCTGGGTTTGAATCCTGCTTTGATCACAAATGAAATCAAGGGGGTTGCCTGGCCATACTTAACAAGAAACTTTAGATGAGATAGCAGGACACACAGATCTGAGCTGAGGTGTGCTGACAAACTGTAAAGGAAGCTTCTGGAACATCTGTCTAGAATATGTTAGTGCTTGGCAAAGTATACTGAATTCTAATTTCATAATTAAAATAATAAAATTACAAATTCCAGAGGAATGGATTGAGAAGGAGCCCTCTAACAAGGAAGAATCATCTGGGATGAAGCTCACTAATTGGGCTACTAAACTGCACATTAGCCCTCAGAACTGTTAGAGTTAAGTGACTGGAAGATTTATTGATCAAAGCATGTATGAGCACAAGCAGGATGCAATGAACTTTTTTAATGTTGAAAGTGTCCTTTCGCTGTCTATTTCCTAAAGGAAATACTTGAATGAACCTTATACATTATCTGTGTACAGGTGAATTTTATTGATACTGTTCTCCTTGGGAAGCAATCACCTTGGGAGGCACAGATATTTTCCAAATGCCCTTAATGCCTGTCAGAAGGGACCTGTAGCACTGCTGCTGATCTGTGCAGTGTGTTAGTCAGTATTGTAGTTTGATGTTCCTCCCTGCTTTGGTACTTCAGACTAGACTTGAATGGGAGATGACTTTTGAAACAGTTGATTACACTTCACATTTTGGGTTTGTTTTTCTGTTGTTTTTTTTTTTTAGAGTTTGACCTATGTGCATATACAATGGTTATTCTATCCCAGTTCAGAGAAGGTTGGGCAATATCAAACCTTGGGCAACTTGAGATGTGATCAAGTGACTTCAGGCCATAAGGCACTTTTTTAAACAGGACCTTTGGCTCTAAGCTTCTGAAAGTACTATCTTTTGACTTGGAGATGGGCTATTCAGTAGAAGGAAGTATGTATGTTCATAGACTTTATGCCCAAATTGTTTTGGCTCCAAAGAAGATTTTACCATGGTTTTATTTTTTTTCTTTTTTCATATCTGTGCATTAACCCTGACAACTCTTTCAAATGAGGCTGTTGATTACATGTTGGCAAAATGTACTGACTTCAGTTATATCCAACATACTCGGAACAAAAAATAACCAAGACCTTTCAACCCTAACATGTCAAGTTCTGCTGTTCTGTTTAGTTTTAGAGTATTTAAGTCATTCCAGTATGTCCAAAAATTCCCAAAGTTCAGTGAACAGTTAAAAGTTGTCTCATTCTCATTTTCAGCGTAATGTTGGCAGACTCACCAGCTCTGTAAGAACAGCTTATGATATCTTGCAATGCTAATCTTGAATTACTAGCTATTTCTAAAGACTGCAAATGTTGGCTGCAGCTGTCCTCTTCCATGGTAGAAGAAGGATATGTGGGAAACTGGCACTATGGTTGGATAGTGTTTTTATGGGAAGTTTTTAAGGCACCTACTGGGAAACAAGGGACTGTCATTACTAGTCTTTTTATTTCCTAAAGTTTTCCACATATCTCACATTTTTCAAATAGAAAGTACACAAGGCTAGGGACAGCTGTGTTATTCTACAAAAGTGCGTAATCAAAAAAATTGGATTTGGTAGTTAATCTGTAATTTATGATGGTGTTGCTGAAGAGAGATTCTCATTTGAAATTAAGTTTTGTTATATTAATGCAACTTGGATCAGGAGGGGTTGTGTGAATTTGACTTGTATCTGACAGAAAAGAGGGAGAAGCCATATCAAGAAGATTCTTACTTACCTCAGAAAAGTTACCTTAATCCCCACTGTTTTAAAATGACTCCAAGCCCTCTGAGCCTTTGTATATATCTGGAGGGTTGTGGTTGACAGCTATACCTTGTAACTGTAAGAAATGGTAGGTGAGGCTACGTGCACGATGCACAGGATGCTTGTATAGCAAGTCCAACCTTCTCTTTCTTATATTTTTTTATTTTAAAAAGTGCATGTTAACTTAAAAGAAATGAGAAAACACTCCATATAACTTTTGTTGTCCTCCCACTTGTCTTCCATTATTGATGCAAAGATCAAAGTTCTAATAACAGTTGAAAGCTATAAGACAATGAGGAGAGAAAAGACTTGCTGAAAGTGTGTGAATGGAAAAGCATAGTCCAATCTTCATTAAAAAAAAAAAAAAAAGAAAAGGAAAAAATTCCCTCTAATACAGAAATAATACAACCCAGACACTTGGCTAGGCTGCTTTGATTGGAAGGGGATGTTGCACACTGGAACCCAGACGCTGTTCTCCATAGCAAAGTGCACTTGTACGCCAGAGCTGAGAATAGATGGGATCTGTTTCATATTACCAAGTAGATGTGGCTCTCTGGCCTTTCCCAGTGCAGTCAGCATAGACTATAAGTCTGCATAATAAGTATCCTGGGATTTAAAGTAATAGTTTAAATTTATTAAAACAAAGTACAATATTCCCACTTTTTTTGGGAAACATGATCACACCTCACAAAACTGTTCTCAAGACATCCCACCATGTGCCTTAATGTAATCTTAACACTGGGAAAAAATTCCTTTTTTTACACAGGGGCCAGCACGATTGGTCTCATTAAGCCCTAGTTGTTTCAGTGTTTTGGAGGGGTTTAGTTGGCAGATAGCTGTCATTCTGGCTCTCTCCAAAAAGTTGAACCATTCCCAGGGTTTTTAAGATGATGGTGCCATGTCAGAACTGCCGAAGTGCTAAGCAAGACAGCTTTTTGCCTGCTTGTCTTCCACATCGTGAGAAAAAGCAGCTGCCTGGGGGATATAAATTATTGTCTTTCTGCCTTCAGATTCACATGTAGTGACTTAAAAGGAGTGTCTATACTGGATTTCGATCTATTCAGCCCCCAAAGTGCCTCTGAGTGAATTCCCCAGTGCCACTTGGTTGTGTCTTGTAATTATTCAAAATTTCGGGTCAATCTGGAAGCATTTTCTTCGGATGGCAATTAAGATTTCATTTGGCTAACTGATAATGTTAATGCTTTTCTTGATGCTGTGGAATTGGTTTTATAGATAAGACAGATCTCTTCCTGGAAAGAGAGGAAAGAGGGATTTAAAAAAAAAAAAAAAGAAGGAAAAAAGTTTAAAAGCACATATAAGGAAGGGATGGAATGGCAGTGGAAACTCTTCTTTCTACCTATTGCCTACAAGTATATTGTATTTCCAGTCACATCATGTGAAGGATGGGTCCACTTACTACTCTTACGAAGATGAGCCAGTACTTTAATTTTTCTTTTTCCCAAAAATTAAAAAATCCTGAAATGTGACCACAGAAGCCTATTTCTATGAAAGACCTTTTAAGTGCTATAGACTATGTGACCCCACCCTTCATGGCATTATTGTGACACTTCTTGGTTTTGTATTGTACTATTGATGCCTGTTTTTACCAGAAGGGCATCATTTTCAGATACCTGTCTAGCATCAGGCAGTCTAACACATCTGATACACTGGTACGAAATCACTGAGGAAATACAAAATCAGTGTTAAATTTTTCTAAACTAATGATTCGTGAGTCTGTTGCTGGCAATGGATATCACAAAGCATGCAGAAAGAAAACCAGACTGATAACAGCTCCATGGTGAAACATTTGTATATGTTGAGATTTTATTTTTCCTCCAGTTGATCTGGGAGAGTGTGTAGAGACAGACAAGCACCACTGATGAGGAGAGCAAAAAGCAATATACAAGTCTGTTGACCTAAACAAAAGAACTCTGTTGTAGACTTGTAATTTTTGTGCCTCGTGGGATTCATTCAGTTTGTGATGAACTTAACTTTTTGTCTTTCATATCACTTTTGACATTTGTACAGTTCTGACTCTTATCACTCCATAACATGCCTGTCTGTCTGTTCTTTGTTGCTGATTGTCACTGGAATCACACTGTATGTAAATATTTGCTAAGTCTTTGTAAAATGTAATTTATTTTAATATTTTGCAATAAAAATTTTGCAATTTATACTCTGTGTCATGAGAAAAATGGTACTCAAGATTTCTTTTTACAATTACCTACACTTGTAACACACCTCACAGATGAGACTGGTCTTGGTCCAAAGAGCTGAAAGGTAAGGAGCCAAAAAAAGCAAGTTGTTTTATGCAAACAGATGTCTGAACTTGTATGGGGTATTGATGACTTCAGTTCAACGGCATCTGGTCTTCAATTAGATACAGCATAGCAAAGTATTATTTGATGTGGGTTTTGGACAGCTATTGAAAGATAAACTGAGGTTTATTTTAGGGGCTGTGCTTTATCAAGGGTCTGCTTTCCACTGAGATGGGAAGTGTTAGAATTAATTACTATTGTGATCAAATAAAATGAAATGAAATGGACCTTTATGACTGGTATGTGAATCTCATACCAGAAGTATTAAAATATCTGAGTAGCTGTTTATGAATTTTCACAAGATTTCTAGTAGCAGTGCTCACCATTTTGCAGGCTAGAAGTATGTGCAGTCCTTCAACTCCAGCAGTTTCCTTAAAAGGCACACGAAAATAGCTAACTACCTGCCTTAATGGGCAGAAAATGTGACTGATAAGCATGATAGAAATAGAGTCATCTGAAGAAACTGAGACAACCTCAGCCTAAGGAGGAAGAGAACCTCAGATTTTCGGCAATGGAGTGCAATTGCTGAGGCATGAGCTATGAAAGTGAGGAGAGCCGTGGGCACAGAAGAGAAGGATGAATGCTGTCAAGATCTGGGTAAGTGTGGTCAAGCTCTAGGCTTTCCTCCAGCCCTACAACAGAAGAGCAGTGAAGGAGGAAGAGGTGGCTGACGGGAGACTGATGCCAAAAGGGGAAGGTGGGGTGTCCTCATGGAGCTGAGGGCGGGATGTAGCACAGAGTCTTAACATTTCTATCAGCTCCTAGCAGGTTGGAGCCCACAGACTATTGTTCACCTTCTGCCCTCGGTATTTAGCAGAGTGTTATTAATTTATAAGGAGTAGGGTAGCAAGAAGTAGGAAAACAGGACAAACCTGTATCTGTTACACGCCTGTTCTAATGGTCTGTGCCTGGCTGCGGCTTTCTCTGAACACAATAGCTTAATAGATAAAATCACAGACCAGCTAACACTTAAAAAACCTGAAATCTTTTCACTAAATGCTTATCATAGGCCTTTACAATGCATGGTGCAACATGATACCAGCAACCTGCAGCTCATGGACATGGAGAACACAAACCTTTGATTCTGGGAGGTGAAGACAGTGATAGAGTGCTCAGGACCATTGTACACAGAAAAATGTTACTTCACTCCCTTCAGGGCAATTTTCTGTAGCTGGACCTTGGTCCTGAAGAACCCATAAAATGCCTTAATTCTTATGCAGGGAGGTGGTGGAGGTCTGTTGCCTATAGTTTGAGCAGGAAAAGTTCTTTTTCAATTCATGACTTGTACCTTGCGCCTTTTTTTATTTTTTAAGCAACAGTTGGGCGGGTGTTTTTGAAGGGTGAGGTTTTTTTCAACCTTTTTTATAGCCTCAACCTCCCCTTGGGAAGATAACTATTACTGTGTTATCTAGAAATAATAGGTTATGCTGAGTACAGTACCCATTAGATTTTTAATTCTTTGCCTTTCTTAGAGAACTCCCTTGACCTGCACACAAACTGGACCTTCTCCACATGCTCTTCCTGGCTGTACAGCAGGACTGGGGGCTGTGGCTTCATTGTGACTCCATGTCTGAGGAAGAAAGGGAAGTGATGGGTGGGTGGGAGCAAACCTCGCCCTGCCAGGGGTCACATACCTCGCTGAGAGCAAACTCATGGCACTGCCCCTCCCTGGCAGAACCTTAGCTCTCCACTCAAACTTTTTGATCACCTACAGGTCTTGTGCAGCCTGGGATACTTGAAGGGGTGGCTAGGGGATTGCTTTGCACTTTCCTGTTGGCAAATACCTTCTTTCATGCAGCTAATGCAAACCCTTCTGGCTTACAGCATGTGGGCAAAGTCTTAGGGGAAAAAGAGATGCCCTACTGCCCTTTACTGCCTTGATTTGCCTCCCAGCTCCCAAGAAAAACACTCATAAGGGATGTGTTTGGTTTTGGGTTTTTTCCCTGGGGGTGGGGTGATATTTGATGGAAAACAATAGGTATCTAAGCAGGTGTTTTGTGTCTTGGGATGGAAAAAAATCAATCAGTGGTTATCCTGGACTACACAACCAGGCCAGGGACTCTTACCACAACTGATAGGAGCAGAGATGTCCAGAATAAAACACCTACAAAGATTCAGCTAACTGATCAAGGAAATTTGCTATTTCACTTTAGAAGGACTTCTCTGGAAAGGGAGAATTGATGTGGACTGGCTTGCTGGAGGCATTATCCTGCACAGAAAGAGACTCTTTGAAAGCCAGGTACCAAGTTGTAGTTGGGAGGGCTTCATCTGTTGACTAATCTTCCAAATACAGCCTATTACCAGAACTCCTTGTGGTTAAAAAAAATAAGTTCATATATGAAATTTATATTGACATAAGAAATATTCTGATGGAAATGTTTTATTAATCACTTTGGATTTTAGAAGTTGAACTAAAACAACTGGGAATTCAATGAGTGTTGGTTTTCTAATTTTGGAATATTTTTTATGGGATGCCAGAAGTTCTCTCTTTATTGTGATTCTTGCTGCTCATAGGAAAGAAAAGAGAGATGGTAATAACTCACTCTTCATATTTTGAGGTTTATGTCGTTTCTTACATGGAGGAAGCTGTGGAAAATACACCCTGTCCCCCTTTTTTTCCTTATTTGGATGGGGCTGTGATTGACAAAGAAAGCAGAACAAAAACCTGAAAATAATACTTCTGAAATTGCAGTGAGGAGGTTAAAACATGAGATATCTGAAGTACAAGTTAATATTTTTCCCACAGACATCCTTTGAAATTTCCCATGCTAACCTTTAATAACATTCTTTTGGCTACTCTCCTAAATATGCCAAACAAAAGCACTTGTGTTTTTAAATTAGATCTATGCATTATTAATTCAGGTAAAAAACAAGTACTTTGACACACTTTTAATCTTATATGAATATAAAAGTAGTGTGTGGCACAGTAATGCACCTTTTAACAGTAAGGAGAATTAATACACCATGAATGACCCAAAGTAAAAAATTCCTGTTCAAGGACTGTTGACAGCTTTGCTTTGTTCTGTGGACTTTTGACTTTGGACACTTGATCACATTTTTGTTCATCTAGTTAAGTTTTGGGTGTATAAGGAAGTATCATAATTACTAACGTACCTACGCTCAGGGACAAAAATCCTCTCCTGTGCTTGTTTGTGGTTTGTGCGCTATCCATACCAATCCAAATAAACAGGGTGCAGAGGAGCACTTGTTCCTACATACTCCTGGTTGCTGGGCAGACCTGCAAAATATGTGCATGCCAACATGAAATAAATCCATGTTCATGTTGAAATAGAAGTCACAAGCTTCTGAAGCTAGAGGATAAGTGTTTATTCATAAAGTTCTGTTGTCCTTCTCTGTCAGCCCTCATATTTGTGGCTTATAGGTTGTTTGCTGGCAGTTAGCAAAAAGGAAAGGAACAAATCAAGACTTCAGACACAGACAACTTCTTTTGATATATTCTATTCCTCTCAGCCTGGGACTTTTGCCAACTCCATCTTTGGCACGGGAGGAAAGGAAGAAAAACTAATAAGCTAATTGGCCTGCTTTTTAATTGCAGATTAAAATGGGAAATGAATATAAAAGCAGGAGTGAGAAACATGCTATGGACATGTGAGGGGGACACTGCACTCTTTGGCTGGTTTTGCAGTGGTTAGTTTTTTATAAATGATAGAAAATGGGTGGCTTAAAGTGAGAAAGGCTTGCAAGGGGGGATTTCTTTCATACAACAAAGATGTCTCAAGCTTTAAATTTTTTTTGTGCTTCATTTCTTCAGAAAGTGAAATTTGGTAAAGTAAAATACAAGACTACACTCTGAAATGTATGACCAGATAAAGGCAAGAAAGTAAAGCAAATACCTACTTTTAACCTTCAGGTTTTCTGTAGCTCTGTGATGCAAGCTCTCCATCCTTTACAGCTGCTCCAAAACAGAGAGCCTGACATTTAGCTTGAGCTCTGGTAACTCCAGCATGTCACTCAGACAAAGTTAAAGGGATGTGGTGTTGAATTGAGAAAAAGAATTTAGGAGAAGAGATACAATTTTTGTCAAGTCCAGGAAGAAATCAGAGACTCAAAACTGTAGTAGCTGAGGAATCTGTTATTTGTGGGGAAATTTGCTCTGAATCACTAGGAAATTAGTTCTCTGGCAAATAATTTCAAGCAGTTTTCTGAAGAAAATTGATGTCTCTGAGGGATTTTAATTCTATGATGTTTATCAGTAGATGCAAAGTATGATCTTATGGAGGCATAACAGCTGAAAGCTGCAAAATCTGCAGGAAAGAACTGGCAGTCTTTTAAAATGTGTAGGCTTGAGACAGACTTCTTTCAGAGACTGCAATGAAAATAAAAAATAAGGTGGACATGGACTGAAGCTCTAACTAGCTTTTCATAAAAGCTTCTGACCCCTCTGTGCCTTCAAGTGCTATGTGGTTTTGGAAACAATTGAGATAAACCTATCTTCCTCTGGAACAGAGAGGGAGGAAAGGACTTTAGAGTTATCACAGTTTATTTACTGTAAAATCACCATTCTTCAAAGCACCAACAAGATTCAGGATGGAGAGAACTGTGACTGGTTTCAAACACACATTCCACTCAGACCTATGCAGTAATGACTCAACTAATTTTTCGAGGAAGGATACCTCTTCCATCCCTTTTGTCTGTATATTCTGGCTTATCTTCTACATCTTCTTGCTTATACATCTTAAGACACAGCAGCCTCTTGACATTTCAGGCTGGCAGCCAGAAGATAGATTTGGTTTCTCCCACTCAAAAGAGTGTCAATCTGAACTGCTTCAGCTAGAGGAGACAGCAATAGAACAACCAAGGCACCCAGCTGAGGGCTCATGATTGCCCTCACTGAAAAATCTCAAGCTTTTGCACACTTTCAGCCATGCTATTTATATCTCCTGTGGAATAAGATTTACACAGATGTAGTTCAGTGAGGGCGAGGGTAGAGCTTCATTGCAAAACCATGAAGTGGACTAGCCAAGCCTACTGAAATACTCACAGAGACTTGTTAGTGAGGCTGGAGTTCAAAATAGGTCTTAAAATAGGTTATGCCTCTTATGAATTGTAGTTGCACCTTTTCCAGCTCCATATTCTTCCTCCCCTTCTTCCCACTCCAGTTCTTTTTTACCACCACTCCTACACTCCCCAGTCCCACTTTATAACCACTGTCCCTACTGCTCCAGCTTCTGAACTGGGAACAGTTTAGCTTGTTGCTGTGTGTTCAGACCTCTTGACATGACTACATTTGTCTTGTAGATGTGACCTAAAACCATGTTCTTGTTTCACCAAGTAAGCAGCAAAATTATCACCTGTTTAAATAAACCTTTGGCTCGTAATCAACAATTCAACAGAAGAAAAGAAATTGAATAGAACAAAATATGTTTGATTATTTACTAAAGACATAATGGCCTGGAGACTGAAAACAAAGAGTGGGACTCAGAGCCAGATGGCAACCAATATAACCTAGACAGCCTACATGTTGAATTTTTAGGGTACAGAAAACTCCCACAGTGGAATCATTTTAAGCACTAGAGAAATCCATATGTGCTACTTTCCCAGTTACAGTTATTCCCAATAAACTTTGTCTTTAAAAATATCATAGATCAATGTCAGGAACTGTTTGTGTATTTCATAACATTTGAATGTAAGTGGCCTCAGAATGCCAATGAAAGGGGCAGGAGCAGGAATGGGGTCTCACAGCACATCTGCACAGAAGCACCCACCAAAAAATCATAAAGGAGTCTATAGAAAGCTAGTAATGTGTCAGAGCACAAGCTCATAGCATGGATATAGCTGGTACACATGCCATAGTTGCCTTCTAGTGTGTTATAGTTCCAGGGAGTGTAAAGGGAACCTTTTAGACAGGGGCAATCAGCTTGTTGCAGGCACAGAAGAACAGATCATGAATAGCAGCTGCCACTGGCTCCCGGAAGAATTATCAGAGATATTTACATCATTTGCATAGTGCTTGGCTGGTTAGTCTCAAACTAAGGTAGAGGAGTCTTCTTCAAGTATCAGGGATGTCTGGCAGCACCAAAGTAATTGTGCACAAAAATGAAACCCTAGGAATGAGAAGCAGGCCTAGAAGAGGACAGTCATCACCAAGAACTTTGGAAAGAAGGTGATCACTCCAGAGCATCACACAGTAAGTACTCTGCATGAGGGAGAATAAAAAACCTTATTAACTATGGATGAAGAAGATTCTTCTACATACACATGTCCTGTTAAACAACCTTTGCTTTGTCTTACGTTTAGGCCTGCCTAATATCTGAATTGAGAAGGGTAAGAACATGAGTTTGGGTGGATGCAAGAGCTTTAGAACATTGTGTCTTATATTTCTTGTTGGAGCTGAAGGCCCTGAAGTACCCCTGTGCCATGGTACTCTAGAATGTGACATGTTCCTTTAACAGGACACCACAGGAGAGGAGGGCAGGGCATGTGTTGCCATATGCCACTTGCTGGGAATAAACTTTGGGGAAGAAAAATTGTCATCACCTCGTAAGAGAGAGGTGTTTCCTCTCTTCTGCAGAATCAGCATTGTGATCCTCAAGGAGCTAAGCCCACCATATCTTCATACTAAAGGTCTACATTACACGACATTTACACAAAAAATGGTGTGCTTATGCTCCATGGGAAGCATACAACCTTCTCTTGTGAAGAAGACTCTCCAGGAGGGCATCTGACCATTACTGGAGCAATAACCTCATTTTCTGTTGTTCCAAACTGTGAGTTGTCTCTTGTCCTATTGCTGTTCATGGGGAGAAACAGTGGTACTGTTCCTCTCAGGATGAGACCAGAACCTAGGCAGATCTCCCTCACAGACTCCCTAATGCAAGGTACATTTTCTTATAGCTGTTCAATGCTATTTATGGCCTTGGAAGGCCAAAGAATGTGAGTAGACCTCTTTCCTCCCTAACCTACTACTCCTTGCAGTAAGCAAGCCCATGTGAATGTGTGCTGACAGTGAGCAGTAGCTTTAGAAGATCTACTGGTGCTGTTTTCACCACCTCCCTTAGCAGGTTTTTTTTTTCAGGTAGCACAATTTTTCTTATGTGTAACCTACAACTCTCTGAAGTTTAATTTCGTGCTCATTTTATATTCCCATTATAAAATTTAAATAATTAGTTCCTGTTTGCATTTTAATTTTAATTTTTGGCTGTTCTCTGAGAAGCAAAATAAGAAACTGAAAACAGAACTCATGAGAAAAGAAACCAGCATGAACCAGTATAAAGCCCATATCAGGAAATTACTACTGTGTGAAAGGATCGTGGAGATGTAGATGATCCCCCATCAAACACATATGATGGCTTCCAAAAGGATGAGTGCTGTGCTGGGATTTATGGGCAAAATTAGCATGTGTGAGATGTGTTATTCCACTCTGTAGGATGATTGTGCTAATATGGCTCAGATCATCAGATTTTAAAGAAGCTGTAGGTAAGATGAGAGTAGTCACAGCAATAAGAAAATGTTTTAGAAACCATGACATTTGAGAAAGCTGTTAGAAAAAGCTGAAAGTGGGTTTATTCAGACTAAAAAAGAAAACAAAACCGCTAATACACATGTTTTCTGATGGGTGAAAGACTGCTGAAGAGTGCTACAGGGAGGCTAAACTGTTCCTTGTAGGCCTTGGAGAAAATAATAATAAAAAAAAAGAAATCTGTCAACATGGCAATAAACAGGACAGAGCCTGGTGGTACAAAAAGCTTTCCAATTGTATCAGCAATAAACTCTTCTAAATGGACACGGGCTTCAAACTGTTGGAGGACTTGAGAACGGTTTGGGCAAACAACTGTCAGGGATAGTGTTGCTACATTTACAGACCCCCAGCAGAGAAGGGCATATTCAGTTATCTCTTGAATACACTTTCAGCTATACATTTCCATGGTGTATGTCCATTCTAAGAGGTCTGATCTGGTTTTATCACTTGCTAAATTGTCTCTGTATTGTATTGTTAGGGTTACTCAGTATAAGGAGACTGCCATGAGTCAGATGCAATGCTTCATACACATCATAGAAATAGCATGCTCTCTTCCACTCACTAAGATTAACTGGGAGCCATAACATGTACTAGAATGTACTAACATAAAAGAGAATGAACCCATGTAAATAATAGAAAGACAAGGAGACTCTATGCCATTTCTATTTCCTGAACTTCCCTATGTGTCAGAGCCATTGTAAAATTATGAATATGGCATCTTCTAGTTCATTGTCCGTCTCTCCTTTCCAGTATTGGGTGTTTGGATATGATGGTGTTAAGGCAGTTTGCTGTGTCTAGGCCACTATATTCCATTTATTTTTCTACTTGAAAGAAGTAATGCTCTTTTATCTTTTCAAGCAGCTTCTCCTTAAACAGTGTGTCCTCCTTGACAAGCTTTTCCTCTAACTCCTCATTTATCTTCCATTGCTTTTCAGCCGCATGTATGGATTTATGTGACTGAATGAAGTGGTTGTACTGTACATCAGTTGTCATGCATGTAAAGTTATAGAAGTTATCTCTTGATTATAGTCCTTGGATTCTAAATTTGGCAGCCTTTCATTTCTATGTAATAAATCTCTCTTCACCTACATCACTGCTCAATAGAAGAGATGGAAAAAGAGGTAAGAAATTCTGTGAAAGTCTTTTCCCTCCTGAGTAGCACACATGCTTCACACAGTCACAGCTAAAAAGCAACTGGTATCTCAGAGGAACATCACTCCCTCCTTGGGTGAGAGAACCGGACAAACCTCTGACTGAGGAGTTTTACGAAAAGAGTTCTCTTGGGAAAAGGAGCAAGAAGCTTATTCACTTCACTTCCATTTTATCACTGTGGGGATTTCAGGTTTTTTTTCTTTTCTTTTCTTTTCTTTTCTTTTCTTTTCTTTTCTTTTCTTTTCTTTTCTTTTGTTTTGTTTTCTTTTCT
>JAWWLZ010000118.1:30180955-30201127 GCA_035041345.1 Poliocrania exsul
CTTGTTTTCTTGCATGTAATAAAGTCCAAATATACCCTGCTCCCCTAGGATCTAAGAAATGACGTCTTAGGTTATTTTATTTGAATAACCGTTGAGAAACTTCATTTTTTCCCTCTGTTTTTGAATTAGGTAGCAATTTCTTTCAACTTGAATCTTCGGTCACTAATTTCTTCAGTTACAAAGGAAAACTAATTTTCTTCTGTAATTCACAAATGAGGCTTGCATTCACTAGTAGCAAAAGTTCCCAAGATGAAAGCAAAAGAGGCATCTGGTCTATTGAAGTCACTTAAAGAGCTCCCACTGCCTGCAGCACTGTCAGAATTTCACACTAAGGATTAGGTATATCCTAATCTGTCCTGATCTTTTATGTAAAAGACTGGTAAAACAGCATTTAAAGTTCTATCAGATTAGACATACACATACTTAACAAATCAAAGGCCTTTTAAAGATAAAACTTTTGCCTCTATGAGGCCTGAGTCATAATGTCTGGATGTTTGGAGACTGTGACTTAATTCTGCTGAGAGGGATACCTTGTTCAGGCTAATAATCTCACTGGAGCTGATGCCTGAGGAGTCATACTGGCAGCAGAAAAGCACAAGAGGCAGTTTACCTCAACGGTCTGGAGTAGCAAAAGCTTGCCAAGTCTGATTCCCCATTACTCTTCTGCCCTTCAGATTCACCAATGCCCATTAAATTAGGTATTTTGTTCCCTCTTGCTTATTGCTGCCTAGGTGTACTGGGGGGGGATTGCTTATGCTCCTATAAAGAAGTATTAATAACTTAATCTTTGCAACTGATAAATGTGAAGCTATACTGTCTTGAAGCAACTCAGCAAGGTCATTTCCAGAGTGATAAAGTTTCTCCCTTTTATCCTTCCTGCCCAGGGAGTACATTCCTGCCTTCTTTCCTTTGGGAACAAAGTACAGCATGAAGGGAAACAAATAACTAAAATACAGTGTGTGGAGAAACAAGTAACTTTTTTTCCTTGTTGAAAATCTGGTTTTGCTTAGTTTGACCAATAAAAACTCTGAGCTTGAGAAAGGACATGTTTCAACTCCCACTGACAGATGCGCAAGAGGTGCACTTACTGCCCTGTAACTGTACAGCAGAGACATCCCAAAGTTCATGTCTGACCTGCATACTTTCTGATTTTATTTTCATGCTGCATCTAAAAGAAATGGTTGAAAACAAAAATATCAGAGCAGAGAGTATCTCCTGCACAATCAGGCATATTCCATGGGCATCACAGGTATCATTTTCAAAAATACATCCAGTTTCCTTTCAAAACTAGTAGAGGATTTTGGACCTAGAAAGAAGAAGGCTATTCCAAATTCTCCTTCCTCTGGGGTCTAGGAATCTGATTTTCAGCACAGATGTATCCCTGACCACTTCTTACCTATTTTTAGTAAGCTAACATCCTTTAGCCTAAGTATTCTCTTCCTTTCCTTCTGTTATGGCCCACTGTATTTACTTACAGTAATTGTATCACCACTCCACTAATTCATCCTTATTTTAGTAGACTAAACAAGTTGATGTCCTTTATCTTCTCCTTAACAAGCATATTTGCCTTTATTTGTTCCACTCCAGTGTGCAGAGGAACAGTCAGGTATTTTTACAGATTAAAGTTCATCACATAAAGACTCTTTTTTCACTTCAGGAAATTCAACAAGGAAAACTCTATTGTAGCAATAAACTTCTGGTACTATTGCTATTGATACTATTGCTATTTAATCAATAACAATAAACTATACTCTGTCTCCTTGTCATACTCTAATTAACTGATGCATTTAGTAATTTCTCCCCCCCTTCCAAGGTACCTTGAAAATGCATCAAAGACGAAGCATCATGTTGAGTCCTTGGTTTACTGACTCTAGTTTTTTCCAGCTAGAATCATAATCCTGGAACCAGAGTCACTTGGTTCTTCATGATTCATACTGTGTTTTCATATTTTTAACACACTTCACCATATGAGAGCTCACATCACATTCTAAGTCAGATTTAACTCAAAATGTAGCTGAAATTTTCTGAGCTGCTCTAGGGGAACAAAACCAAACCCTACATATTCCAGGGAACAGCTCCACAAGATGCAGGATGGAGATTAAAAGCAAGAGTTAATTTCATCTGAAAAAAAAATTTGTTTTGTATCTCAATTAGGCAGTCAGGAGGGAAAACCACAGTAACTACAGCAGGCAACGGACCAGCAAAGAAGTGCATTTTCTTCTGATATACCTTACATTGCATGGCAGATTGACTGGAACTGTTCCCAAAGAACTGCAGTGCTTGCCTAGGGTGTGCTGACAGCACCCCATGTCTGGAGAAAAGCCCTAAACCAGAGTAACAGTACTTGGGACTAGAGCTGGGGTTGAGGGTCACAGGCTGAGCACTGAAGGCAGGCCCAGAAATGCTCTGCACAGCTGAAATGTCTGTTTTAAGAGACCCTGAAGACACCCTCTAAACAGGGATACTGTCACCAGAGGGGTGAGAGGAACTGCTTTACCTGCAATACCTTGTGACATTGATACACAGACACTTGCTGAGGTCTGTTGCTCTGGTGATCCATCTCTCCTCCCAGATCCCGAGCTCAGCTTTCCCAGTGAGGAAGGTAGTAATTCCCAAAACACCTGGAAAGGAATCATCCAGGCTTCTTATGTCAGACCTGTGCATGCTATATGACTTCTGTGACCCTAAAATATGGCATTCACCTTTGGTGTAAAATCTGTTCAGATCTGCCTTCAATTATTAAAAAGTTATTTTCTGGACACTGTGATTGCAAGGGAAACCTGAACACAAGCTGAAGCACTGGTATTTGTCACACAAAAAATGGTTTTCTAAGCTACTCTGCTCACCTTAGCAGCTATGTGAGTGTTAGTGCCTTGTGGTGAAAATGAAATATTGGTGCATTTTAGGAGGAAGAACCAACTAACTTGTTTGTCATCCTCATCCCATGCTGTATCTCCTTCCTTCACAACTGCTTAAGTAAGCAGCTGTCCCCATTCCAACTCTATCTCCTTTTGATAATTCTGCTATACTATCACATGTTTTTAACTTAGTTTTGCAGCACACTGAGGTTTTAGAAGTGTAGAGAATTCATAAAAAACCTAATTGCACTTTTGCAAAGAAATATTCTTTCACTAGCTTTCTCCAGTGTATGCTTAGTTCAGTAAATAAATACACATTTAAATAGATCAGCAGTTCAGTTTTCTCTTTCAATTTTATATGAGCCCAAATCTAAACACCTTGCAGCAAAAGTGGGTCTAATTCACTAAAAAAATAGTTGATTTAAATAAATATCAAATGTGATTGCACTGCCAGAATCTTTGTATTGATGACTTTTGGTAGTAGAACATAATTTTCCTGTCATGAAGTGCTGCATGTGACAAGGACAACAACTCTCTGAGGCTTCAGCATGAGAAACAAAAACTGAATTTCACTGGCAAACAGGTGAAAACTACTTTTTTTTTTTTAACCTCATCCAGTGTTTGTAATGTAAGGAAATCTGTAAGGCTATACAGAGAAAAAATTAAAAACACTAGAAACTTCTTCTCACCAGAATGTTCACCTTGTAAACCTCTGCAACACACACACACACTCACACACTCACACACAAGTATTTAGAGATGTGTCTGGCTATGATATTATTCAATAGTTTCTTTGCCTCTAAACTCAAAACAAACAAAAATACTTGGAAGTGCTTTGGGGAGAACGGACAGTAGCATCAGGGAATGAGCCACTTGAAGAGAATCTGCTGTTCTTCTGACAGCTCCCGATGCCTTCAAAGGACACTTAGAGGCTTCCTCTGCCTCCAAATGACACTTAGAGGCTTCCTCTACTTCCAAAGAGCAGACTTACAGAAGTACCCAGCACAAGGATGATGTCAGGTTTCCGGTGAAGACGGAAATGGAAAGGGAAGGGCCAGAGACAAAAGGCAGAAAAACACCCATCAGGTGTCCATCTCCACTTGGGATGAGAGCAGCCCTCGCTGGCTCCTGATGTACATCTAATCCAGACATTACCTGAAGGTTAATTTTAAACTGATGAGAGCACTACATCCCACTGTACCATGGCTTAGGTTTCCATCTAGTTGTCGCTGTAACTGAGTGAGACAGTAAATTATGACTCCCCAGTTTAGCCTGAACTTGCTGGTTCTTGCCATTTGCAGAAACATGTCCTCAGCACTAAATGATTTAGAACAATGCTCTGAATAATCAAAGGAATAGTGTGTGCACTCAGTGCTACAATATACTGATGAATATGATAAATTAATTGACCTGTAATTTCCTGCAGCATTAGCTGGAGCAAGCATTTCCTTTAGTAGGTTGTATTTATGGAAATCTGTCTGCAGCAGGTCAGAGTGACTTGATACATGGCTGAGGCAAACAAAGATCTTTTTAAAGTCAGACAGACTGGGAAGAAGCTTTCCTCTTAGGAGGCTCAAACATTGTTCTGTTGCTTCACCTCCTGCAACTGTGACAAATCCAGGTAACTGGTCCCTGTCAGCAACACCACAATTGTGCAAGGATTGCCACACCTGAATTATTTGCATCACTCAAATGTTATCTATTCAGATATGGCTTTGAAAGGATAAGTCCAGGTCAGTGATGGTAAAGCAGTGGCACTGGCAGCCAGTTCAGCATAGGCAAAATTTGGACCAGCCGTAAGATCCAAGCGTTTTTAAAAGCAATTTGATACTGCACATCACAAGAATTTACTGCCATTGTTCTAAGAAATGATTTTTTGACACAGATAGTACAGAAGTGTATCTGTGTTTAAGGAGATTCATACTTTTATACTTTTGGAAACAAGAGCTAAAAAATTCACGTAAGAAAAAATAATATGCTAAAGCCAATTATTTAGCAGCTGCAGTCTCGATACAGCTAAAATAAATTAATAATCTTTATGGATGCAGACAGCCTACAAAAAGAAAATCCAAACAACTTAAGCACTCAGCATCAGTTTTCCTAATTCATAAGATAGCCTACGTAAAATCCCCCAAATCCTTACTGAGTCCAGACTTAGGCTGCCAGACACACTTCTATGCCTCTCCTGCACCCCACCAGGCCTCAGCTGTGCTGTCAGTACCTCACTTGTACAGTTTCTAGGAAGCAAGATTAAGTGTTACCTGAGCAAACTTCAGTGCAGTTATCTTCAACTAACAATTTACTGTAGCCATTTCCACACCTCCCCTCCTCACATTTTCCTATTTGTCTCGCAAGCAGGGGCTCAACAAAACATTCCCCACCCTCAGACACAAGCCATTTTTTGAGCATGAGTTGTACATATTTCGAAACTTTGTATTATGAGTAACTCTCCAGAGCTCTGTCATGTTCCAGCCCAACTGACCAATTGCAGCAAATTTCTGATGTGCCACCCTACGTCCTCTGCACTTGGCTTTAGTTGCTCTTCTCTTCCCTCCTCCCCCTGAGCTGACTGCTGTGAGGGTTATGGTAGCTAAGGGGAAAGAAACAGGGAGATCCTCAGGAGTGGATTTTGCCACAGCCCTGGCTCCGAACTCTGCCCTTCCTTCCCTTCCTTCCTCCTCACTGCTTTTCATCTTGGAGCATAAGGAACTGGCATTTGGCTGCAAAGTCTTCTCCTTTGCCTCTTCTAGAGCAGGATTAACAGTCTTCTTCACACTCCAATCCTGTCTCCTAGCACATGGAGGCAGCTTCATCACTTTCCACCTCCAACCATTTTCTTTTTGTACCGTGTGCTGTCACCATCAGGATGCATGTTGCTGTATCCTGATGCTGCTGCACCTTCCTAACTCTAAAAAGTCAAAACCAGCGGTTCCACAGAGGAATGTCTCTGCTAGAAACTGAGGAAATGCACAGGCAATGTGTTTGAAAAAAAAATAAAAAATTGAGAGGTGTTTCTATTTCTTTGCTACAGATCTGCCAAATGTTTTTGCAAAGTTCACAGCACCACCTCTACTGATGCTCCTTCCCTCTCCCTCTTCAACAGAGCTTGGAAAAAACAGACACTAGGCTGCTGCTGTGATCTCAGCAGTGCAATGACAAAAGCTTACTGGCATGTATGCAACAAGCCTTCTTTTCTCCGTCAGCCCGATATAAAATAGCCTCCTTCAACTTAGTAAGTATTATCAAGAAATTTTGGACTGAGATCACCACTGCCTCAGTAAGAAATACTATCTCCACCCAAATGGAAAGAAAGGGTGATTGTTCCTTGGAGAGGGTGACTCAGGCTTTGGTGGCAATACATTGTGCCTTTTGATCACTATGTTAAACAAACAACATTTACAACGGAGAATGCCAATAGCTCTTTCTGCAGATGAGGATGGTTACCAGTGTTGCCAAATAGTTGCACAATATTTTTGATTGACAGATGCCCAGATGCTGTGTAAGAACAAGGATGAAAAAATACTCATAATCATTAGTAAATATTTGCAATATGCTGCATTATTAATCCTGTTCTGCTGAGTGTTAGATAATGGTATGCAAAATCAACGAACCGTTCCTGCTGTGGACAGCAATTCAATGACACCACCACAAATAAACAACACATAAACACCCAGTCCACTGATGTGCAACTTACACACCTTAAATGTTAAAACGTCTCAGTGATACATCTTCACTGAGTTTTGTTGTGCTGAGCAAATGGAACTGAAGGGAAGTTCAATGAATTCACATGTTACTGGACACAAATATTATCTGACCCTATTGTTGTCTATCTTGTTGGGAAGAAAAGTATTTTAAACTTGAAGTAATGCAAGTAATTATAACATTATAAAAAGCTGAAATTGTCTGTTAAACAGGAAAGTTTTCCCAAAATTTCAGTGTCTCAAATTTGCACAAAATTAAGGCAATGTAAAAGTTCATCTCTGGAGGTATAGGCCTTCTAAATCTTTTGACAAAGGCACCACAATTCACAATTGATATCACAAATAACAATGGTCAAGAAGGATGATGAGAGCAGAGTGGAAGGTGAGTATATTTGAAGGAATGTATGTAATCCAGATGAAAGACATCAGGTTGTTTGATAATAGATTTCAAACATAAAAAAGCTGTTGAAAATTTGATAGTCTTCAATTGCTCTCTGCATGTCCAGTACAGAAAGACATAAAGTGAAGAGATAAACAACAATCTGCAGTATTGAAAAGAGCTTTCTAAGTTCAGGAATAAGCTACATAGCCCATTTTGGAGACTCTAGTATTGGAAGTTTTTAAAATAGCTGATATGTACCAGGGAACATTTAAGTCCAGGTATTCCTATCCGGATCAAACAAGCTGCAGGTGATATCTTGAGGTCCTTATAGATTTAAACTTCTATGATTCCAAGATATTCTCCTGAGTTTCAGTTTTGAATATTTGCCAATTTTTGGACCATTTTTCAAAACCCTTGAATTCTGTCTTCAATCACCTTGTTTGTTAAATTAGTTCAAATCACACAAAAAAAGAACAAGCACCTCCTCTCAAAACTCTGTGGAGCTGAGGTCTGTTTCCCCCAGTCTACAGTGACTCCCAGAACTGTACAGCTTAACAGGCATCTCATGCACACACTAATCATCTTCTCAAGAACACATGTTTGTGGAGGAGACTCAGTGATCCAGCTGACAGCTCTGTAGATGTGAGGTTACATGGTGCATTGACCCGATTCAAGATGCTCACCACTGGGGAAATCTTGGAATGGAAAATGTCAAATGGCATGATAAAATCTTTAAATAAAAATCAGAGATCCAGGAATGTTTTAAATTTGCTATTCTTAACCTCTGAAGCATCCAAAGGACTGTCTTCTATAGATGGTAAAGCCCATGTCTGTGCCAAGCTGTGTGTGCTCTGCCCCTCATCCTTGCAGCCCAGGCTTGTGAACACTGCAAATTTCCATAAAGTTGGTGAGAATGAAAGGAAGAGCAACACCAGCTGATGAGCACCACAGTCCAGGAGAGGGGCTAATTACTAGGGATCTGACTCAGGGAAAGTAGTACTTGCTCAGAGTATTGTTTCAATAAGGGAGTCTGAATCAAATCCTGTGTGAGGAAGGGTGCATCATATCCTTCACTCATATGCTCCTACTTTTGGATATGCTACCGCTGGCATTTCTGCAAAGGCTGGGAGAGAAATATTTAGGTCACTTCAGTCCTGATAGCTCACAGAGCTGATAGCACAGCTCCAATGAATGAGACCAAACATTTAGCACAACAGTTCCTATCATTGCTGGATGCAAAAAGGTCTGGAGATTTAGCTTTGCAGTGACAGGGTCTGAACTGTTTCCCTGCTGTCTTCTTCCTGTCTTACACAGCATGCATCAAGAAGAGAGACCACAAAGAACTTGGAAAATAAGCTGAGAATTATTCTCTGCTTAGTCATGGTATTGAAACAACAAGGACGTAAGTGAAAACCCAAGCATGCAATAATGTGGTTATATAATGAATGCAGCAGTTAAATAATACTCATTAATTGCATTTCTGTAGTTATGATTAGCCACCATAATGTGGTAGTCTTTAAGCTGGTTTACTTCAGGTTTGGGCAGCTTTATGTTCCATAAAAGATGCAGCCCAAGAAAAGAGCAACAAAACTGTTTTGTGATACCTATTCCCTTGTCTCTCTATGGACCTCTCACCCCCTCATTCTTGTGTAAATGATGGTAACTCTGGAGGGTTGATTTAATTTCCCTAAGGCTTGTCAGTATTAAATGTTGGTAACACAAATGCTGCCCTTGCTCCAGTCCCACCTCTGTGCCCAGGGTTAGACAGTAAATGGTGGTGGGAGGGCTGTGGGTGGCAGCTGATCCCATCCTGGGCTGAGCAGATTCTCAGTGTTCATTACAGCTTCTGCCTCACAAGAGCTGTACTTGGATGGAGAGAAAGGGACACTGAGCTGGTATCTTAAGTGAGCACTCAAGCAATTCCAAACCAGGTAATATAAAAAACTAGGCCACTTCAATTACGTCCTTTCAAGTTTGAAAAGCAAGCCAATGAATAAACTCCCCATAGGAAATGTCCTTACTGCAGTTTGAAAATGGCAAAGATAATAGTGTAGCACAAATATTTTGCCTTGTTTCAAATGTCTCCTCCTGACCATCAGTAAAGATTTGAAATGTATTAGTTTTTCTTTCCCAAGGATGTTTAGATGAGATATATCTCCTTTCTGTGGAGGCTTCATTGTTTTTAATGCACTGTATATAGTCTGCAAGCAGGTTTATTCCCCAGAGACTTCAAGGCTCTTGTTCCAGATATTGTATTTTCTTTTCCATTAATTTTGTACCTTATAGTATATTTTAGCCTATACCGTAACCATAATTTCCTGATTCCCTCCTTACTAGCAGTGTAAAGCAATTCTGCCTACCAACCAAGCAATCATGACTTTCTGTATACTACTGAGAAGGGCAAACATGATGCCCTTTCAGAAGAGGGGATATGTGTCATTCATAGGCATATAACAGTAGAATATTTATGCGAAGTCTATGGTTAGTTTTCTCCTCAAATCATAAGTAGTTAATATTTAAGCAAACTGTATTAAATCTTTCTTTGTTACTCATAATTACAACATTACTAAGGAAGGAGGGAAAAACCCCAGACCATCAAGACTGACTGAAAGGTTTCATGACTAAAACTACTTATTTGTGTTGATTTTGGCCTCAGCTCTTGTCTGGGCCAGACATAAAGAGCATTTCTTTCATTTGGTGTTTACCTGCTCTTCTCATGCACATTTCAGTGCAATTTGCAAGACTTCAAAAATAGCATGTAAAGCCCTCAGTCCAATGAGTTTCCTGTCCTGTTCTCATCATAGACACCATTTGCAGCTGTTCTTATTTGTGGAGAGTTTTATCTGATTTCACTACCTGCCAGAGCAATTTCTCCCACAGTGATGCAAATTACTTCTTCATATTCCAGCTTTTGGTGAGAGCAACGTGCCTCAGGATGAGCTGGCTTAGCATCTAGCATCATGTCCATCCCTGAGAATTCAATTGCCTCGATATTATTTCCTGATATTGTGTACATTCCCACATTTCTGCAGGGGCTTTCTCCTCTGTTGAAATACTGTCAGTTTTATTTCATTAAAAAAAAAAAAAAAAGCAACCAATAAAACCCCACCCTGTTCCTCTTTGCATTGCAGAAGAACTAGGTGTGAAATACAGCACATTTTGGAAACTGGACACCAACATTACATGTTGCACATACAGGAAGCTTGAAATGGCTGGTGTGCTCATTCTCTTCTATTCATGGAGTAACTGTAGTTGTAATGAGATTCAAATTAAAACTTTTACTATAAAGACTTTGAACAGAGGAAGTTAGCATTAGTTTATACTACCTTAATAGTCTGATGCTATAAATCACTCAGCATTAGCTCCTATGTCATCCACCTTCTCAGTAAATGGATCCAACCTTCATGGGGAAGAAGAGGAATGAGAACTTCATCGTTTTCACAGCTGTCTCTTAAGTGAGTCACAGGGTGACAAGAAATAACATTTGGTGGCAGTCTTGTGGTTGAGACATTGTGCGTCTCAGATTGCTCAAATGGTTTTCATCCACTGCTACACAAGTTATCACTGAACTTGCTTATTCTTTTAGAAGTTACTTTTCTGGTCATTTTGAGCACTGAGTCAAGAAGTGGAATAATCTCTAAAGCTATGACAGCATCAGTGTACCATTGTTTGATAAAAAACTCATGTAACTTTTACACCACAAAACCTCAATTTTTTTTTCTGAGTGATTATGTGCTATGGGTTTGACCTTTATCCTTTTCCAATTTGGTGCTTTGTCTCTTCTCCAAAAGGACTTTTTGTACTTGTAGGTGGTTTGTGGGAATCTTTTTTCCCAATGCAGCAGCAGCACTAGGAATGTTGGTAATATGCCAGGTCAGCTTACAGCTTTGGAAATGACACCAACCTACCACAGAATAGTAAACAACTATTTTCAAAAAAGCCAAAACTATGTTTTTTGAAATGTGTGGGTAGAATGGGAGTAAAAGGAGGGAGAGGTAAGCAGAAAGCAACTTGCTCAATTCCTGTGGACAATTTACTTTGTATACCATGGCACAGGTCATTATTACTAAAGGATTGTAAAGCTGAATTTTCAAAACAATACCAGAATAAAAAGGGTGGTTGGGCACTGGAACAGTCTCCCCAGGGAAGTGGTCACAGAGCACCAAGCCTGTCTGAGTTCAAGAAGCGTTTGGACAACTCTCTTAGGCACATGGTGTGACTCTTGGGTCTGTCCTGTGCAGGGCCAGGAGTTGGACTTTGATGATCTTTGTGGGCTTCTTCCAACTCAGGGTATTCTATGATTCTATAAGTAAGCTGAGAAAAGTATTACCAATTATTTAATAACATTTAATGCATGATAGGAAGCAGTCTATTTTTACATAATCTTAAAGACATGGTAGTAAAGGTGAGCAAAAGTGTGTGCATTGCATTCCATTCTGTACTAACAAGTCTACAAACCTTCCAATAGTGTGTTTGAGGGCTCCATATGTTTACCTCCAGAGGACAGTCTACAATGACAGATAGCACTGTGGTTCCTCTGCTACTGCAGAGGCCTTCTGTGTCCAAGACAAATCCATTTGGTGTCTGAATAATCCTGCCTTTTTGTAAAAGTTGGTGTGAAGAGGTTTAATGAATGAATTTACACTCAAATATAGATTGAATCACAAATTCTACCCTCATAGTGTTGAGAGAGGAGGAGCACTACTTTAAAAACCCAATGGGTGTCAGTTTTTCCCTGGATGAGCGGATGTGGGGTTTGAGATAAGGTTTTAGGATAAGTTACAATCTGTTTTGTAAGTTTTGTGGGCTGGGTAGAGCAAGTGGCTAGTCTGAAAGACATAAACATGTCATGTGGAGGGAGCTTAAATACCCCCACCACACACAGGTTAGTATCAGAGGGGTAAGAACCAGAGGTGCTGTCACAAGAAAATATAATAAAAAGGAAAATGGACCCAAAAAAAGTGTATTGGCTGGTTACTGGCATCCTAAATATTTGTGTTGTCTTTGTATTCCCTGATATGGACTCAGAGCAACATCCTCTGGCCCAAACTTTTCTGGTAGCTCCACAAATTGAGTGCCTTCTTTAATTTTCACCAAATTCATGCACAGCTATCCCAGCATTTTCTTCAAAGGATGCCTTTCCCAGCATTTTAACTCTTCTTAACACATCCCTTTGATTGCAGCACAGGGGAAAGCTCTCTGTGCAATCCCAGAAATAGCTATTTTGAAAGTGATGGGACCTGAAGGTGAGAGTGTGAAGGCATTGTCAAGACATGCCTTCTCTCTTCTTCATTGTCATGATTTTGACCTTTTAGAAGGGAAAAAAAATACACAAAGGAACATGCAATAAAAGGCTGTGAGAAGCTTTCCTCTCAGATTTCTTCTCACCTAAGAAAGCTATATTGCCTCAAGTTCACATGGCTTATGGAATCTCTGCCACAACTAACACACAAAAGAGAAGACTGCTAGCTGGCGGTCACATTTAATTCCAGTAGATAAAATTAAATAAACTGGTAGTAACATCTGAATGATTCTAAATACATGTCCCAAACATATACGTCTCAGGTTTTGACAGAGGCAGGGTTTTATTTTGGATTGTAGGTCTCAAAAAATAAGAGGAGACAAAGAAGAAAACATGAATGGAGATTTAAAAAAACCCCTTCTCCTATGTAAATATGAGTTGCTTTTGGTTTTTAGTATTTAATGCTAAATTCAAAAGAAGACATGGTACTAGTCTCTTGAGTTGCTAAAAGTATCTAACATTATAAGAGTTAAACAAACTTAAAGAAAGATGTTAATGAAAGATGATAAAGTTAGAGAAAAATGTGCTGCTTTGATTTCTGCTGCAATTGAATAATATAGCTGTGGTTTTCTTTCATTTGACAATTTACTTTTTTAATGATGCTACACACTGAATCTCTGTGTAAGGTTGTAAAATTTGAGAAGATGTGGAGAATTGAAAGAAAAGCACACAAATATAATGAAGGTAACAAATAACAAAATCAATCTTATAGATGTTGCTGTCAATACTTCATTAAGACAATACAAACATATAAAGGATTTCAGTTTTTAGAAGCAGATATCTCTTAACATAAGATGTAGGTTAGCTCACAAACACTCTGACTTTTCCTAGACAGAGAACAGGACCATATATATGGTCAGGTAAGGTAGACTGGAAGTAAAAAGAGCATCTTTTGAGGCACACAAAAGCATAGAGTAGCTTTACCATAGTTTGACAAAATCTAACTCTGGAGATAAAATGGGAACTAGGTTCATAAATAAATGAGTATGGAGACTGGTCAGTGGGAATGACAGCTTGGGGAAGTAAAATAGTGTTGTGGTGCTGGGACACTCACAAACAAGATTACCTGAATACACTGCAAAATCAGACCTTCCTGTCCCTTTATAAAGCCACTCAGATCAAACATGGAAGATAAAGTATTTTCCCAGCCCTAAAACTGCTCAAGCTTCAGCTGATTAATATCCCCCCAAATTTCAGACCATCTATGAAATTTTGCAGTTTAAATAAACAAGTTCTCCTTTGTCTTATTATAGGAGATAAAAACCCTTTGCCTGCTTCTTTAAAAATGTAAGTAGAGTTGCAAATATGCCTTTCCTCTGAAATAGGCAGAAACACTCTTTTATATTCTTGAGTTTGTGGCCAGGATTCTCAGCAATATTCACCCTGAGAGTAGCACAGAGGCTCATGCCACTGTGAAGTGTTCCTGAGGAAGAGAATTTAATTTTCCCTGGGAGTTAAACCATGTCTCTGCCAGCAAAAATCCTTTGAATGGGTGAAGATGTAAGTACTGCTGTTCTCTACTGAGTAACACTCACCTTTACTGTGCTGCCCCTTAGACATGTGCTGGCATTGCTGATTTGATCATTTCCAGTAGTGATTGATCATGAGATGCCAGCACTAACAGTCTTTTACTGCCTGGCCTAAGGCTGGATATCTGATACCTGAAACCATAAAGCTTCATGGGCTCAGTTGTGATGTGTACTTTGACTCCTGCTGATTATGCACTTGCTTACTTGATAGTAAAGGTCCCTATAAACATGACAGGATCTTCTGCTGCCCCTTGCCGGGGCAGTGCCTCTCTTCCTGTCTGGACTTTGAGGAACAAAAAATAGCAGTATTTCCTTGGAAGCACCAGTTATATCCATAACCCATGCTTTCCTACAGATGCGGTGCAGGCTAAGTGGGAGTCTGTTTTGCAAAACTAGCTCTGCTCTTCTATAAAAATCAAGCAAAGGAATGAGCTCTTCAGGACCTGTTTGGACAGGTTGGAACAGGAGAAGTTGCATAAAGGCATCTTCAGCCTAAACTGGCCTCAGTTTGAAGGCATTCTGCTATGATGGGGGGATCTGTGATAATAGGAGTAACTCGTACAGCAGATGCTTGTGAGGCATGCCCTCGTGAGGACTGGGGAACAACGGAGTTAGTCCAGTTGAGGGCTGCAGAGAAGATAGCCCTTGCCATGAACCCTCTGAATTTGGGGTTGTCTGGCAAAAATGTATCAGAGTTGAGAGTTAAGCACATATGTGAGGGCTTGCTCTATGGTTTTTTTCTGTTGTAGATTGTAGATTGTAGAATTGGTCATTACATTACTGGGTTCATCTACTCCTGCTTTCAGACACAGGGTTGTGCAACCCAAAGTCTGTGGGAGTCTGTACAAGCAGAAGCTGTGCTTCAGCACTGTGAGATGAGGGAGACTTAAATGAGAACAGCAGATCAGTGCCAGGGTTGCTCCTTATATGGCTACTAAATGTGTGTAGCGTGTTTCTTGGTATATGGTTTACGGTAAGAAGCTTCAGGTGCTGTGTTCTTGCACTGTTGCATATCAACTGCTATTGCTGAGGTTGCAGAGAGCTGCACTGAGTCTGGGCCAAAAGGAGATAGGGAGCTGGGATTCATTCAAATGCCAAGCATTTTAATTAACCAGCCCTGAGAGGGTGAGCAAAACTGCTGCCAAAAATTCCTCCCTGGTCAGTGACTGACAAAGGTGGCAAACATTGTGGGAAGCCTCATCTGGCAGCTGGCTGCACATCTCCTTGCAGAAGGGGTCTGCCCTTCCCTCCACAGCTAGTGGGAGCAAATAGGGCAGTGTGCTCTCAGGATGGGATCTGGAGAGGAGATTTAACTTAGCCAATGAGAGAGAACTATTTGTATTGGGCCTCACTTCAGTTTTTGTTGCTTTGGCTGAGAACATCTAATGGGAAAGCTCCTGTTTGCCAGGAGGAAACCTAAGCTACATTTGGACTAATGGTACCTGCACACAACTGGCTTTAAACAGCACTTATTTATGTTTTCAGGGATTGTTTTCACTCTTTCTAGAATATACTACAATTGGTGATCATGCATTAGCATTGCTTCTTTGGGGGCTTAGCTACAGTGAATCATGCTCAGAGAACAAGCCTGGTTTTTCATTGCTGAAACATTGATATCCTGCACTATGGGATTTTTAAAGTGCAAATATTTTCAGCTTTCCCAAACCCACAAAAATACTGTTTATCAGTGCCCTAGAGATCAAGGTTTAGACAAAACAATTTAGTGCAATGAGAAGAGTATTTTGACTCATGAAAAACATATTTTAAAGACAAACAAATTGCTTTATAGATACATATATATCTACACATACATATACATACATACATACATATATATATGTATATAAAGAGACAGATGTAGATGGTTCAGGCAACTCTGGAATTCTAAAGTTGTGTCTTTAAATATGCATTTTACAGATGTGATAGTACAAGGTTTTCATGGTAGATTACTATGAGCTGACATTTTTTATAAATAATGTTTGAGGCCTCAAATAAAACTTACTTGTTTCCTGTTTCAAGCATCTGCCAAATACTTCTGATTCTTGGGAGACTAAAACAGTGATAGACATAATCTAGCTCTTCAGAAATTCTGCTACTAGACTGTAGAATTACATTAAAATTTTTTTTGTTTGTTTATTTCTCACTCTTATCTGAAACACTGAATTATCTGTCTCATATTTTCTTGCGTTTTGCCTATGCTGGGCATTCTTACATCCTTGTTACCACTGTAAATTTTTCCATAAATCATCCTTGGAAAATATTGAAGCTGTCTTGTCACTAGTTTTGAAAAACTGGCTTTTATTTCATGGTACAGCTTGAGTTGCCTTTGTTTTACTTGGACCTCCCAGGATCTTATAATAAGGGTAGTGCAGCCTCTGGTCCTTTCATGCTACTTTAAAATTTCAAATATCTATGTGTTATGGGACCCTCTTTAGGAAGAAAAAGAAGCTGGTGCATGATACATCAGACATGAACTTACCTAGGAATATGCAATGAGGAAATGGGCCCCTGTACCAATGATCATGGCTTTAAGTTGTGGTAATAAAGCACTGAAAGTATGTCCAAATTACTTCTTAAATGGTCAAGCGAAAAGAAGATTAATTAAAACATCATTAACCATGGTGCTTGAAAAGGAAATGGAGAAGGTACTGACTTCTTGTTTTTACAGCAAATGTAGTGCAGTATGTTTATGGTGATGTCTTCTGACCACAGCAAAGTCCCAGGGGGAAGATTCTTTAAACATAGCAACCACTAAATGACAGAAAGAAGGGATTTTCTAGTCTACATTTTAAAGAAGTCTCCAAAGTTAATATCACATTTCAATCAGATGTTAGTGAAAATGATTAAATATTATATGCAGGGGCTTGGATGACTGTCTAGACTTGTTTGGAAAATGTTGAAAAATGGATGCTCTGTGTTGTGATGTCGGTGAGAAGTGCATGGACTGCTACAAGTTATTCTGAAAGACTGTGATGTTGACCAGATGCAGGTGGGCTGAACTGCTGTGAGAATTATGCAGCATCTGCAATGAAATTGTGATCGAATATCTTTCAGTTGTAGCTGTCTTGTTGCTTTCTCCGATCCTGCAAGATGAAAGCAATTTTATGTAAATCTCTATTTTTTGAGGGACTTAGATTCAGGGAAATAACAGCATAGGATTTGCATTTCATTAGCAGAAATTTTAAAATTATTTTGCTCGCTGTGATAAATTACGTATCTCTGCAGAGGCACAGAGGCACAGGATGGTAAAGTGAAATAGCTGTATAAAGTTATTCCAACAATCCTGTCTTTATTTTCTGGGTGGTAACAATTATACAATGCCTGTGATAATAAAATGCAGCTTGAGAGTAAAATAAGCTATAAAAGGACAAGTGAAATCTACATACATCACAAACTTAACCATGGTTTAAATGACCTGTAGTTCCTACAAGCTGCAGGTGAAATATCTTAGGCTCAGTGGTGAAAGAATTCTTAAATTTTATTTTGGTTTTATGGTGTCATGGGGTTTATCTTCTTTTTGGAGAGACTTTGGGGGTGTGGATTGTTTTGGTTTTGGTTTTGGTTTGTTGGTGGTGTTGTTGTTTTGATTTGGGTGGGTTTTTTTGGCCTTTATCCCCCACCACCATAATGGACCTTTTCCCTTAGTAGAAGCAACAAGACCATTTACCATTTACCAAATGGCAACTCTTATTGTTTCATATCACTTGGCACATACTCAAGCTACATTAGACAAAATATTAATAATTGCAGGACAGGTAACGTTCTTGCACTTTTCCAAGAGAGAAGAGCTATATAGAATTGGAGTATTTTGTGATGCCTGATAAATAAGATGTATGCATGTGTCTATGCATCCCAGCAGGATTGCAAAGGAGCAAAAAATAAAGGCGAAGGCAGCTGCTTCAGAAGACAATGCATGTATTTTTAAAAAAGAAAAACTGGACTTTTGTTTTGCCAGAAAAAATCAGTAGCTGAAATTATTTTCATCTCTTGTTCTGAACATTTCAGGCTCATTTTGAATATTTTCACTGTTTTCTTCTTGAATATGGCATTTCTTATTCCTGCTCGCTTTCTATTCAAGTCCAACCAGTCTGTACCCCAGGCCACATCTCTACTAGCAACTTTCAATGGATGGTGAGAAATGACTCAATGCAGGGCAAAAGTGGTAAAAACATTTTGATTCCCTGATTCTTACACAGCATTGTTCTGGGAGCTCTGGATAATGGATGATATGGAAACACCTCATATTAGTAGACTACTATTCTTAGCTGATCTTTGGAATATGAGCATGGTTTTTAAAATAAACTTTCAGCTAAGCACATCTGTCTGTTTCAAGAAGATAGAGCAAGATAACCTTCTATGGAGTTGCTATGTCACCCTGCTCTTAAGCTGTGAATTCTTTTGTTATGATCAGTTATTTCTCATAGTCATCATGAGGATTTATTTATTAATAATATTCACTACTAAGTGTTATTTATGTGTGATAATCTGGACTGAGAATAAGTCACTGCATCTTTTCCAAATCTCTCAATTTACTTCTGATGTGAGATTAACAATTTCAAGGCACTTTCAAAGGTTACAGAACAGTTCTTGGCTTTACAAGAACAAAATGTCATGGAAATGCCACCTCTCATCTCCCTCCCCATCAGCAACAGCAAATATTTGATCAGTGTGTACTTTCCATTCAGCTCAGCATCCTTGGGCTGGTTTAGCACATCTGTTCTTTTGAAGAAGTCTTACATTTATGAGAACATGATCACTGAACAGTCAAGGGGACCTTCTCTTAGTATTTTGGTGAGATTGGTGTGCATAATAAACCAAGGGAAAGACATGAGTAGACTCTAATGAGATGCATAAAGACAAGAGTTTTTTACAGAAGTCAAAAAACCAGTATTTTTGAGGAAGTTTTTTACAATGAGGGTGGTAAAACTCTGGAACAGGTTTTCTGGAGAGGTATAAATGCCCCATGCCTGGAAACATTCAAGATCAGGCTAAATGGGGCTCTGAGCAACCTGATCTAGTTTAAGATGTCCCTGGTCATTGCAAGGAGGTTGGACTAGATGGACTATATGACCTTCCAACTCTATAGTACTTTACACTGTATATGTCACTACAGTGGATAACAAAGTGCAGCAAGTCATGCTTGCTTTCTGTGATTGCCTCTGGATTAATGTAAAAATTAGAGAAACCCCATGTCCTGATCCTCATCATTCATATCCATATTTTTAAATCATTATGTCTTTGGAGCAGCCAAGCCACAGCTCTTCACTAATGTTCCCACATTGGTTCTGCAGTATCTGTCCTGCAAAGGTGAACCAGTGGGCAGTTGGAGGCTTTTCAGGTCCTCAGCTGTGAGATATGGCACAGCAAGAACCATTGAACTTAAACTTGCCCATCTGCTCTTGGACAGCTGCCTGCCAGACCCATCAGGCAACATCCCTGAACCACAGGAAGCCCCATCATCTTCCACCTGCTCCACTAAAATCTGCACGGAAGAATAAGAAAGGGAAAAATAATGTAGAGCCTCAATGCCATCTTAGTGGGAGGCCTTCTGTAGGAATTCTGCATGGTCTTCTTGCTGGAAAGCCAAAGAAAACCAAAGCATAAGCAAAATTAAGCCAATTGCCATTCACCCCAAATATGGGCAAAAAGTAGGAGCAGCTATATTACATACTACTGCCTTGAAGAAAGAGAAGACTTATTCTTTTAAATCTGTGCAGAGAAACTGAATTCCAGGGGAAAAGCACTGATAAAAATCTGCTATAAACCCAAGATTAGAGTTCAGACAGAGTAGACTTGTTCTTGTTCCCTAACGAGAAATTTATTAGCTCACACAACATATTCAAAAGAGCTTCTGACCAGGTAATTAGAGTCCAAAATTCTGCTTTCAAGGTTTTGTCATATATTACTCCCCGTTTGTTTTTTATCATTCAAGCTCAGACACTCCACTGATAAACTGTTTGCTCTGTGGCCTTGCTGTGGTACATGGAAAACTTTCCATGACTGTGTTGCTGTGGAACAGAAATAGCTAGGCATGGCTCAAGCAGCTTTTGAAACCTAGTTTGGATCCTGATGAAAAGAGGGATTGTTCAGAGGTTCATCACTGTCCTATACAACTTGTTTGTTTCTCTTTAAGTGTGTTATGTGAAAGAGCATGAAATGCTGGGAAGATATTTAATTTCATATTCTCTTAATTGCTTTTAGAGGGGCAGAATGCTGTGCAGTTCCTGAAGAAAATGAGATATCGTCTCCATTTTTCAGGAAGCATATTAATCTTTATCCACTAATTTTACCCTTATGTAGTGAGAAATGGAGTGTTTAACTGGTTTTCCTTCTGGAGTCTTTTATAGGCAAAATTTTCTGCTGATCCATAGTGAGTCTGTGTGCCAGTGTTACAGATACA
>JAWWLZ010000118.1:30201227-30222203 GCA_035041345.1 Poliocrania exsul
TGAGTTTTATATTTAAGAAATAATCACTTGTATTTTATATGTGAGGGCAAGAATACTCACTACTTAACTTCCCTTCCTCCAGATCAGGCAGTTTTTGTTGTTTAAAAATGGCTAATAATCTTTCCTGTTGGGCTAATTAATCTTAGCTGGGCCATTAAGCCATGTAAGAAATTCTGTTTATCTTTGGAAGATTTTTCTAAATGTTTTTTTGTTTGGTTTGGTTGGTTGGTAAAGTTTGTGACTTACTTTTTCTCCCCTCTACACATGTATCTTAGTGAGTTTCAAGAAAATATTAATCTCAGAAGAGAACTGTAGTCACTAAAAGGTATTGGGGGAACAAAGCAATCCATTTTGTGGTTGGTGAGAAAACGTGGAATTTTTCACCTTCAAGGAGTGGACATTAAAATCCTGCTGGATTTGTGTTTCCCCATGAGCTAGATGCGAGTTTTTCAGTCAATCTATTAACAGAAATATGGTCCCCATTAGCACTCTCACTAGGTAAGAGACTATTTAGACAACTGATGCTAGACAGTGTAAACTTCCTTCCCTACAGATGACTTCATACAGAAACATTTGCAGAAATTGCCTACATTGTTTTCAAGTGTACCCACTGTTAGATAAATCTGGAGGCTTGAGTCCTTAGGTTTATCCAAATTATGTCAGTGTTATTCTTCTACCACGCTTGTTGTGTGTAACCTCACAGAGATGGAAGAACATTGAATTCTGCTGGTCAAATAGGAAAAAGGTGAACATAAGGGCTTCTTTATAAGGGTCTTCTTCTATGCATTTGTGTGCATGGATGCAACCTCTGCCTTGAGGAACATTTTTTTTCACATAGATTATCTTCTCTTATTTGGCTCCTGCTCTGCCGCACACAATTAATGTCTGTATCACATATCTATTCCCTCACCTAAGCCTATGTTTATCTGTCATCAAACTTGGACTGTTTTCTGTATTTCATACAGTTCTGAAGCTTGCAGGGACCTCATGGCATGGCAACCCAGTAGTGTAACCCTCCCTTCAGGGCTGGACAGGACTGTTCCACAACTTCTGGCACTGTACTTTTCCATACACAGTGTTCTCACAGCTAGATTTTCCAGAGATACCCTATCAATAGCTTAGTACCAATTCCTATTCAAAGATCCATGGAAAGCAGAATCCTGTGCTAATACCCTTGGGGGAAAAAACACTTGAGCACTCCAGATCTTTTGAATTGGAAACTTGAAGATCCTGTTATGATGTATTCAAAGCTTCCAGCTGTGACACTGTGACCTGCTGTTTCATTTCAGTGATGTCACTTCATAGGATATAAGCAACTTAAAAAGTTTCCCAGGACATCATAATGCTGTTTAATAAACAAATAAACTATGTCTTAAGATTGTGGCTCTGAACTCAGAACAGTTACAATGATTTTGGCTGTGTACATATCCAGATAAGCTCAGATTCTGTGAGCCCCTCAGTCATAACTGAAAGAAACTACGTGAGGATGCTGGCCAGGTATCTTTGTCACTAGCTCCTGAGGGCCTTACCAGGTGGTTAGAGAAAGCACATCTGGGTGTTCAAAGAAACTATCAAAGTTCAAGGCAGATTTGGGAACATCATGGGGGAAAAAAGGGTGGGAGGATACAAGACCGCTGCAAGGATAAGGAAAACCCTTGCCAGACAGATTCCAGCAGAACCACCTAGTCCTGCTTTTGGCAAACACTTTCCTTGCATGGGAATTGCAGCAAGAAGTCTCCCTCTCAATCTGATTGTGCATGATGAAGATAAATATAGTAAAGCAGGAAATGGAATGGATTTGAAATCAAAGATCTATGTAAAGCTCTTGCTCCTGCCCAGAGGAGATGCCACATGTTGGTTTTTGGAAGATGGGGGGATTCCTAGGAAACCCAGGCTGGTATGTCTCTGAACAGGGTTCAGGTGATGGCATCAGTGCACTGCACAGCCAGCTCCCTCAGAAATTGCTGGCTGCTGTTTTGCAGGTGCTTGGAATTAATGTAAACAGTACAGGTAAAAGGCGATGATAACCAAATTGATCTGTGTACCTGCAAGTCATGCTGTGAGGACAGTATTTAGGGTGATACTTGAGTAAACTTCTTCCACCTTTGCCTATGATCAGGAAGACAGTAAGGTGTGCACTGGTAGTAACATTTTGTGGTCCAGCAGAGAAGCTGTGCTTGAGAACAGAGGGAAGTGAGGCTGGAAAGCAATAATGTAAGAATGAGATGGGACAAAAGAGCTGAAATGAGGTGGGTTTGGTTTGATTTCTGAAGAGCAAGTTGCATTTTTGGAGGCTGCTAAAGGCTGATGGGGAGAGAAAGGCAGACATGGGGAGGAGGAGGCTATATGGTGAGAGCCTGTCTAACAACAGTTGCCCCTCCTTTGTTCTATCATGTTCTGTAAAATATTTTCCTTTTACCCCTTACATGTAACCAAAAGCAAAGAGCGGTAATTTTTGAGAAGACATAAATATGAAAGAAAAGAAATACTAGTGAGAAAAGGGGTGCGATTTTAGTAACTTATTAAAAACTAGTTTTCTTGAAACAAATTAAGCAAATAGGTAGGATTTGTTTTCAGATGTGACTTTCTCTGAGGAGGGCAGAGTTTTAAGTGTGGTGCATCATGGAGAAATGGATTGTCTGGTTAGAAAAGCCTGATCTATGTAGCAAAGACACCTGAGAAACATCAAGGGCTGTGTGTTGTACAGATAGTGGAAAATCACGATCATGTTCCAGAGCAACACTGCAGTTCCAGAGCAAGTCCAGGTTTTGTGGTGGGGAGGGGTGAGGGATATTTGTTAACCTTGGATGAAAATATAACTGAATGTGCTGAAGACTTTCTGCAACAGAAACTGATTGTATCTTGTGTGTAGATAAAAGTGGATGGTCAGAAACGTTTCTCTTCTGGTGACATTTTTGCCTGGAGCTGTAATTTACTGCAAATCAGGGGAGTAGCTAAAAATGTAAGAAGAAATATAGAGACATTTTTATTGTAGGACAAATTTTCAGGGCTGTAACCATGGAGTCATATTCTCTGGTGTTGTCATGATTAACATCTTCACTGCTGTCAGAAAGCACATGTATACCAGGAACATATTTGTCCTGACACTATTCCCTCTTTTAGGGATTACTGCTTTGGTTGTCAGTCACATTCATATGCTGAAAAACAGCTGGAGCATCCTGCAGGGAAATGATCTGTATAAGGACTTTCTTAAGGTCTGCTGTGACCACAGATGTATTTTTGTACTTCACTTCTGTATCGCCCACTGTGGAAAGCAAAAGTGATACCAAAAGAGGCATAACAAATAAAATGAACAGTTTGGAGAGGTAATACACTTCATATTCCAGGGTTTATACGAATCCCTCATAGTGGATTACAATTTAAAGTATATGGTATAGGGAGACTGATGTTCTTTCACACTTTCCTGCTGTCAGTTTCATTATTTTTTGAATTTGTTAGTCCATAAAATGAATTTCTAAAGGAGAGTTTTCTTTTGAAAGAATGGCTTTTAAATGCCTTTTGAGTCTCTGCTGGATTTGAAGACCCAGACTGTGCTTTTGTTGATCCTGCTTAAAGTTTAGTTTTGTTTTTTATCTCAGTGAGATTATAGATGTTACCTGGGTAAAGGCCTGCCTAAATGTGAACAAATCTTCAGCTATAAACTGCAAAATCTGCTACATTTCTTTTCAGCTGACTGTGTTCTGAGGTGCTGTGTCTGTGTGGCTGTATATATATCGGCAAGCAGATGTGCCCTTTTCTGACTGTCTCTAGTGGATGGATCACATTCTTGCTTACAAAGCTCCCTTGCTGGAGTTGCTGTGAAACAATCACTGAACTGAAAAAAACCCCATAATTACCCAGGCTTTTATTTACTGATTGTCAGGTGATACAATACAGTTCATTCAATCCCAGGCTAATAAAGTCCTAAAGAAACACTGCTATGGACAAGTTCTGACCTAAGTGTTTTCTCATTTCATTTAAGCTTTTATAAAGCCCTGTTCAAAGGACATTCTAATGGAAATAAAGCATTAAGGCTTAATCCCTAGTGGAAGTTACCCAAACAAAACATTTAGTAGAAGCAGACATTTCAAACTGCTTTCACTGATGGGCCAAGATCAGAGGAACTTTTCAGGATTTCAATTACACTTCACCCTGGGAATGGCATTTTCTGATATATAAATAAATTTCACTGTAATAAAAACACAACTACTAGAAACACTCTGAAAAGAGGAGGAAATGCTTTTTCCTTCTTAATACTATTTCAGGGCAAATTCACCTGTGTTTTCCTTCCTTTCCTTCATGTGGAGAAGAAGAGAGCTTTTTCTCATCAATATACTTTTTAATACCTAATGAAGCAGCAGTCACTGTTACCCTGCAGAGGCACAGAGGGTGGATAAGAACCTCTCTGGCTCTCTATGACGATTTTGTAAAACATGGTTAGGAAATCTGAAGTGTAGCACTGCAACTGCAGAAGCATCCAACTACTGAAAAGATTATAACATCTCCTGACTACAGATCAAATTTTCTGCTTATAAGCACATTTTACTGCAGTGGTATGTTCAGAAACAGCGGAATTTTTATTTTCATGTAACATTTTTGCATTTGTCAAACATTATGGGGCTTCTTTCTGCATCTGTGGATTTAGAAGAGTGTAGCCTATTCTCCTGGGCACTGGCAGTACTGCCAACACTTACACTTAGTCTCATTACTTTTACCTCACCCTCTAGTGAAGGATTACAGCTGAAGTGGGTGATCCTGATGTGTTTGCTCTTTCAGAAAATACCAGCTTTCACTGGAAAAACTTCAGATTACATTTAGGCTCACGTTATATTACCATTGTCCCTTTGCTATACCTTTTGATCCCACTGCAGATTGTAAAAAGCTTTCAGCTGGAGAAACCTTGCCTTAAAGGAAGAAGATCTGGGATTCTGCAGTTGATGCACACAGCTTGGTCTGGAAGGGTCCTAAAAAAGGTTTTCTTTTTTTCCATTTTTTCCTATGTGGTGTTTAGTAGTAATGAAAGAAATAAAACAAGATGCTGCAGTAGTCACAGGATTTAGCTGCATATTTTTAGGGTCTCTTGACTAAGCTTCTTTTAAAAATTCTGCTCTAAAAAATGGGGCTTTTTTGATGCTGAAGCCCACAGAATATCCTGAAGAGATATGTCTTATTTAAACTTGTACATAAAATTAGCTTATACATAGAAGAATGTATTTTTATATTGCCAGAGTTCAAACCTAATGCTGTGTGCCCACTAGTCATTCCATTCCAAAAACTAACTGTGTGTTTCACGTGAACTCAAGTTCTGGGTGACTGTTTTTTTCCTGGCCCTGGAGGCTGACCCTCAGAGTACAGCATGCCATCATCTCGCAGTGTATCATGCCACAGAAAGCTTGGAATGGAGCTAAATGTTTTGTTGGTCAGTGAATTAACCAAGCTTTTCCCAACAATTATTTTCTTCCTCTGGTAATCGCTAGTGACTTTAAAAAAACAAACTATGTTTGGATTCAAAAGACCAGCTCTCAGAGGACTTAATGTAATGGCCGTGTTGTAGAAGGCCAAGTGTTCTTTCTCAGTTTAGTCCTTGCTTAACTGCTTTCTTCAAAGCTGAGTATGCTTGGATGTATTCTTTGGTATTTCAATATTAGGAAATGGAAAATTAAAAATAATAATGGAGGAAATTCCCATCTGGGAAATCTGTTGTGTATTCAAAGCACCTTTCGTTGCAAGCTTGCACTTTGTGGCCTTGACGCATATTGTACCTAGAGATCAAGCTTGGATTTGAGCTTTCCCAAGGTTTTAAGTGAGGGGGTGGGGGGCCTGGGAGAGGATTAATTCAGCTCTGCCTAACTCTATTGCTCTCAGTACTTCTGGTGCCTGGTGCAAGGCCAGATGTTCCCTTTTTAAAGGAAAGGCAACACAGAGCTTGCCTTGGCTCTAGATTCAGGCCCATGACCATGATTGTCCCTTTGTCTCCTGTGCAGAAAATAACCATAGCAGTGAGAAAAGGTGAAAAGGGGATGGTCCTCTGCCTTGTCTTATAGTCAATCATCAGAAATGATCTGTGCTCTGGGGGAGGGTGTGTACAGAGTCTGTAGAAAAAGCAGTGGTAGAAGAGTTAGGTGAAACTTTCACAAGATGTGTAAGTTATTAGTCTCTTCTCTGGCATAGATAAAATAACAATCATTTCTGGTCAAAGTGTAGGCCTCATAGAAATCTCAATGGCTTTGTGAGCTGGGTAGGCAGAGTTTATGAGGAGCCAAATAAAATCCAAAGATTGTGATGAGCTTTCTATGGGTTTGAGAGAGCAGCAGCCAAGGAAAGCTTGCAGGAACAGCACACAGATTTATTTGAAGCATGAAGTCAAGAGAGAGAAGGAGCTCTCAGGGCTCAGCTGGAAGGAGGCTTGGCATCGTGAGCAAAGGAAGTGCTTCCTTGAATGCTCAGAGGTGCTTTGTTTATGGAATTTGTAAATAAGTGCAAATGTCAGAAAGACAGGAAATTAGAGGTTGGTATAAAGTTTGCATAGGGACAGGGTAGCATAAAAGCCTTCTCTTCAGCTAACTAACAGGACAAGTAGTAGGGTGTATTTATAGCACACTCCTCTCATGAGCCAGGTATCCAAGAAGACATCCTGCTTTCCTAGGTTCCTAGTTGAGTAGTGTTACAGTCTGTGCCATAACCAAATCAACTTTTGACAAAGCTATAGCAGAGAGATACACAAAGTCACTTGTCCACAAGGTCACAAAAAACTGTGTGTCTGAGTTCACTCAAAAGCAATCCTTTTAGGTAACATTTTACTTCTTTCCCTTGTGATACCAAGCTCTCCAGAAGATGACCATAAATCAAATTTAAGAAGAAGCTAAATCTTAGTTCTGGCTCTTCTCAACTCTAAGGTAATGTTATTTAATAATTCTTTGATATGTGCTTGACCTGCTGAAGGCCAAAAGCTTGTACTTTTCCCTGAGACCATTGTGAGTGTGTGCATGGATTTGAAGGTAATTGACTAATCAAATTATTTTACAAGAAACATGTAACTTCAATCTCAGTTATATTACATTTTTTTAAAAAAACAGGTGCAATTAATCTTGTTCTTACATTTGTAGTGTTAGCCATGGCTATGAGCTTTGTGGTGGCATTTGGCAGCCTCAAAAGGGCAGTGTAGCTGCAAGGCCAGTTTTCAATACATAAATGCTTTGCTGTTTCTTGGTCATTCATTTGTGAATTGTCATTCACTTATCTTGTGTTTGGCATCTGTATACTTCTTTTCTGAAAATGTCCATAGAGTTTTGCCCTCACATTTCTGTAAATTCCCAAGGCATCCACAGTTACTGCCCTTCAGGTGCTCCATCCCTCTGATCATCTCCAGGACCCTGCTCTGCACTCAGTCCAACATCATGTCTTTCCTATGCCAAGAGCTCCAGAACTGGATGTAGGGTGGATCTCACTTGTCTGTTTGCAAGAGTTATTCCTTACTGGTTAGTTTGCACACAAAACTATGCGAGTTTTTGCTTCTCAATTTCCATGCGACTATAAGTATCTGTTGATGTAGGAATATTGAGAAAATTGATTCCTTATTGCAAGTCAGTGTTCTATTTCTGCAAAAGCTAAATCTTGTGCAATAATCTATTTTTTTAGTGTGCTAATTCCACCACTTGACACAAGAAAGTGGCACTGAATACAATACGTATGCCACAAGCCCTGTGGTGTGGTAGAAGTAGCACAGCAACCATCTCTGAAGTGCACTGTCTTGCTTTTACTTGCTGTGGGATCTTTGCAACAAATACAAGTACAAAAATACAAAAGAGAAGAATATGATGGTTAATCAAATTTGAGGATGTCTATGAGTGACCAGTGTGAAGTAGACATAAAAGGCATAATACACCTTTAGGCCACTTTAAGCAAGGTGGTTTTGTAGAGTTATCCAAGCCACTTTGTGTGACAATGATAAAGTTTTATGTATGGCTGAGATCACCCAGCTTTAACAAAGCCTAATGTGAATTCAGACAGGTACCGATGAGGATTAGTATGAGATGGGAGACGGATTAAACATTTCCCTGTTATTCCTTACAAAGAGATCAAACACCTTGATTGCTCTAGCCTGGTTGGCAGATGCTTATAAGGGGATAGGACAATTATTTGTAAGGAGGATTATGTATCAGGGAGGGGAAAATCGTATATAAAAGGATAATATTAATCCCAGATTAAGTGTCTATTATCCAATTATTTTAGGCCCAAAACTGGAATGTTCCTGAACACTTACAGAGAGAGCTCCAAACAGGACTGGAAGGACCAAGGAGTTTAAATTGTTAGGAGCATGATAAGACCAATGGAAGGGATTGTGTAACTAATTTGGAGAATTCCTGAAGATAAGAATCCATGTGTATCTGCTAGGTTCAAAAGGAAACCAGATCACTGCTTGCACTGTATTTATTTTTTTATAATCCTGTGCTAAGACTTCTGCCCCTTTCTTGTAGGGATCAGCAGAGATTTGTCCCTCTAAACTATTTAACAAACTTCGTTTTAACAGTTTTCTTGCTTATTGCAGGGATCTATCACAGCAGCAGTGCCTTCAGTCTGTGTCTTTTGCTGTCTTCTGTCTACAGCTCTTTTTGTCTGAGCTGTTTCTTAGGTCCTTATTTGGTTATCAATATTGGGCAGGTATTGTGTGGAAAGTGGGCACCTGGACATCTGTTGTGTGATTTCCTGGGACTGCAGGAAACCTTGTTGAGGATCTCTAACCCAGTTCTCCATTCCTGCTAAAGGAAGAGCTGCTGATTTCTTTTTCCATCAAAAGGTGTTAGTAATCATGTAGTGTTCCCCCAGCCTCTGTTTATACAGACAGTTTGTGTCTTTAGAGGCTAATTACTTTTTGTTTCGAACATTTCACAAGACACATTGCTGTTTACTCAGGCAAGACCTGGAGTACAGCTGAGTACTTGTCCTGCTGTACTGATTGAACCCAAATTTATTTTGCCTCTGTTATTCCTCCTTTCTGGTGCATTAAAAAATATCATGAGAGATTATCCTTAAATATTCCTTGTACCTCTGTGTTGTGGCAGAACTCTGTATGTGACAGAAATGACAGTGGAAGAGATCTTCCTCCTTAGGCTGCACAGTCAAGGAGCAGTGCTATGTACTTTTTTTCTCTCATGAAATTTCAGACAGTAGCAGTCATACCCTTACCTATCAGTTTATTTTGCTTAATACTGTGTAATTAATTCCTTTTTTTATTCTGTAGATGGCTGTTTAAAAGCACTTGCTGTAGAGCCAGCTACTGTGTATACTTTAAGCTGAGGAATAAAAACATATTGTCAGCTACAAGGTCTTGTTGCTGTACTTTTCCTTGTGACCTTTAACAAACTCAAACTATTGTTATTGTGCACAGAATTCAGCAAGGCTATAATCACCATTAAAGAGGGTGGTTAGCTTGGGTTTCACTATTTTAGGGCAGACGGGAAAAATATTTATGTTTTTGGAGGTTTTTTTTAGGATAGGAATAATCTTTCCTGTTTACTTTTGTGGAGTGAGCACGGCCAGGTCCATGCAGTGACTGAGACTCCTGTACCACAGTATATGACTATCTGTGTCCTTACTTTTCTCATCTCCCATCACAATGCCCAGTGTATAAGCAGGTTACATCTACTGGAGTAAGATGTCTAAATAGTTAGGAACCACTGCAGTACAAAGAAATTATTTTTCTTCTCAGCTGCAGAAATATAGTTCCCCCACATCCTACATCCTATATCCAAACATTCTGCCAGTAAAATAAAATAAAAAAAATTGTAAACCTTTCCAGATTTAACAGTTGCATCTTTTCTGGGGCCTCCACCAGTAGGCTTTTTCCCTTTCACTATTTCCTGCCTTTCTGCTCCCTGCATACTCACTCTCACCTTCCTCTAGGCTCTGCATGGGCAAAAGGTGGTGTGTGCCATGCCTAGTTCTGAGCAGTGTCCTCCTTGACCTGACTCAGCAGAGAGCTGCTGATTCCCTGCTGCAGCCTTTCCGTCCACAGGGAAATCCATTGGTATCTTCTATCATCATGTGAATCTCCTACAGCACTGTAGGAATTTGGGACCTTTTCAGTCCAACTGTCAAATGTGGCTAAAACTGCCTGTCATGTTTGGAAACCATTAGAAAATGCAAAGTTGGACAAATGTTAACAAAGTACCCTAACAAGACTAGATTTCTAATTGTAAAGTATACAGACAATAAATATTCCTACCCATATCACATAACATTGGCTGTGATGTGCTGTTACATGCATCCTGCAAAGAGATAATTGGAGAGGGAGAGGAAGGAAGGAGCGGGGTGTTTGTATCATCTCATGGAAGGTAACAATGCCATACTAAAGGCACCTGGGTGGTGCTGACTTTGTTTCTCACACAAGAGGTAATGAAATATCTTGTGGTTTAAAAAAAAGAAAAAAAGAAAAAAAAAAAGAAGCTTGGAAACTCAGTATCCAAAGGGTTTCAAAACTATTGTATGTGCCAAATATTTCCAGCTGTTATTGCCTTCCACTTATTTCCCACAGCATCTTGGCCTGGGTCTGCTAGTGATCTTTCTTCACTGATGGCATGAGATGTTAGCTGAGCCAATGTTTATGCTGCTCAGAAAGATATTCCTCAAGCCTTACTTCATTAATGATTTTAAAGCTTGTTAACCTGTTTATCTTCAAAGGATGGAAGCTTTTAGTGCTAAATAAACTGAACGGCATTTATATAGATTTTGATAGTGAGTACAATTGGATATCAGACTCCAGTCTGAGTTATAAAGTAGGAGCCATCACACATACTTCAATTGCTTTTCACTAAGAGGAGGGAGATTAGACAGCAGACATGGGTGTCTGAAGCAGCATTACATCTGCTTGCTCCAAACCATCAAGAGTTTCTAATGTGCAGCTCCTTCAAAAGAAAAGAGTGCTAAGATATTCAGTCATGGAAATTTTGGGGACAATTTGCCATAACTTCTGTGATCATCCATGGATTGCCTTGTAGCATAGCATAATCTTGTGAGTGGTTTAATGTAATTAACTCTAGATCAACAAGGGATATCTTGGATATCGTGGGATCAGCTGCTTTCTATCATGAGAGTTCAGAAACTCCTATATGTAAAGCAGTTGCAAAATCTGTTTAAACTTTCTTACTTATCAGCTGCACTGTGTGTTCTGAAAGAGTTGATGTAAAGCTACTGAAGTTACTCAAAACTACAGTGCGGTTGATTGACTGCTTTTTGTTGTTATTTTGCTTTTCAAACATTCACTAGAACTGAAGGAAGTTGTGGCTTTTATCTTCCATGGTTTATGTTGGTGCTGCTTTAATTTTGTATTTCTTTTTGTTTTGGTGACAATTGTTGTAAACAGTTACCTAGCACTTTGCAGTTGCTAATGAATTATTTTTTCTAATGCTGGGTAAGTGTTAAGTGTAATTTAGAGCTCAACTGTGTTGATGAGACATACCTAAGGCCCTAAATTGTGTCAGTACTGTAGATGAGGATTTAATTTGAGAACTTTACAGTGACTCACTGTAGTTAATGTGCTAGCAGTGTCAGTCTGTGGTTTGTGTATCAGCTGGGATCTGCAGTATTAAAGAGATTACATATTTCTTACCATTCTAAAGCAGCTCTTTCTGGCTGTGTTCATTTTCCTTTGAGAAGTGGGTATTTTTGAAAGCTTGCTTCTATGTAACTGAAATGTTAATTTTATTTGAAAGGAAGTTGCATTTACAGCTAAAGCAAACCATTAACTGTTTCAATAGAAGTTAGACCCCGAAAGGTGAAAATCCTCTCTTCTCCCACTGATGGGGCAGAGAGGGACAACCTGTTCTCTTTTACACTTTCCTATCTGCAGGGACCTCCAGAGCCAGCTTGTGTGCTGAACCTTGGAGGTGACCCCTGTCTTGCATGACAGAGCAATGGGTAGCACAGCCAGAAGAAATCCCTCATCCCATCCTGTGTGTGGTAAAGCCACCTCAGAGGGAATGGACTAGGGGTTGAGCAGCACAGGCAGATTCTGCCCTAAAGGTCTCTTAGACCTCTTTGCACTCCTACTCACAAAGGTATCACCCTGCTGTATCTGTGAATCTTTTATTCATTTATGCTGTCATTGATATTATTTATCCATGACAGACTCTCCACACAGAAAAGCTGTCACTTGCTTTATTAGCAACAGCTCAGAGCTGGTAGAACAGAGCATAAGGCTCTACTAATAGCACTGGTGTAACAGGAGTAGCAACTCATGGGGGTAGAAGGTTCTTGTATTTCATGTTTGCATTCAATGGTTGGTTCTGTTATTTAATCTTCCATACTACTGGGGCTACACTCGCAGCCTAGGCTGTACCACATAAGCACACATGACTGTGGCTGTGGTTTGGTTTGGCTTTTTTTCCCCCATGAATACACTGTATATTGCTTCATTCTCTCCTTCAGAATTCAAGGCAGAAGTGAAAACTTGCTGAAAGAGATACATAGGGTGGGGAAGGGGAAATAATTTACCAGTCACATATTACTTGTTCCTCCTTTTTTCCCTCATCACTATTTCCAGAAGTTGCAAAATGAAACTTAGAGCTCAGAAATTTAGAGATCAGGATTTGTAGCTAAACATCTCGTTCAAAGGCTATTTATTTAAGTGAAGTAACAATGCCAACTAGTGGTCAGATCGTTCATAGAGAGGAGGCTTGGTATTCTAGGAAAAGAAAAAAATGAATCATAACGTATGTAACTCATAACCATTTTTGTGATAATCTCTCTAGTCCTCTAGAGAAAAGACTTCAATTATTGATTTTGTTTAATAAGGCATTGCAATTTGTAACATAACAGGTGTATCATTAGATTATTGATGTGCTGTCCTTGGACTATGCATTAATAGAGAGTTATGCTTTTGATTTTTTCCAAACTTCATTCATCCCACTCGTAATCTGATTAACTGTGCTAACAGTTCCAGAACCAAAGAAAAGAGTAAATATTATCTCCATCTTGTTTCACAGTAGTATCTCAGTTCTTCTTTGCTAAAATATAGATATCCATTTGAGCTTGAATAACCCACTCTGGCTTCTGTTTGAAAGTCCATAGTTATTCTATTAACAAGAGATAATCTTTCAACATCATTAAAGGCTTTTTTACTTCCCCTCTTCAGTCTTACTTTGATATGTATATCAAAATATCAAAGTTCATGAGGTGTTTTGCCACAAGTTGCTCTTTTTTTTTCCTTAAGAATTCCTTTTGCATCAAGATAGCTAGGTTTTTGGACACATATGTAAACATTACTGCCTGTAATTTGCATGCCAATGTCTAAATTAAATTATCGTCTTTATGTATTAAAGAGGTAAAAGTGAAAAGCATCTATTTGGATTTTTTTTTCTTTTAGGTTTTTGGGGTGCTTGGTTGCGTTGGGTTTTTTCCCCTTTCAAAAGTGTTCTCCTGTAGTGTTCACCTAGCCCTCGATTGTTTTAGAAAGCTCATGTGCTGATTAGCAAGATGGTTTCACCAGATGATACAGGGAAAGGCACCAAGCAGGAAGCCAGCTCTCTGAATTCTACAGACTAGTTAAAAATACAGTGTCTTTTAGTCTGCATCAGCTAGATATTTTCAGATTCTGCAGTATGTATGTACTGTGTCTTAGGAATCCACATCCTGCACATTTCTTGATGTGTCTGATGTTGGGGTGCACTATTCTTTTAGTATTAAACTATGGGTGACATTCTCTGGAGTTTCTCCTAGAAACTGGCCTGACTACCTACCTCCCTACCTCCCTGACTTTTGAAAAGCTAGATTAGCATGTGTTATCAGGTACTTTTAATTATTAATTTTGCATTCATCAGAATTTTGAGCATACCTGTGCCATTCATCATGTTTTATGGCTTCTTCAAATAATAGTGACCTTATATGGTTTGTGAAGTCAGCTAGCTTGTGTATGCCTCCTATTTCTTATAAATACAATAGTCACCTGTATTTTATTGTACCCAAAAGCAAGCCTGATTCATGATGCTTAGTAAACTTTGGATCAATTCCTTGATCTCATGTGATTTGCTGTGATGCTGAGATTAGTAGTTCTAATTTTCTTTTAGGTGTACAAAAATGTGTGTCACACTTAAAGAAAACATTTTTGGGGCTAGTTTTGATTTGTGCTAAAGCTCCAAATCCTTCTTTGCCTTCTGGCAGGCATCTATATGCACTGTCCTCTTCCAGCATGGAATAAGTCAGGGAGAAAACCCTCTTCTCCTTCCTCCAGCATCAGGAGTTGAAGCCTGCTGTCTGTGTCTGTGAAGTTGTCCATTGACTGCCCGTGGCATTGTTGAGTGTCTGACTGTATGAACATCCTTATCCAATATGGTTCTTCAGCTCTGCTTTCACCTTCCTGACAGATAAATACTGATCTTTGATGTTCAGTGTTTTGGAGCATCATACACTCCAAGGCAATCCTGGAGTTACCCATGTATTTTGGAGGGGTGTGGGCATGCATCCCGTTCTTCTAGCTCATCTGTACTTCTGGCTTCTCTGCATCCCTGCAGAGTTTCTGGCTTTCTCAGTCAATGTTCTGACTCCAGACCCTGGGGTCTTGATTTTTCATCTCCTACCTTGCTTCAGTGCTGGCAAACCTAGATGGTACACTTAGAGCAGCCATAGTTGGTTCATTTACTTTTTTAATCTGTGACTACTTTGAAGATCATTTACTAACAACCTTCACAGGAACAGCTTTCTAGCATTACTGCTGAATGTGGAAATCCCCCATGTTGCTAGTTGCTCAGCTATCTCAGACCTGATTTTTTGCTTTTTCTCCATTTGACTCTAAGCTCCATGCTTTGCATATTGCTTTTACTCTCCACTTCAATTTTATTATTTTATTTAATTTTAGCTCAGAGACATCAAACACTGGCTGCATTTCTAGATATATGTATTTCCTGCTTTCTTACCCTTCATAGCCTGAAGGCAGCCTAAGTTCATAATTAAACTACAGGCAAGATGGGAAAAGAGAACTGTTTGTTCCATGAACTCAGCAGCATTAACCATTAACTATGCCTCTGTTTATTTATTTTTAATGAAGGAAGAAGTGGAAAAGATAATAGCATCCATCTCTCACCTGTATTAATACATGGATTTTATGGAGGTTGGAAGCTAGACAGGAGAGAGATACCATCATTGCTTTATGTGATCTTTTCCACTTTTACTTCTGGAGAAAGAATTCCAAAATTTATATCGCCCACCCAGTTTTTGTCTCTTTTTTTTCCTTTTCTCTCCCTTGACCTTGCATTACCAGCAAGTTTTAAAAGAAGAGGAGGGAATAGAAAAATGAAGCAGTGCTCAATCCACCATTCTGCTCCCCGTTGCAGCCCTTTCTGGCAGAAGAATGCTGCTTTCTTGCTTTTGGGGTTTCTCAGTTGCTAGGAATTCAAAATATTTGTGGCTTTTTGAAAAATAATTTTGGAAATTGCGTCAGTGCTGAGGCCCTGGGGCTGGAAATGCCAAGTGTTACCTAAGTGGAATATTTGGCAGCCCAGCATGGCACTGTGTGATAGGAGATGAACCTGGGGCAAGAGGAGCCAAGCACCAAGGGGAGAAGGCCCCCAGCTGTTTCTGAGTCACAATCAGGCAGAGGAGCAGTGCCCTGATTGCAGAGGGTTGGCTGCTGGCTCAACATTGTCCTTCACAAGAACCAGCCCACACACAGATCTTGGTGGCATAGGGAAACCAGAGACTAAATGGAGAGGTGAGCAGATAAGGATCAGAAACTTTTGACTGGTAGAAAGAAATGGGTTCCTGAAGTAGGACTAAAGTTGAGGGAGACTCAACTAGCCTTAACCTGTCATGCTTCCTCCTTTCAAGCCTTCTGTTTGCCACGGCGGTCTGGGCAAATGCAATTACTCTTTTTTCCCCATCTTGTACAAAACTGTCATACCTGGTGGATTCTGAAATGAATGATGAGCAAAGGAAACAAGAAACAAGAAGAACAGGAAACAAGAAGACTTGTTGTAGGAGTGTGTGGACTCACTGTGAAGTTAGTGGAAAAAACCAGAAGAGGCATCCCTCCCTCACACTGGCATAACATGCAACTCTGTGGAGTAACACAGAAACCAAGGGAATCCTGCCATCTCTAGGGAAGGCTTAAGATGTTAAAATTCCTGTTTTCCTTGGCATGTAAGGAAATATTGTTTGTTATTTTAAAATGAATATTTCAGTAATGCCAGCAGAAGGATTTACAAATCTCCTGTGCAATAATGAGAGTAGTATCTGTGCAAGTGATAACTATGAGGAAGAACCTGGAGTGTTTGAGTATGACCCATTTGCTGTAAACATATAAGTTTGTTAATGTAGTGTGTTTTACAATATATTGATCATTTGGCTGCTTTGTTTCTTCTTCAGAATCTGGATGCCTGTTTGAAGAAAAGACCCTTTTTCAATGAGAAGGCCTTTTGTTCTCTAAGGAAAGAATTTAATATTCTCAAGAAAGCCTACTCAAGCAGAAGGGAAAATATATATTTCTTTTCTTTAATTTTTTTTCCTCTGCCAGCTACATGGTAGTTTGTGCAATGGTCCTGCTGCTTTGCTCCTCGGCACTGCCTAGTATTCTGAGAAAGTTTGGCTAAATCTGCACAGGATTAGTCACTTTCAGTGTGAAAGAATGTTCAAGAATATACTCATAAATATTGCTCAGTACCATTTTGCAACAATATACATGGAGGAATTCTCCAGTTGCCATTATAATGTCCTACAGCTAGCACTAGGCTGTTGCAGTGCAGTTGTTCATACATAGCTCTGGGGAAATTTTTATGGCCTATGTTGCAAACTCCTCAAAATCCAAACCAGAAATTTTCCCTCTTGGTTTAGTTAGGTCACCCCTGGCTTGCCTCACTGTTTCCAAGGGTTTTGGGGACCAGGGCCCCATTTCCTTCTGTTCAGAGATGGAGGTCAGATGTGATGCACATAGGACAGCTTGGGCTGTGCTTCTCCAGATGCCTTGGAGAACATAAGAGTAATGCAGACTTGAAGGAGATGGGACATACTGCTCTGACTCTTTACACTTTTCCAGGGATTTGCTTCGGGGAATGCTGACCTGGCTAATGTTTTCTGCTCCACTTCTTCCTCTAGGCAAATTTCCTTCTCCACTCAGTTTCTGTGAGGACAAATATGACCACCCTACATCTTTTTCCTCACATTGCTATTTTCTTTTGAAAACTATTTTATTCTTATTGACATCTGGTAAGTGCAAACTGAACTTTTGAAATCCTGGGTAAAGGAGGAGCTCTGATTCTTTGCTTTATCCTGCAAGGACAGCCAAGGAAGAGGGAGTCTTTAGCTGATGGCCCAGCTTCAGGGGAAGAGTATGGCCAATGGGAATATCACCAAAGCTGAGCAGGTAGAACTAAAAAACCACAACAGATTTAGTGATATGAGGCAACATGGAAAAGGAGTTGCATATAAGAGGGAATGTGTGTATGGTGTGAGGGTGAGCTGGAAGAGAATTTGGGAGCAGAACAGAGGATTAGGAGATGAGGGGAGGAATGACAAGATGGTGGTAAAGAGGCTCCAGAGTGGGTTACAGGGTCAAGACTAAGAATTTGAAATGGAAGAGGGTTTGATGAGGTGATGCTCTTGGATGGCAGAGGCAGAGGGCACTGTGGTTGACTTCTGGGACATTTATGAAAAGGGCAAATGGGGTATTTGAAACAGAAGTGGTGCAAAGGGATATGGGATTGGAGGAAAGCTGGAAGGAAAAGGAGTGATGAGGACAAAGGAAGGAGAAGAACATGGGTAATTTGAACTCTTAGTAGGTCACTGCACTACAGGGAGTTGAGGGATATGACATCTGAGTCAGAAGAAGGATAGGCTAGAAGGATGATCAAGGGTGCAGGGATCTCTAGCTCAGGAGGGACTGTGATCAAAATAGGGGCAATTCTATTCCTATTTGTCTACCCTTCTCACTTGGACACCTCAAAGCAGGACTCAGAAATAAAATACTTCCAAACCCACTCCTTTGCCTCTCCTTTCTGCTCCAGACCAGCAGAAGCCACCTGTGAAACCCTCCTGTCATCCTTGCCTTCTTTCCTACTCCCTTGCCATGGAGATAGCACAACAAGCAATGCAGCAGAAACCCAAACTTACAGAGTCCAAAGTTCTTGGTGTTTCCAGTTCCCTGCAAGGGGAATGTTTGACCTCAGGCTGACCTCTTCTTTTAGGTAAACTTGAGCTTTGAACACATGTTCAAACATGCAGAATTACAACAATAGCCACTATCATGATTTTTTGTTTCTAAATATAAACCGAGGTAGTGAGAGACAAGAACAACTTCATCCAGGTTTCTGTACATTCCCACATTGTCTGCCATTAGTGCAGGTGTGACACTACATCAAAATCCATTACACTTCTATTTTCAGATTAAAAGTTTTTTTATTAAAAAAGTCTGAGTTTTGATGAGTGTTAAACGAATTCTACAGAAATCACTAAACACCATATGAAATGCAATAATTGCAAACATGGCCTATTAATTTGCTATCAGGTAATGCAAAAAAATATCATCATGGCCTTGCAAAATCTAATAACTTATGATAATTCTTTTAAAATGCTATATGCCTGTTACAATCAGAAACAAGGACTGTGTATTGCTTTCAATGAATCTGTATTCTTCTTCAGTGGGATGATTTGTTAAAAACACTAAGAAGTGGATAGGAAGAAACAACAGTGTATATCCATGTCCTCACAACTACAAACCCTTTTGTGTTTCTCCTGTCGGGAGACAAGACTGCAGGCTGTACATACAGACATTGCTGTGACTGTATCCTTAGACCAGTTTTAATTTTTCTCTTTGTTTCAATGTATTTCATGTTTCAATACTGGCAATGTTAAATAGATAAACTGTAACACTAGGGAAAATAATTAAAAAAACCCTCAAATCTTTTATTTGAGTTGCTTAGCCTGACTGTGACCTGTAAGCAAACAGCTATGGAGTTGTTTGTGTTGTACAAAGAGGAACCCAAACTCCTGTGCAGAATCTTGATGAAAAATTAATATGTGATCTCAGTAAAGTACGTCTGCAGGTAAAGTAATATAAAAAATATTGCAAACTTTTTTGCCAGGGGATAGAGCATAAAAACAAAGGTTTGCCTTCAGGCAATTACCGGATAGAGAGTAAGAAACAGCAGCCTGAGGTCCATGCCATTGATTTTATAACATTTTCCAACAAACTAAGGTTTATTTATCTATCCTCTTGACCTTGATTATTTGCTCTAGCTGGTGCTTGTTTACATAAAATGGCATCCAGGACTGAAAAACATTGAAGCTGGTATTGTGCTCATAACTATGACATACAATTTAACTTCCTCAACAACTCAGGCAAGACACCTACTTGTTTGTTTGCTTGTTTTAGAGCAAAGAGCCAAACCATGAATGCTATGTTGCTTAGAATGGAGAATTTATTGAATGCTGTAGTAAATAAGAACAAGGACTATCAAATAACTTCACCTGCACATGAATTTTGAGACTTTTTTGTCCCTCTTCAATGAATGTCCTCTTGACTACTGAGAATATTCAGGCTCATGTTTTGTACTAAATTCATTCCCTGTATTAAGCCCAGTATCACTTAGGATAACAGGGTACTAAATAATCTTCTGTGCCTTTTTATAGAATCTTTCAATTCCAGATATTTGTGTTAGTGTAGCAACTTTTTGTGTTTGCAAGCATCCCACAGCAAGCTGTTGCTAGAATCCAGAACAAGGGACTGAAGCTCTTGATCCAGCTCTGTGATATGGCAAAATTATTTAAGGATTATATCCAGGTATTAATCCAAATGTATGTTGTTGCACTTACTTTCTAAATATTTGAAAAACAACCAAGCTCAGGTTTAAAGGTAGGTGAATGCTTGAAGTCAGGGCCTTGAGAGCCTCAGAAAAACACTCACTGACTTCACACATCCTAATACCTTGAGAAACACTTATCTGGAGCTCTTGGAATAGCAGATACAAGTGAAAACTTGCATCACTAAGGTAACAAACATCTCTGTTTTAGTGAGAAATGTGGAGTGGGAAAAATCTTCACTTATTTTTATATTTCTATTTTTAAGTTTTTACAAAGTAACACATGGGAAAACTTGAGGTTTTGTTGCCAAATTCTGTCCTGATATGCACAAACATGACTTTCACTGACCTTTTGAGGGAGGGCTATGGACTTCACTGAGTATTGAAGAGAATCACATAGGTTTGGAGTGGGAAAGATAAGTAATTTTAGGGACTTCAAAAAATTTATTACCAAGTCAGAAGTACCTGATGAGCAAAAAATGGGCAGTTATCTCTAGGTTGGGATGTGGAATAGATAAAGACACAGTAAAAAATATAAATCAGCAGGATCAACACAATGTCACACAGCCAAAGAAATAGCAAAATGCTGGAAAAGGGTCAAGAAAACCAGAAATGTCAGGAAGGCAACAAAAGATGTGACAAAAAAAGGTTGAAAATTGTGAAGTTGAAATAGCACATTTATAATTATGTCAGGGACAAAAGGTCTGTTAGAGACTGCTTAAGCCAAGGGGAAGTTGTTCAAGGATGTGCTAGATAGTGCTGGGAAACAGAGCAGTTTCTTCATCTCAGCATACACCAGGAAGAAAAGGGAGAAACCTGCCAGAACCAAAAAACCATTTTGTTGGCCAAAAAATGGAAAATTCTTGAACATAGAATGGCAAATTCTGCCCACTGGAACTGACAGCAGAGTATAATGGCTCAGCAGAGATGCCTCAGGGGAGCTGCCATAGTCCCTTACTCCCCCAAAAAGGCAAAGATGGCAAGTAACAACAGGAGGACTGGCAAGAACCAACAGCAACATTTGTATTGTCCCACCATAATGGTCAAAGCAGCCCTTTCCTCCCTGTCTCCAGGAATCATGCATGAGGTGTATAAGTTTTGGTGTGAGGATTTTTTGTTTGTGGGGTTTGGTTTATTTTATTTTATTTTATTTTATTTTATTTTATTTTATTTTATTTTATTTTATTTTATT
>JAWWLZ010000118.1:30222303-30262203 GCA_035041345.1 Poliocrania exsul
TGTTTGTGGGGTTTGGTTTATTTTATTTTATTTTATTTTATTTTATTTTATTTTATTTTATTTTATTTTATTTTATTGATTTGATTTGATTTGATTTGATTTGATTTGATTTGATTTGATTTATGTGAGCGTGTGTGTAAAGCCTTTGGATTTCATTTTAGTCCTGCTTCTGCTTGTTCTCCTTATGGCCTGTCCTTTGTTTAGGATGTTTACTTACTCTTACTAATGCAGCACAGTGTGTTCAGAAAATGCTGAATTTCATGCTCAGACCCAGCAACCCCATTTTTCCAGGCTCTGTCCTTACCCAAGAGCTCTGGGGCACAAATAAAAAGGTGATATTAAATTTATAAATAAAACTCTGTATGACTAACTCATGCATCTGACAGCAGAAAATAAGATGACACTTGAGGCTGCAAAGCTCATAGTCACAAAAGAATAAGGTTAATGAAATTGGACAGGGCAAGACTGTTTAGAGTTACTGCCACTCCTGGACCATCATCCATGAAGAACACAGTAAGAGAATACTCCATTTAATCATGAGATGGTAAGGTTTGGGCATGCAAAAAGGAACTTGTTTTTCCTGCTTGTATGCCAACCCTAGTTTGTAGAAAGCATGGGTGGGCATCAGCACAGAGGCAAACAGTCATTAAGAGAGCAGGGGATGCTGTGGTCATTACACTCTTCTTCTATGGCAGGAGGTAAAGGTATTAAAGATTCCATTAGCTTGTACATGTACAGCATGAGCTTCTGGTCACTGGATACCCTCTCCCTGACTCTGAAAGTCTGCTAAATCTGTAAGATATTTAATTGCATGACTTACTGAAATTGTCCACTTTATTTCATAACTGAGCTGGTCTAACTTTAGTTTTTAAGTATTAACTCTTTGGTGAGCACAGCCAAATGGACTTCTTCTATGCCTTCTGGCTATCTTTTCCCTGGAAATTACATCAAGATCCTTCAAGTCTTGCAATCTAAATTGCTGCTCTTTGACACTTGTTTGGCAACTGAGAAGGGCAGGATTCAAAACAGCATCTTAGAGGTGAAAGGCTACATATCCTGTTAGTGGGAAAAATCATCTACAAAAGCAATGGTATTTGTCAAGAAGCTAGAGAAGATCTGACATCAGGAAAAGCCTTTGTGAAGGCCACCATAGTAACTGGAATGTATTTACCTTGATTTAAGGCATTCTTTCTACAGTAAAATCTAAAAATTAAGAGAGACTGAATTATAACTTAAATGCAGGAACTGTGACAAATAATTTATATGTGGAAATCAAAGTGCCACAGGGATTGAGTTTCAATGTAAACTTGTCTTGTGAAAAGGATATGAAGTTAAGCAATGGCAAAATAAACCTCGGGTTTTGTTCTGTTTTGTTTTATTTTGTTTTGGGTTTTTTCTCTATTTCTTGTAAAGAAAAAAAAAGATAGTGACAAAAAAAAGCAGGACTACAGGACTGTCTGACATTCAAGAAAGGCTTTCTTGTGATTAATATACCAAAGAAATTGCTGAATATTTTATCCCTCTGAAAATATTTCTTCTAGGATGTTGTTAAGATCATGAAAATATGTAGATTATTGATTATCTTGCCTCTGAATCAAAACTGCAGGAATGAAAAGCTAATATAACTGATCCTGTTTGACATGGGACATTTTCTCAATTTTTTGCTCTTGAAGGAATTCCCTTTTAATAAGGAGTTACTGGTTGGGTTTTAGGTTTGTTCGTTTGTTTTTTTTGTTTTGTTTTGTTTTTTCCATTTTCCTTATTCTGCTTTTCTCTTGCAGAACAATAAGAAATCAACTAAATTGCAGTCTGGTGAGGATTTCTCCAAAGAAAACTGACCTGTTGAAACTTAAACACTGAGGAGCCGGAGAACAGAAATAAACTGCTTCAGTTCTTCTTGGTTGGTACCAAATGACTACACCAGTTGCTCTGTGGCCCTTTCTATTAAGCTCCAGCAGTAGCAGGGAAGTTGCATGTGCACAAGAGGTCAGGCCCTTTGCTGAGCTTGCTTTTTTAACTCTGAAATCATGGCCCTCCTGTTCCATTGAGCAAAGATGATCAGGACTTCCTGGAGCAATTTTCCAAATAAAAGATGCTTGTTTTGTTAGCCAAATATATTGCAAGAATGTTGCAGCAGAAGATGTTTCCTGTAGTGTGGTAATTCAGATTAACATGTTGAGGGAGACCTGCAAAGAAGCAGAGGCTGGGCAGACACAGACTGCATCACCGTGTCCCATGAGGTGAGCCAAGGGCACTAATGTAGAGGTCACAGCCTCTGGTAAAGCTGCCCACTGAAATCAAGGCTTGCCTTGAATCAAGCAGAGGTTTGAATGAGAGAATTTTCTTAGTTTATTTTCTTTCCTTTCCCATGTAAATGATTTAATTATTTTGAGGAATTTCTTTTGCTTCTTTTTCAGCCAAAAATAATTTCATCTTTCATTTAAAAAATACTGAGTTTCCCCCTGTACAGTAAAGGGAAACTTCTACAAGATCAGAAGCTTCATGTATTTTTACTAAGCTCTAATGCTAGATGTTAGAGATGTGGAGCAGAGGGAGACCCATGTTTGTGTCTTCAGGCTTTTACCTGACTCTTCATCTAAACAGCGGTTTATTTAATTTAATAATTATAGATAATCTTAAATGAAGCAACAATGTTACCAGCATGACATGAACTGCCTTCACCTTGCTCTCCTCTTCAGCCTCTAGCACCTTACTTAGGGATGGCCTCATTACATATCGCATATCCTGATGAACTGAGATGAACACGGAAACCTCCACACATGACAAAGTGTGTGTGGGACAGCAGTGCATCAGAACATTCCTTTGCAGGTTTTGGGTATGCTTTCAAGGAGAAAATCCCCAATAATTCCCTGTAGTTCTGAAAAACCAAATCATTTGCAGCAACCTGACTTCCTTACATCTTCTTGAAGTTTGAGAAGCATGTACTCTTTAGCAAGCTCATAGCTTATGATCTACACAACTGAAGCTCCTCAAGTTTTCCCCCACCTGCCCACCACCAGGAGCAGCCTGTAGATACCTGGGAAGAAGAGTACAGCCACCTGGGCGAAGAGGAGCCCTGCAAATGTTTTCTCTCCCAAAACCGCCTTTTTGCTACCACCTAGTGGAGATAAACAAGAGTGAGAAAATAGACGCAGAGAGGTGGACGTCAGGAACAGGGAAAGAACATGGAGAGCTGTGTACAGAATTATTCCCTGATTTCGATTTGTTTTTCCTGGGCCCTGACCCTGCTGCTGTTACTCTCAGTCCATGGTGCAGTTCAAACAGGCCAAGACAGAGTTGTGCCATTCCCTCATCTGAGATCTGCCTTCTGTGATGCTACAGCTCCTTCATTTGGTGCTCCTCGGTGTGGATGCTTGTGCTTGCCTGTTTTGGGACAATGCATGATGTAAAACTGCCTGAGATCCCACATGGTCCCCTGCACTGTTTATATCGAAGAGAAGACCACATCAGTCTTCTAACCCTGTGCTGGGTTTCATCAAGAGATCAAAGGAGCCTTTGCTGAATGTCCTGAACCATGATCTAAGTGCTTCATACCAAGAGATGTCAATCAGCAACAGCAAAACACCACAGCAACTTGTCTGAAGACCACAGAAGTGTATGTCAAGAGACTTGATTTATATACTTTGAAAGGTGGCTTTGGACTGAAAAGATTATCATCTATCAAATAGAGAATATTTTTGTCTTAGACTTGATGCATACACCGAAATTGTAAGCACAGTAAAGCAGTAACAGAATGTTATAATTAAGCACCTAAGCATTGTTAGGTAGAAGTGGCCTTGGAAGCTTTACAGCCCTGCTAAATGCTGAGGAGGGGGCAGGAGGACGGGCTGTGACTGGTGAACATGGATAGTGAACACTTCTGCCATCAGCCAAGAGTGGAGAACAACATAGGACAACAGGAAAGGGAATTAACTCACTTATGAAGTGAGGCTGAGGTGATAAAAGGACAACTAAAGACAGACATAAATAGTGATAGGTCTGGATATATGGCACAAGTTCATTTGGCTATAGGTAATGATGCATAGTAAATACAACTGTAGAGTAGATACCATTTTGTTCAATGTCCTAGGAATTTCTCCCAGAAATAAACATAGACACCAAATTGAGTCAACAATATGAAACTTAGTGTTAGTCCAGTACCTACCAGGAAGAGTACTGGACCAGACTTTGTTATGTATGGCATGCAGTGCTAGTGATTTTTATGTACCAGCTGATGCCCACTGAGAACCTACTCAGTTCTGTCCTGTTGATTCCCCATTGGTTTTGTTGTTTTATTGTGTGCTAACAAATCTGTGCAACAACATGAAGTGAAAGCAATGCTGGGATAATGTGTTTGTTCTGTCTTAGTGAAAATTCTATTATTTCATGTACATTATCAGTATTTATCTTGCATTTCTCTCCTGAAATCACTTTTGTTCAAGAACATGAATGAGTACTAATACCCCATGTTTTAAAGCCACTGCCAGCAGAACAGCTTCTTTAATGAATACAGAAGAATTTTTCCTAGTGCTTCAATTTAAAATGTTAATATTGAGCATTAAAGAAAAAGAAAGAAAGAGAACAGAATACTAAATTTTGTCTAGAAAGAAATAGCAGTAGTTGGAAAATCTGAAATTGAACTCTGAAATCCAGTTAATGAGATAGCCATTACATGTACAGGAAGACTTGATCCATTTTTGGCTGAACACATCACACGAAGTTTCTAAAGTAAAGGATTTTCTTGTTATTGATCCAGGAGCTCCATTTTCAGTATCCCATGGTCTGCAGACACAGGTACTTTTGTGTAAATCACAATACTATAAATTAAATATATTGCACTCTGTTCATGCATGTGGGGGAATTAAATGCAACTTCGGATCTATCAGGTCAGGACTGCAGCAAGTAAGTCCACTTCCATAAATACATAAAGTCTCTGCGATTTTACATTTATTTTAGAACTTATATAACCCAGAACCACAAACATATGTTCATCACAGAAGAAAAGCAGGAATCAGAGACAGAGGGAGCATATACTCATCTAACCCAATGCAAATTGTACTTCAGTCCCCAAACTCAGAATGAAATCCCTCCAGTGCCAGAATTGCCTGTATCTGCAGCAGGGGAAAGGTAGATGTAATCTCAGTGAGTATTGTGCAGCTTCTTCATGTTAGCTGTATGAATTACAGAAGTGAAGATTAAACTTGTCTGGCTTGTGGGCTCTCACTCTGACAGTGGGTTGTAGAAAATGTATATTGAAATTCAGTGTGCCTGGGATAAACCTCATGTTTATTGAAGGAAAAGGTAATACTTTAAAAGGTGAATGCTATCTCACATGAGCAGAAGACAGATTTAAAATGTCAGTTCTTTTTACATCCCCAAAGACAAACTAAACTGAATTGTGGAATATAACAGTAAGTTACATAACCACGGGAGGGGGAGGGGAAGAAAGAAAGAAATCACAAGGCCGTCGCAGTCTTCCTAACATGAAATAGAAATTATGAACCAAAGTTATGTCTGATTTTTTTCCAGGAAAGATAAAACTAGTAACATTAACACAGAAATCTTCAAGGTAATCATCTGAAATGACAGCAGAGGGTGCTATAATTTCTCCTTTGGCTCATGGTGTCATGAGGGAATTCGAGGCTCTCTTGTGCTGCTACTTTCAAGAATCTTAAAAAGAGTCCAACAAATTTTGAAATTCAGTGGAATTTTTCCAGAGGAGAGTTAGAGACCACAAGCAGAGGAAGAAAATACCCACTGGTATGTATTTAAGGCTAGAACTCAGCTTCAATACCTGACAGCTGTACCACAAGCACCTTGGTTGTACAAAACTGAAATACAGAGAATTTTGCTGTTGTCTGTTTATGTTTTCTCTAGAAACACAAATGTTACACTTCTTAATGTGTATATATTTCTCCCTCATGATTTCGTACCTTATCTGCTACGTATTGTTGTGGTTACTGGACTGCTCAAATAGAAATGATAGCATAATACTGCTAAATGTTTGCAATGTCCTACCTATGACAGCCACTTAGTCATCCTTTGGAAGAGCTGACAAAAGAACTAATTGCATCCTCTCCTGCCCTCCAAGATAAGGAAATGATCTAGAAATGGTCCTCTGTCTTTTCTGCATCTGAAATATCTACTTTACCAGTACATACAAAGTATGGGTTTCAGGGACTTGGGTTTCCTCCCCTTCTTTTCATAGCTTGATTGCTCAAAGCATGGCCTGTGAGGTCCCAATCAAGTGAAATACTGACACTCTGGTCAAATTTGACTGACGAGAGAACCCTCAGAGCAGGAGGTTACGTGTTGAACTTGCTGCAATTCTGAGTGTCCCTTAGGATCAGCACAAAAATGGCAAAATACAGCCCATGGTATCTAAACCCACCAGAGGCAGGATAAACCCTTCACATTCTCTTGTTTCACTAGAACCAGCCAGACCCAGATCTGAACTTTACTTGCCATAAATTTAGAGACTCAGTTCATTTCAGGTTGTCTTTACAATTCAATATATAAGATCATTTTGTTTAGATCTTAATTATCTTTTTCATGTAATTTATGTTATTTTAAAATGCATAAGGTACAAGACCTGTGGGGGGGGCAAGCTTAGAGTATAAATTGTCTAGATTTGTCAGAGTAAAAAAAAAATTAAAATTGCAAAGATTTTGTTGTTGTAACAGTTTATTTTTAAGGGAAGTAATGTGAAGTTATTTTGTATGAGGCCCACAGGTCTCATCAAGTAGATGATATGAAGGTATGAGCTCAGTTCAGTCCATCAGGAGATGTAATTCCAACCCCAGTGTAGTCCTGGTGAAGTTCTCACTGATTTCAGTGTGGTCAGGTTTTCACACCACAAGGTCTCATCACTTCAGGAAAACTGAGGATCTGGCTTGCCATCTGCCTCTCTCAGTCCCAGTCTGACCTCACCTCTGTTATTCTCACATAAATTCCCTCGTTCTTCTCTCCTACCTCTGCATTCATCTAGACCTACCTTACTGACTTTACATCTGAGATACTGTATCTTGATCACTAACAACAGGAGGCTCTGCCGTGTCTCTGCTTGATGTGGTGGTGTGGTGTTTGATACGAGTTTTTTCTGGGCTCACAGTCAGACCCAAGACATGGAAATAACTTCAAAACAAAGCAACTAGTGGAAGACTGAGGATTTTCCACTTTTGAGGATGTCAGAGGTAGGCTTCTGCATTATGCATTGGATTCTGGAGTACTGAATGGGCGGGTTTTGCAAGTCAGGGTCAGCAATGTGTTTAAATCAACAAGTTCTGTATCTCTTTCAGTAGGCAATGTTGCCTTTTACTAGCTTTCAGCCATTAGCAAAGGCTGTCTTTCTGCAAGTCTTTTGTGGCTCAAGACTTTTTAATATCTTGCTTCTCTTTTCTCATTTTGCTTTATATAAACTTTTCTTCCAGATCTTTATTCCATTTATCAAAACAAATATTGGCATGAAAAATGTCTGTGAACTATTAAATTTAACTTAAAAGCAAGGAGCTCTGATTAGTAAAGAGTTCTGTACCACTATAGCACCTTTTACTCTGGTTGTATCCTCTTGGGTTCTTGTGTTTTCTTGACAATCATGAAGATAAATTTGTTGGTATTTTCTTAATGAATTAAAAGTCATCATTTGGGGGGTAAGAACCAAAATAGCATGTACCTAGAGCAGGACTGAAATTTAATTAGACCTTTACACACCGATCAGTTGCAGTCTGGACTGTGACTCGATCCAAAATGCCAGTTGTTAGATGCAAGATAAATAGAGTAGGTGCAGTCACCTATACATGGGTGAGGGATTTGGGCAGAATTTAGACTGCATGGCTACAGTTTAAGAAAGTCACACACAAAATCTTTGCCCTGGGGATTAGACACTCTTTGTTCAGAAAGCTTTCTTGGGTGCTTCCTTCCATGTGTCTACAGAAGTGCTGTCATATTAACTGAGCAGAGCATCCTCAATGTCCTATTTTCCATGAAATTAATTTGTGATTCTCAAAGCACTCATCCCTAGGGGTAGTAAATTGCTCTGGTACATAGCTGAGATATCTGATAGCTCTGGATTCAACTCAGAGCATTAAAAAATAATCACTTCCATTAGAAAATGAATGAGTGTTTGGGGAACTTTGTACTTGCAATGATGCCCCCACTTTGTGTGATGTATCACAGCCTGAGCTTTTCCCCATGGAACACTAGGTTTTTCACAGCTGATTATGATGACGCTCCAGCCTTGACTCATTGAATTGATGAAATATAAATATTTCTGCTCCTACCTTCCTCCCAGGGTTCACAAATCCATAAAAATTCCTTCCATAACTGAAAGATGAATTTAGGGATCAAGTTCACTACTGGTGTACCTCTTTTTTATTTTTGCATGCTATCCACTTTCACTGGTGGACCCCTACACAATCTTTGTGTATTACTAAAGACAGCTTAGAGCTCAAAGCTTCTGTTGCAATGACAAACAGCTATTTGTACTATTTTGTAGCAGAGTTTGGAACGAAGTACTTGGTATATCGTATGTTTAAATATCAATCTGGAAAAGAGTTTTCCCAGGCCATGCTGAAAGGCCCATCCTCTTGATGGACTGCCTAGCTTATTAATATTTTTGAAAGTATTAGGGAAGGCTTTACTCCAAACCTTTAGCTGTGATCTGACTGGAGAGTTTCACTTGTGGTGGTAAACATCATAAATATTCCAAAATCTAGCATAGGTGTTGGGTCTAAAAGGTGATGATGATGATGATGATGATAATTTGCCAAAAAGAGTAAACACATAATATTTCATACTATCCAACAGCTTGCCAGAAGTAATAGTTTGGACTTCTGTCCTGTGGATTATGTGAAGACATATATATTCAACTGTTTTGTATTAGGCAAACTCATTTTTTTCATGTAGAGAAAAGGAGGAATAGGAACGCCATGATGTCTTCCTCCTTCATCTTGTAGTCTGCCGAATTAAGTAGATTTAAGAAATAACACCAAACCCCTATGCCTGGTATACCAAACTCAGGGGTGCAGGTGAAGTCTCAGCATTATTTGAAATGTTTATAGGAAAAATATATTTATCAGCAAGAACCTGAGGTTCCAGGCAGCTGGCTGGCACACGCACTGTCAGCTGCAATGACAGTTCAGTGTTTCTGGATGACGATTTGCCCTATCATATCGGGCAGAGGCTTGAAGGTGTTGCTGTAACAGTTCCTTTCTGGGCATTCTGCTCCTCTAAAAATAAAAGCAGCCAATGTTGTGATGCCCTTTGTATTTTTATGGAAGTGGCTGTATAAAACTGGCAGGCAATGTGATCATTAAAGCTTACAGTGCACTTTTAACGAAAGACTTTGGAAGACTGAGTGTGTATGTGTGTAAGGGGGTTATGTAGTCCACTTCTGTCTTCCTGACTATTCAACTTCTAGCATATAGAATTTTCTACGTTTTAAACTCCAATGGATTGGAAGGAAATAGATGTGGAACCAGAACTCAGATCTACAATTGGTTTTAAGATCTTGTCTAGCATTCTCTTTACTTAATTTTCCTGTCTGGGGAAATGCTATTACAGCATCTAGTTACAGAATGTTGTGGTTAAGAGCAATACAAGCCTAGAATAAAAAATATTCACTCCAAGCCCAAAGAGCCTTCTGTATTTCCAGAAAAGTACTTTCACAAAAGTACTTTGATAATTAATTGACAAAATATTTTTTTCAAAAAAAACTTTTGAGAAGAGGAGACTTATTAAACCCAACATAATGCTGACACACAGGAGAGGCAAATCAGGTTTCCTTTCACTTAGGTTATGGGGAATACCAAGTGGCAAATGCCTCTTTTACCACACTAGCTATATGATAAAAATCAAAAGGCAATATCCTCAAATTCTGAAATTTTAGAACTGTTTTGAAAACTGTGACTTTGAAATCAGATCAAAGTTATCAATATAGAAAATCAATCCCACCTAGAGTGCTCATTGGGTGTTACCTTCTAAATGCAATAAAATAGCTCATCTCCCTTTTCATTAACAGTGATTTCACTAAATATCTGACATTTACAGCTGGCATTGCACTAGTGAGGGGTTTTCACTCTCTTCTTTTCCTCAAATGGAAGTTTCCCATGAAATGATAAGGAACATTTCAGAGTTGTGACAGAAACTTTAATAACTGCTTTGCCCAATTTTAAATGTGTTTAAATATAGAGCATTTCAGTATACAAAACAGGAAGATAAGTGCTAGTATCACAGACACTTTTAACATGCACTGCTGAATATACAAATGTACATATTTCAAAACCACATGGACATGAACATTTGCAATCTAGAGCCTAAACTTGTTCAATAAAAAACCAGAAAAAAAATCTTTATGTCTAAGGGCAAAGTACCCTGATGCTGCTATTTTATGCTGGAAAATTAATCACAATTTTTTACAAAGGAAGCAGCTCTTCTCTGCAGTTTAGAACTGATTAGTAAATGGATATGCAGGAAGCTCTCTATGGAATTAGACAAATACGAGTCTGTGCACTTCAATCTATTTTATACATGTTCTGCAAGACCTCAACAACTGGAGCTAATGCTCCCTCAGCTCCACTGAACTAATTAAGCGAGGTCATTATATTAATAATAGGTTGCCCTTCTGTCTGCATTTATGGCACTTAGCAAGTCAGTGCAAGAGTGAACGCTTATCTCACAAAGGAGAGAGCTCCTGACAATGAATTGTATTAATCCATCACAAGAACTAATGTGACTTGATTACTGAAAAATCTGGCATACACAAACAGATATCTGCAGCTGTAGGAAGTAAGCAACAACACTCTGAACCACTGAGCAAGGCCCCGAGCCTGTACTATTGAATAAAGAGGTGGCTGACACCAAGACATGTGGTGATGTGGTTCCTGCAAAGGGTGCCACAGCATCTGAATGTGCTATCAATGCTTAGGTTAACTCAGCTGGGTTAGTATTTTGCCATAAATAGTTCTAATGTCATCTGTCAGATAAAAGTACTTCATCTAATTAGTTTTCAATTCTCTTCCTTCCTTAAGGAGCATGAAAGAGCAGAGATACTTGAAAACTAATGAGGAAAAACTCTGCAGTCACCGCCCCAAAACTATAGAATCAACTGCACTTTGGGCATGGCTTCAACAGCTTTCTCGTTTTATCAGTTTTCAGCAGCCATTTCACCTCCTTCAGTTCACTTGCTGATAGAGTGCCATAAACAAAGTTCCTAATGGCTTGGAACCTTAGTCCCCTAAGCTGGTGATAATTGGCTAAGAGCAGAATGCAGAGTCTTCTGTATCATAAATACTAAAATATAATGAAAAGTTGAGAGCTGGGATAAAGGAAAAGGCTTCAAAATTGCTGAAGTAGAAATTTATAGAGAACAAAGGTTTTCTTCTTGGCAGAGAAATATGTGTGTGAACCTCTTTGTATTATGATTTAGTATGAAACACATTTTAAAAAATCCTGTTTTTAAAGTGATCTTAATGCTGCTGCCTAAAAGTTGATGGTAGTTCCAGGTTTCCCTTATCAACAATGTAGCTCTAGAGATCTATCAACAACACTCAACATTTTTGATTAGTCATTGGCTGCACTAAAGGGGAGAAAGACTTGGCTCATAGTCTCACACCTACAAACCCACTATATTAAATTTGGTTTTCTCATAAATAGTGAAGAAGGCAGGAAGTGATTTGAGTCCCACAGAAGTGTTCTTCAGACTCTCCATGTCACCTCTGCCCTCCCAACCACAGGTTGAGGATCCAAAGGTAAGGCTTGGTGAACTGCCAAGGAACTTTGTAGGCATTGGAGTAGGGAACAAATTCTCCACATGATTTGTTAAATAAACAAACAAAACTGTCTATTAAATTAAGCTGTTTGTTTAAAACAAGATACACTGAAGTAAGATTTTATGGGTACAAATTTGTTTAGGCATTTGTCTGCAGTATAACACTCATTTAGAGATGAGGGTCCTGAAGCACTCTTAGGCCTTGAAGGCATGATTCATGGCACTATTCTGTGTTTCCTAACAATACATGGCAACATAGGTAGCCCAACACAGCCATAAAATAGCTATATGGATGCATAATAGTAAATACATAGTAAACCAAATAAATTTTGAATCAAATCTGACAGCATAGGAATCACTGGGTGCAGCTTGCAAAGGAGGTATTAAGCTCAGGTATAACTATTAGTTTGACCAATGATGTGTACAGAACAAGGAGATGTTTCACTGAACAGTAGAACACAAGGAACAAAAACAATTCAAAATAAAATAATGTCCTGTGCAGGCTATCTTGAAATATACTGTTATTTCAAAATCAAATTTCCACAAATAAAGAGAAAAATGTCATTCATTGAGGCACTTTTTGCAAAGTCAGAAGGTTAAAAGAAAATAATTCTGTAACTGAGCATAAAATAGGCATTTGAAAAATTATTTAGCTGGGGAAAAACACAATTTTTTCCACATTAAGATAACTTAAGAACACCCAAATTGATTTTTATTAGACTTCTCATAATCACTTCTGAGCTGACACATGCATGAGACATTCAGCGCCAAAGGTCACTTCTGAGAAGGCTATAAGTAACTGGAAACAGCACTGCAGGATGAAATGATGTCTCATTGCTGACTATTACCACTGGAGAGTGATGAATATTTTACTCCTGAGGCTAAGAGACAGACCCTGTAAATAAATTTTTATTTCTTGGCAGTGCTGATAGCTGCAACATGATGTGATTGAGCTGGTTTTCCCAATTTTAACTTTTTATTTAAAGAGAGGGTGAGATGGATGCTGGCAAGGCTGCCTCTGTTACACATGGTTTTCTCCACAGCCAGTACAGTGGGTGGCACAGGGCGAGCCCTGGCCCTCACACCTGTGAGAGGCAGAGTCTCAGGCCAATATAGGTTTTTAAATTAAAGTTTATTATATGGTAAAAGCAAGCAGTGCTGGGCGCGAGGAGGAGTGGCCGTTCCACCAACCCCACTCACCAGGTTCAGCGTGTGCCTGGTGTTTGTCTAGTTACTTCATCAAACATATTCATTATGTCATATACCTTTCATGATATCATGTGGAGCATGTATTTCTTTATATGGCCATAGCTAAGTTATTATCTCAGTTCCATTGTTATCTTTAACTTCGGGAATGGCCTCACTATAATTCATGTATTTCCTGACAAAAGGTTTAGGAAAACTTGACAACTGTCTGGCTATCATTCATGTATTTTCTGACAAGGTTGCAAGAGTAATCTGCTTATTTCTTTATGGGGGTATGGTGAATTTAATGACTGAACAACAATCAGTTTGTTTTTGTTTTGGGGGGCTGCAAATGAGTGCAGTGACTCATTTGTTTCCTTGGTGGCACGAATCATAACTATACTTATCACACACACCATGGTGAGTGGCCGTGCCCACCTGAGGTGCCTCCTCCACCTTCTCTGCCCAGCTGTGAATGCTCCATTCACTTTTCTCAGGCTTTGGTCACTCTATGCTTTATTCTCTCCATCCCCTCCTAATTTTGCTCCCAACATCAGTCACTTAGGCTGTTTAGCCTGGAGAGGAGGAGGCTCTGGCAGGACCTTATTGCTCCTGAGAGGAGGCTGCAGCCTGGCTGGGGTCGGCATCTTCTCCCAGGCAATAAGTAACAGGAAAAGACTACATGGCATCAAGCTGCACCAGGGGAGGTTTAGGTTGGACATCAGAAGGAATTTATTCACAGAAGGGGTAATTAGACATTGGAATGAACTGTGAGAAGTAAAATTACAGGCAAGATTAGTTGAATTAAATAGGATCTCTTTCCTTTATATAGTGTAAGAAATAAAATAACACACAAGATTAGTTGAATTAGAATAGGATCTCTTTTATTTCAGGTTTCTTTTTATATTGCTGTACCTTTATAGGAAATTTATAAGTGTACTGCGAAGATTGTAAGGTACCAGGTACTGTCAGGACCTGGCACCGAGAGCCTTTAATGACAGGGGAAGGAAAACACCAAGTACTTAAACATGCAGAGACCCCTGTGCACAAAGGCTTCTTTGATAAGTGGTGGTCCTTGTGAACAAAGGAGACCCTTCAACTAGGATGGGGGGTATTCTTCACAACCAATTAAGGAAAAGATGACACCCCCTCTCCCTTTGGAGAAGATATCTCTTACAGCAACACCAGCAAGCCAATGAATATCCATTATCTGACGAAGAAAGGCAGGACTTTGTAAAACTACAAAAAGTGCAAAGTTTGAATGTAAGGTGTGCTTCCAGACCTCTTGTGGTTTGAGGCACCCAGTGCATACTGAAAATAAAACTTTCCTCTTTGTTATACTTCCTTTGTTTCATAGGTTATTGCCGTCTTCTAAATTTAAAAGGACATTTTTCCTACAGAACTGCTCAGGAAGGTGGTGGAATCACTGTCCCTGGAGGGGCTTAGGGAAAGACTGGATGTGGCACTCAGTGCCATGGTCTGGTTGACATGGTGGTGGTTCGGTCAAAGATTGGCCTCAAGGTCTTTTGCAACCGAATCGATTATGTGATTTTGTGAAAACAAAACACACGAGGAGGCCTCTGGGGAACTGCAGCTTTTCCTAGAGCCAGGGCCGGCTCTGCTACCCACTCAGGACGGCGAGCAGCTGTGTGGCTGCTCCCGCCTCCCCAGGGCGCGGATCCAGCCGCGATCCTTCCCGCCCGCCCCTTTGTTTCCAGCGGCCCCGCCCCGTCCCGGAGCGCTCCCGGCCCCGGCGCAGGCGCAGTCCGGGTATGTCGGGAGCCGTGGAGCGGCGCCTCGCTCAGTTCCGCGCCGCCCGCGCTGCCGCCACCCCGCTCCCCGCGGAGCCCCCGACACGGGCCGCGGCTCCGGAGGCCGCCGAGGGACGGCGGAAAGCCGCGGCGGGCCCGGGCGGCGCCGCCGCTGCGGTGGGTGCCGGGGCGGGGGTGCGGGGCCGGTCCGTCTGTCGGTCGGTCGGTGCTGACGCCGTCTCGCTGCCGCCTCCCCAGGGCCGTCCCGGCGCGGCGGCGGCTCCGGTGTGGGCGCGGCCGCTGCTTCTGAAGGTGCTGCTGTGGGCCGTGCTGCTGGCGCTGTTCGCGGAGCTGGAGCTGGGGCTGCCCTTCTTCGTGCTTTCGCTGCTGTACTGGATGTACGCCGGCACCCGCGGCCCCGCCGAGCGGCGGCCCGGCGAGCTCAGCGCCTACTCCGTGTTCAACCCCGGCTGCGCCGCCATCGCCGGGACGCTGACGGCCGAGCAGCTGGAGCGGGAGCTGCACTACGGGCCCGCTGCGGGCAGATAGCGGCGGCGACAGCGCGGGGCGGGCCCGGCACGGCCGCTGTGCTGCGCCGGCCCCGCTGCCGCCGCCCCACGGACCCGAGGCAGGGCCGGCGCGGGACGAGACCGCGGCTGTTCCTGTGCAAAACGCCGCCCGAGCCTTGCAGCTGGCCCCGTGTCCGTCCGGTCCCGAATAAAGCCCTAGCGAAGCCTGCGCGCTGGTCTCCTTTCCTGGGGGCCGGGCAGCTGTTTTGGCCGCTGTGGAGCGGCCCCGAGAGGCACAGCCTTATCACGGCGGTGGCTGCCAGCGTGTCAGCTGGTGGAGTTCTGCTCCCGAGGAGCTTTGCCACAGATAACAGAAAAGCTGGTGCTTGACGACACCTTCTCTAGAACGGGCCAACTGGTGCTCGTCCCAGCACTGGCTGGACCCCTCTTTCTAAAGAAAAGACATGCAGAAGCACTATCCACTTATCTGAAATAAGCAGCTTCAGTTTGCAGTCGTGTCTTTCATCTAACACAAACATCTGATTATAATGCGAACTCCCTGTTTTGCTTCGTACTAGAGTTTTCCTCATTTGTAACATAAGGAAGAAAAAGACATAGTACTGGCAGGTGTACTTGTATGATCCACCACTATTTTTAATATATAGATAATTGCTTTAAACCAGATCTGCCCAGCAAAGTGGTAGAGTCACCATCCCTAGAAGCATTCAGAAAACAGGTGGACTTGGCACCTGAGAACATGTTTTAGTGGTGAACATGGTGGTAGTGCTAGGTAGACAGTTGGACTTGATCTTAAAGGTACTGTCCAGTATTAATGATTGTGTGATTCTATGAAATCATTAAGTCATAGTGAAGAGCAGCTGCTAGTACTTGTGTTTCTGAATACAAAGTTGAGAAGCAAAGTCACAAATTGGTCTTTCAAATCCTGTCTCATTATCCTTTTTCTAATTTAACAGTCAAACACGGTGTTCAGGCTTGGCTTATCACAAGTTTCATCATTGGTTGTGGAAACAGAAGAAGTGGTGTTTTGAATATAACTGGACTGGAAAGAGATTAATAGATTAAAGCATGCATCATATTGTAACACTACTAAGCATCCCTTAGTAGCTCTCCACAGCACTCTCACAGCTTCTGTCTTAAGCTGTTGTATAATTTCCAAATGCTGCTATTTAAAGCCAAGCATAGAATTTTATGCCTTGCACATATTCCACCATCCTCTGGTAAAAAGAATCCCTCAGAGTTCTCACTATTGGTTTCTTTTGACTGTACACATCACAGAATATGTCAAGTTGGAAGGGACCCACAAGAATCATCAAATCCAACTTCTGGCCCTGCCCAGGACCATACCCAGGAGTCACACCATGTGCCTGACAGTGTTGTCCAATCACTTCTTGAACTCTGGCAGGTTTGGTGTGACCAGTTCCCTGGGGAGCCTTTTCTAGTGCCCAACCACACTATGGGTAAAGAAACTTTTCTGATAGCCAACTTACACCTCCCCTGACACAACTTCTGGCTGTCCCCTCAGGTCCTGTCACTGGTCCCCACAGAGAAGAGATCAGTGCCTGCCCCTCCTCTTCGCCTCATGAAGAAGTTGTAACTGCAATGAGGTTTCCCCTCAGTCTCCTCTTTTCCAGGCTGAACAGACCAAGTACCCTCAGCCACTCCTCACACGCCTTCCCCTCAAGGCCCTTCACCATCTTTGTTGCTCTCCTTGCATACTCTAAGTGCTTAATTTATTTCTTATATTGCAGTGCCCAAAACTGCACACAGTACTCAAGGTGAGGCCTCCCCAGTGCAGAGCAGAGTGGGACAATCCCCTCCCTCACCCAGCTGGCGATGCTGTGTCTGATGCCCCTCAGGACACAATTGGCCCTCCTGGCTGCCAGGGCACTGCTGACTCATATTCAGCTTGACATCAACCAGGTCCCTTTCCATGGCACTGCTTTCCAGCATCTCATTCCCCAGTCTGTATGTTCATCCAGGGTTGCCCCATTCCAGGTGCAGAATTCAGCACTGTCCCTTGTTGAATTTCATATGGTTGGTGATTGCCCATTCCTCTGATTTGTTGAGGTCTCTCTGCAGGGTCTCCCTGCCATTGAGGGAGTCAACAGCTCCTCCCATTTTTGTGTCATCTGCAAACTTGCCTAGTATCCTTTCCAGTCCTGTGTCCAAGTAATTTATGAAGATGCTGAAGAGCACAGGACCCAGGATGAAGCCCTGTGAACCCCACTAGTGATGCTGCATGTTGGCTTTGATTAACACAGTCTCTGCAGGTTCAAAGGCCTCTTTGTAGTGGACACAGAGTTGCAAATTCAAAGCTGTTCCCTCAGAAGAACTATCAACTGTGAATCTTTCCATTCTTAAAAAGTATTATAAGGCAAGAAGTAGTCATGATAAAAACACCTGTAAACAATGGAATTTTTTGAGTCAAAACTTTATTCACAATGATAAAAATAAACATCAGCATAGTGTTTATGGGGAGTTGATAATCTGACATCCTGTACAGTTCGATTCTGGAGGTGTTTTTTAAAACAAAATACATGCAAATAAATATTAAATATAAGGTGAGATTCATGAAATTATAAAACTTCATAGCAGCAATGCTGGAAATAAAGTTTTCACTTGTTAAAAACTCTAGTTACATTATGTCCAGATGAATTTACAGACTCTTGTATTTAATGCTTCATGAAACAAGTTACAATAGGTGAGCATGAAGCCAGAAGGCACAAGAAATAAAACTTGACACAGTTCATCTGTTCCAGTGCTTTGTGTTAGTTTGCTTATTTCATGCTACTTAAATAAATGTACATTACACATTTTGAAATAGAGATGGCAGGAATAACAAAGGCTTTACTGCAGTAGGTAAAGTATGATGGAGAAATTGGCATTGAGGCCTTGCACTGTCTAAATACACAAATACTGTAATTCTGCTTTGGTGGTAATTACGTTCACTGAGTTATTCTCAGAGGGGATTTAAAAAGGTTTGAAGAAGTGAGAGCTTAATCAGAGAGGGGGAAAAAAATCCTCCATAACCCTCTGCTTGGCTAAGACCTCACTTGTTGCCTTATTTTTTTGCTTGTATTCTAACAAGGGAGAAGTTACCAACGTAAGTTTGACATCTGGGACTGGAGCTAGTCCTGTGGGCCCAAAGCCTTCAGTTCTCAAATGACTGGGAGGGACATGAAGAGCCTACTAACTCAAAAGCATGTCAAGCTGTTGAAAGAATCTTGTGATAGCAACTAAGTACAGGTTTGCTACCACACATGGAAATGCTCTCTATTCCTATGTCTTCCTCTTTCATTTGTTTCATATACGTTTTTCCCAGCATAGTAGTGAGTTAAAACACTTCTGTAACTTCCTGTTGTTATAGAAAAACTATCATCATGCTAACAGCTGCACAAGCAGCAGAAACTTTTTTTCCCAGGTTTGCATGCAACTAAGCAGGGCCCTGGAAAACTAGTATCCACTCTTGAATATTAATGAGTGAAATTCCCTCCAGTGTGTATTATCCTACAGCTGTAGATTTTATCTGTCATCATGCTGCTTTTTCACCTACTACTGACGATTGCTTTTTTCCTATTCAGAGCACATCAGGGTACATGTTAGATAGAAACATCAAGCATACTCTCTATGTATAGGGAGCTAATTAATTAAATTTTAGGACAGCAGTTAACATTTGCATGTGGTAGTCAAGTATTGTATTGATGGTCACACAACACAGAAGCTAGTTATTAAATTTACACAAGAACCTGAGGTGCTTCATTCCAAAGTCAGTTCTGCAACTGATGTTAGGGAGGGAACACTTGGAAATGGCCCACGTACAAGCCAGCATGCTAAACACACATAAACCAGCCTGAGAACTGTGGTGGATTTCTATAAACATGTCTGACTTTCTCCCTGAAGCTCAATTACAAGCATTGTAGCAAAAGAAGGTAACACATCCTCTCTTTAATTCAATTCTTACCTGGTGATTGCAAAACTAATCCACGCTGTTGGCAATGTGGATTCTAATACAATGATTAAATAATCCCATGCAAAGCAATCTAGCTTCAGGCAGGAGAGATGCTGAATTACACCTCAGAATATCCAGTCCATTTTCCTGGCAATGGGGGCTGTGAATGCAAGTGCAAAGAGACTTGAAAACTGGCAGGGGGTGGTGGTGATGGTGTGTTATTTCTGCTGAGTATTTCTAAACTGCTATGCCATGGAAACTAACTTATTAAAAGAAGTCTATGAACAGGGAGATTCTCAGGGCTAGTCTTTGGCATTTTGCCTCTTTATTGTAAAGGGACCCCAAGTAACAGCTGACTAAAGATGTGTAAAGCTTGTTACTAAGTGATGCAATGGATCACATCCTACTTGGAAAGGTACCTCTTGTTTTTCCCCAGCAACTATTGTAAACATCGGGGAGGGGAACACTACACCGTGCTCATGCCATGAGCACTCACTGTTTTAAACTGCCAGATAAAAGCTCGTGTAGTTTGGGATAGTGGGTTTTGAGTCTGGGTTTTTTTGGAATCCTGCTGATGGGAAGCAGGCGGGTTCTGGAGCGGATGGCAGCCCACCCCGGGGCGGAGGGGGGTGGGGGTGGGGAGCTGTCCTCTGTTCTGAACCTGTGCCCTATGCAAGGGCTGCATTCCCGCCCCCGAGTGCGAGTACCTCCTGTCTCGAGAAACGGACCAAGGCTGGAGGAGACAAAAAAGTGAGCCTAAAATGTCAACTACTGAATCTTTCCAATGATGTGAGGTCTGCTAAGGCCAGCAGTGGCCACAAGCAGACTTCTGTGCGTTTGCACCCACATGAAGCAGAGTAAAGCCTAGTCAGAAAACCTGTTGAAGCAGAAGTCATTATCCCATTCCTGTGTACCTGTGTGCCCATCAGAAAGGCAGAGTACCACTTACAATGGAAGGGCTGTACATTCAGGAGACAATTCCATCCATGTCAACAGACAAAACATGTATCTAATTCTAGCAGACAAGGCCCCATAACAGATAGTGGGTTTGGGGTTTTGTTTTTGTGGGTTTTTTGTTTTGAGGTTTTTGTTTTTGTTTTGTTTTGTTTGTTTGTTTGTTTTCTGAGTGAAGCTTCAAAAGAGCAGTCAGAAGCGTTCAAGTGGTGACTGGAAACTGACAGAACTTTGGGATGCTGTTCTTCACCTACCCAGAAAACAGGTTAGCATATTTTCAATGTTAACTTTGGGAAACTCCTACTACAATACTGATTCTTCTCAAAACACAAGTTGTGTGCCACTAAATTATTTTTTCTATAAATGGTGATGGCACCTTGCCCTATTCCTATAAAAGTAAAAATGTATTTTTTGGCAATAATCATATTCTGTATCTTTGTAATTTAATCAGTCAATCACTCAGCTCGCCCACTCAACAGTAATAAGCCATTGACCCTGTGGTTTCAGACTGGATCAATGCTATGCTTAAGTTTTGGACACCTGGAGGCCTTGTGTGCAAATAGGAAGAAACTCTTCTAACTTACTTTAGATGTGATCAATTTTTTCTCTGCTGTGTTGATTACATTAGCAGATTGCTTTCCCTAGAAACCTTTGTCCAACAGCCTGAGGGCAATGAGCAGCATATGCTTAAGTTTCTTGCTGGAGATGGCATACTTAAGCCACTTGCTTGGGCATTTAAGGGTTTTCAGGTATATTATACAGTTCATTGTTCTCAGTCTCATTCACCTGCAGAAGTCTCAGCTGAATGTGGCCTGACAAGTGGCAGCATAGACACTACTGCCTACCGTGCCTCCACTACTGATGCTGTTGGCTGGACACTTCAGAGGTTTCATACTGCTGTCTCTCTGGACATACAAATGTTCCAATCTCCAGCGCTCCCAGCTTTTCCGAAATTCCATCTGAACCTAACAGAAGCAAAGAAGGAAACAAAAGGAATGAATGTAGAACTAATTAGCTCTTTAAATTACTACACTAGAAAAGAGTAAGGGGAAAAAAAGAGAAAAAAAAAGATACCACACTACTGAGAAAAGCTGGGAATGCTTAAAACCTGCAATATTATTGCTTCATATGATCCAATTATCTCATTAGTCCATAGTAGCGTATTTCGCAATGAAAATAATGACATTCATTTTTACTTGTAGAAATAACACTCTTTTATGCACCAGAAAATCTTACCTTCATTATTTTACTCTAAATTGTATTCACCTGCAATACTGATTGTACTCTGTGCCCTACCAATAACTAACAATTAAGTTGATTTTGCTTATCAGCCATGAAATGTCTGAAGATTGCCTTCCTGCTCAATACTGTCACCACAGGTATTCCTAAGAGTTCTGTTCTAACTTCTGGTTTTAACCATTTAAATATTATCATGTCCTGGACTATTTTTAGTCTTTGAATATTTATATAAGTTTCATTATTCCATAGAAAAAGAAGATTTATTCAGAATTGAAAGCAACAATTAAGCAGGTTAAAAACTCCCCCTGTTTAAACAGCAGTTACAATATTTAATTCCACAAATCAGCTTTTTTTAAAGCTACAAAGTATGCTGGTTAGTCATAGATTCTGGGTTTAATTGTGTACCCTCTGTACTCATTTGGAAGTTTATCCAGTGTCTTTTAACTGCTACATAAGAACAGAATTTAGGTCTTCTTGTTCCATGGGCAAAGTTCTTGCCACTTGACCGAAGGAAAAACCTCCATTAGCTTTTAATACATAAGGCAGAGGACAGAAAATTGAACACTTGGTACTTTAGACAGGAAGGCAGGAGTGCAACTACAGTAATCAATTCATTATGGTGTGTACTTCAGCCTGGAAATAAGTTCACTGTAGGTGGGTCACTCAAGTGAGCCTTCCCTGGAGAGATGCTTTTTGTTTCCTTTTAGGATCTGGTACTGACCACCAAGAGACTAAACAGGTTGATGGCCGTTTCTGCGTAGACTCGTCATCATACCCAAGCTGTTGAAACCTTCATACACTGAGAGAAGCTTCCTAGGGAACCAGCTGCTGTGTGCTGTCTCTTCTGCTTGTTCACTGTGAAATACTGAATCTGGGAGGCAGCCCTAAAAAAGGAGCAAAGCCTTACATAACTAGTTATCTTCCCTCGTTGGGTACCTCTAGCAGTGCTTGCCAGCTCTGGGCTACAGCCCTTGTACTCAGTATTGTCCTGATGGGAACCAGCTGCATCTCTGTGTTTCTGACAATAGAATATGTCCCTCCAGAATCACAACCAAATGGGCCAGAAGGAAAGATGCTGAGGTAGAAGTTTGTATTTTACCATGGTAAGGGGGAGTTGTTGTGTTAAAAGGTGCACAAAGGTATCAGAGAAAGACAGCGTGTCTGGGATAGCTTGGCATTGAAGAATGGGGGAGAATGGCCAGACAAAGACAAAAATGCAGGAACCATACTGTGCGCAGGAGAAGAATTAACCATATTACCACTCCTTGGCACTTTTTGTGGGCATGCAAAACAACAAGCAGCACTGGAAAAAAGCTCTTTTAGACATTTACAGGCAAATCCTGAACAAAACCGTGAATGCACTGACAGAGTAAGTGAATGAGCAATCAAAATAGGTACCTTCAAATCAGTCAAAGGGAGGAAATGAGTCTTTACTCTGGCTGGACATAACAGGCTAGAGTTATGACACAAATAGCCTGCCAGATTGAGATAAAGTGAATGGAAGACCTGAACAAAAGACTGTAGGAATGGATCTATCTTAGGAATGGATCTGAATGACAGAATACAATTTTTTTCTCCAGCGGTTAGGAAAAGGGTAGGGAACAGTTCTGCTATCTGTATGGAATTGAGCTTTTGCCTAGACAGCTCTGAATGTATAACCAAGGAAATAGGTTAAGGTTTATTTTGCAAAGAAGCAGTTCTGGAGCACAGGAAGAGACCTACAGATCTTTCAGCAAAATAACTATCCTAGTAGCTTCCACGTGTTGGTAAGAGTCCCCAGAAATAAGCTATACAAGGAAAACAAAACCAAGAACAACGCTCCCAGGATATGCTGACTTTGGCTGGGTAGAGTTAATTTTCTTCATAGTAGCTAGTATGGGGCTGTGTTTCAGATTTGTGATGCAAATAGTATTGATAATATACAGATGCTTTTGGTTTTGCTGATAAACACTTACACAGTGCCAAGGCCTTTTCTGCTTCTCATCCCCACCGAGACAATGAGTAGTCTGGGTGTGCACAAGAAATTGGGAGGACACCTGCCTAACAATGAGGAGTGGTGAATGGATTCCATGTTTTGCTTTACTTGCATGCACAACTTTTGCTTTACCTGCTAAACTGTCTTTATCTCAACCCATGAGTTTTCTCACTTTTGCTCTTCCAATTCTCTTCCCCATCCCACCAGGGGGGAGCAAGCAAGTGGCTGCATGGTGCTTAGTTGCTGGGGTTAAACCACAACATATGAGAAAGGGGAAGAAGCAAAATATTTGTGTAGGGTATTTTGAAAGAGAAAAGGAATAGATAGGATCACTTGAAAATGATGGTGATGGAGGTTAAAGGTGGAGAAGATTTCTTACAGAGACCAGTTGATTGAGCTTAATGCAGCTAATGGGAAAGGATGTTGAGAGTGTGGCAATGCATCTGGAATATGATTACAAAAGGTTAAATTTTGGCCAAAAAAAAATCTCAACAAATCATAGTGAAAGGAAAGCATGTATAAAATGGGATGGAATGGAACTGATAGAGGAGTTTAATGAATAGTCTGTATGGAGCATGAAAAGAAATTAAAAAGCAAAAGGGAGGATTGGGCAGTTTTTCAACAACTCAGAACTCATGGCATCAGGACAGATTCTTTAAAGTAGAAGAGAGTGAAGTGTACTTCCACAGTGATAGGAAGGAAGCAAAAAGTAAAACCAAGACTACAGAGAATTAAACCTGAACCATCTTAAACTAACTGGTGGAAAAAGGCAGCATCCTGTGGTTTAAAATGTTTCTTATAGAAAATAGTACTAACTGCAGAAAAACTGGTCGTATTAAGCCTAGTCCATTTTGCAAAGAACATTGGTGGTAACAGGCAATCTCATGAGACCCTTCTGTTGGCTTCAGAGCAAGTTCAGAGAAAATCCAGAATCTTTCAGGTGAAATAAGACTGAAAGATGAGCATATTCTAATGGTTTTGCAGAAGTAAATACTAGAAAAGGATAATTATATCACTTCTAGCAAAATTTCTACTAAGGAGTCAATGAGTCAGACAAAAATAAAATATAGACCCCATTGCCAACAAGCATATTCTTTGGACATATATAGGGTGTCAGAAGACAAACAGTTTCTCATTTAGCTTAGGAAAAATTTCTCATATAGTTTAGAAAATAAATAGGAGAGACTTTACTTAATAAAACTCTTCACATGGATTTATTTCATGGATGCTGATGACTGGGCTTGACAATACCCTACTCCCTTCTTTTAACAAGAGTTGGAACAAGCAGAATAATTCATCCTAGATTGTCTGTCAGTGAAGCTGAGCACACTGTGGTTAGATTTTATGAACTACATTGAAAAGGCAAGAGAAGTATAGTAACAAGAGATTTAGAGGATCTCTTAGAAACATAGGTAGGTTATTACACAATAGGCTTGCTCAAATGAAACAAGCCTACCTGTTTCAGGGTTTGTAGTAGAGTCTGGGCTGTGATGTAACTTTGCTCTTGTATCATGTCAAGGAGGTTATTTGGCGTTACTCACGAGAGGCCTGGCTGCAGCTGCACAGGGGATGTATGGACAAATGCCAAAATGAATCAAAAGAAATACATGCTGCACCAGCAGACGGTGCTGCATTTCAGGATTAAAGTACACCTGTAAAGCTGTACAAGGAATTTGAAACAAATATTCTCTAATTCATGCTTGAGCAAAGCCTGCTGCTACACACCTCTGACTTTACTCGTAAGTAGTACAATTAACAGATTCACTTAAACAAAATCTTACCCACAAGCTACAAAAGTAAACATTCTCCTGCATGGTTTAGTTCAGGATGCCTGCTGCTTCCCTGTTGACTCCAGCCTGGCCAGAATGACACAAGTAGCACATTTTTCCACTGATTCAAATTCCTTGATGAGGCCTGTCTCTCAACAGGTGATCTTGAATTACCATGTCATCATTAAAAGTAGATTTAGTGCAAGTGTTAAACACATTGATATGCATTTAATTGAATAATGTACTGCCAAATAAGTAGTGTTTGTTTCCTTTGCAAACCTGGCTAATGAAAGAATTAATGAATAATAATAATCACTTGGAATGTAGCATGAAGATTTCTGCAATACTGAAGCAGAATGACACCCTTTTCCCCAACAGGACTGGGATTCAGCAGAATCCATAGAAGATGGTACTCAAAGCCAAAGATGCATTTCTTCTGGGCCTGTGGGAGAGCTCACTGCTCTTGTGAAGTTCAGTTTTAATGAGAGGGTGATGATGTCTTCATGAGCTGGGCCACAGGGGAACCACATGAAACCAAAGTGTACAGCAATAGTCATGAGGATTCTCCAACTTCACCAGGAGGCTGAGCTGAGTTCACAGAATAAAAAGGGCTCCACTCCCACATTCACCAATACAAGCCAATAAGAAGCGCTATGAGATAGACTGAAAAGAACAGCTATAATTCTTTAAAAAAAGAATTCCAGCAGTGCAAACTACACAATTGTGAGGAAGACAATTTGTGAGATTCCACATCTACAAATAGTGACCCTAAATTATACTGCCTGAATTCCTTCCAACAACATTTATCTGTTGAGTTATCCTGTGTAGCTATGCAGTGAAGGATCTGTAAAAAAAAAGTGAAACTCCTGAACAAGGACAATTTAGCAGTTCAAGACCATTTTCAATTTCTTTTTCCTATACTGCATGCTGATAAGGCAAATTGGAACAAATGGCGTCTCTCTTACCTCATTATTGATGAAACAGTAAAGAATTGCAACCATCAGCCCCTGAAATCAACAAAACCAAGAAGAACAGTCAGCAGAGCAGTTTCCTTACTTTGCCAAACAAAACTGCAGAGGTCTAGAGGCTCCACACTAGCATATCCCTGATAAGAGTGAAAGGTGGAGACAATCAACTGTCAGCTGATTGGTCCCTGTCAGCTCTGATGGCAAGGAGTGGTTTGACCAAACTATGTCTCAAAGCATATGACCTCAGGAAAAATGAGCTGCTGTTTTCTTCAACATGTTATTTTTATCAAATTATTCCTTTCCCCTTCTTTTTCCTTACTTGGTTTCAAGTTATAAACACTTAATAAGTGAGTAATTCACAGTGGTCTTAAATACAGCTCTGTGCTTGATAAACAGGGAATGACTGAGTGTGCACGGAAACTAAAGGAATAATTATTTCCTTAGACAAGGAGGCTCTTTTGAAATAGCCTTACCTAAGGCAACAGCTAAATAAAAATCACAATAAGCCTATGTCATTTTCACATGCAGCTACAGCTGTAAACAGCTACCTCTCACAGCACAGATTTTCCAAGGAGTATCAAAAACACTGGAGAAAGCACAAAATTTGCTTTCAGCAATGCCATTATACAATTACAGGAAATCACAGACAATTTTGTTATTGCCTTGAGGTGAACCATAGGAGGTAAATATTAATATATGGACAGAAATATCAGGTTTTTTGCAGTAAATTTAAGATACTGAAAATAAGAGTATGTGACACATCTAAGTTGGCTATTAAAATTTAGTTCTTATACTTTCTCTTTTGCTGTTATAATCCTGTAACATCCAGTGCTATACTGAGAACTATAAGAAACAGGGAACATGCAATGAATGAGAGAGAAAGCAGGTCCCCAAATGGCACCTAAAAAGTATCTTATGCCCATGGGCACACTGTGAGTGCTACCTGGAATGAAGCAAAGGAGAGTTCGGTAAAAAGCTTCACAAAGCGCAGCATCCCTCTGGCATGCTCATCAGTAATAAAGGCAAAGATGACCTCATGGGTCCCCAACAGTGGGATCAGTGTCAATGTAGACTTGGCCAGCCTAAGACCATAAAGAAAGAAAAAACCACAATGCCACTGAGTAGACCATTGTTGATCCAAATGATCATTGTAAATCACCGTTTCTGCATTCTGCTGATGTCAGGTTAGGTAAGTCATTGCACCGCTTTGTGACGCAGGGCCCTCCTCCAGAGGCTGAAAAAACAAAAAAAACAAACCTCAAAATAATCTTAATAAGTTTCCACATGTTTTAACTGCCCCTACCCCTTCACTGCAGACCACTTCTCGGTGAGAGCTGCTCTTTATATCCAGCTACTAGCTGCCTTTCACCTGGAAAACCTTCCAAACTCAGTAAGAGGCCATATGCTTCCTTGTACCTATGATGCCTTCCTGTGTATCTTTTTCTTCACCTGTAACTGGGAAAGATGACCAAAGCCTACCTGATCGATGGCTTGAAAGAAATAATCTGTCAGTAATATGAATATTCTAAAAATATCTTGGCAAAGGGAGGAGCACTTGCTATTCCTTCCCATCTCTGGGGTTTGGTAAATCTTCGAAACATTGTAACTATCTGCAACTGCAGAAGACTTTGTCAAAGCAATTAGGCTGTGTTAAAAGGAGTGATGGCTTCATGATTTAAACAGCCAGTTAAAGACACAGCTAACAAAAGAAAGAAGACAGATCAACCTGAAATAAAATATTTTTCACATGTGAGAGAGCAACGCTCAAAGGATACAACCACCAGAAAAAAATCACAAGAATGATCCTTAAGTCTCTTTTGCAACACATACATACCACCACCAAACAGGATAATAAAAAATGCCTGAGCATTGCATGGGAGCTTCCTGGGCCACAGAACCTATCAACATCTCACAACATGCAGTAGATACAAAATCACTCTTCTAGAAGGGCTGTCAGTACTTAGCAGATCTTGTGTGCCTGAGGGCTACTGGCTGTTATTCTGAATCACGTAATCATTCAGGCTGGAAGGCACCTCTGGAAGTCTCTGGTCCAACTCCAGTTCACAGCAGGTTAGTCAAGACTGTGTCCAGCCAAGTTTTGAATATCTCCAAGGTCCTCCCCAGCCCCTCTGGGCCTCTCTTCCTGCGTCAGACCACTCTGACTGAATTTATTTCCACCTGACATGCAATTGGAATTTCTCTTGCTATAACTTTTGACCTCTACCCTTGTCCTTTCACTGTGACCCTCTGAAACTACTCTGGGGCTCCATTTTCTGTATAACTAACATTAGCTGAAGACTGCACTTAAATCATTGCTTACTCTTCTGTTCTGCAGACTGAATAAACCCATTTTGCGGTACCTCCTCCTATGTCACCTGGTCCAACCCCTGAACTAGTTTGGTGCAAAACTGATGCAAGACCCATGGGATTGGAGGCAAGGGAGACACTGTCTTTTTTATACTAGGAAGCCTCAACCTATACACCAGAAGCAGTCTCACAAGTGCTGAATGGAGGAGACCAATCACTTCCCTTGACCTTCTGGCTCTGCTCTTATGCAGCCCAGGGTGCAGTCAGCCTGCACTGCCACAAGGGCACACTGCTGAGCCATATTCAACCTGTTTTCCTTCAGCATCCCTGGGTCTTCTGTTAAGTAGCATTCTCCCCAGTAAGTGCCCATCCTGTACTGCTGCATGGGGTTACCACATAGCAAGTGCAAGGCTCCTGCCAGCCCACCCACTGCCCTGCCAATGTCCCTGATACACAAGGACCAAGGGCTAGTGAATCAAAGCAGCTATTGAAATTAGATAGTTTACACATACAGGTAAGCAGAAATGCACCTCTTAGTAGACCTAAGCCACACCACTGCTTTGGGGGATAAGTGGCGTGTTTAAACAAGCAGCTTACCAGCAAGCCTTGTGATGGAGGCTGTGCTCCTCCACCACCTGCCTGAGACTGAGAGAGAAGCAGGAGGCTGATGCTGAATTGGCTCTGGAGACACTGCCTGGGTAAAAATGGGGAGTTGTGTAGGTATACAGCAATCCTTTTCCTTATTTAATGAAAATTAATTGCACTAGATGGGATACTTGGAGAGCTCTGCCTTAAACAGTAAGCCATGGAAAGTCCTATGAAAAGGATTCCTGGGTAAGTAAAAATCCCCCTGAGCAGGGGGAGAAGTTTCTGCACAACTCCAGTCCTTCTACAGAGACAGTGTTTGCTGCCACACTGAACAGTGAGCTCAATCTCTTCATTAAACAAATGGGCAACAGGAGAGAGATGAAAGAAAAACTGGCTTGAGAGCAAAACACTTTTATCTTTTCCATACACAAGCATATGTAAACTAGTGACTTTCTAAGGACACCTAGGCTGGTTCTTGTTTAAAACAACCCATTCACACATAGCAGTTCTCTTTCCTCTGCCCAACATCTCTTCCGGTGACTTTGTGCAGAAGAGAAGGGGAAAAAATTCCGATACAGGAATCTCTGACTACTGATCTTGTTATCATCAGAAGCATACCAATGAACTGAATTTTTTTCAGTAAAAGACTTCTCCAAAGCTTCTACTTATAACCCCTGACCTCCAGATAGACCGCCAAATCTATAGTCTTCATCAGTGAAGAAGGCTCTGTTGCTGGGTAAATGGTTTCCTGGTAAAACCTTTCTGTTCACACAGCAGATTTTTGAACATGTAAAATGAAAAAATGTATGAAAATTCATCTCTGAGAAATAGCTCACCTGCATCAAACCTTCCTGCCATGAGGGAGTCATGAGGACAAAGGCTTTCTCCCTTGACAGGGTAAATTTATGACTTTTAAATGGCTTCAAGCCATAAGAACTGGAAAATCCCCTCCTTCCACCACAAATTTTATCCTGGCAAATAAAGGTCACATATATTAAAATTAAAAAGAAAAAAAAAAGTAGGCTCAAAACCAAAGCCTACAGCTCATCAAAACAGGTTCTTTTCTCTGCTTTGAGTTCTAAAGACACATTAGGACTTCCAAAATTTCATGTGACGTAAAGAAGGTAGGTAACATACAAGGCAACCTATACTGCAATGAGAATGCACCAAAAACATACTGTGTCTAGCTTCGAAGGCTGAAGCATTGAAATACCCAATTTCAAAGTAGCTTAGTCCAGTGCCAGTAGCAGTCCAGCTACCACAGCATGTAGCTTCACACTGGTTAATTCAATAGCTAGCTTGTTATTCTTACATTGTTTTTCAGACCACAATACAAAAGTAGTCTTCAAGATGCAGAAATGAAGGATGCAACCATGAATCTTAGCAAGGTGATTATAACAGGGAGAATACAGACATGGATAGGGTGAAGTCTGCAAAACAAAAATTGAACATTTCGGTGATAGCCCTGACATTTCTCTTGAAGCATCTCATGTATTCAAGATTGAAAGTTTGTCCCAATAACAACTGGCACAAAGAACAAGGAGTAAAACTCAACATGACCCCACTTTTTTCTTTCTCAACATGAAAACTTTTGTTTCTATCAGTCATATTATTTTTTTTTCAAATTAGACTAGGATAGGATCTTTCATTTGGGAGAAACCTTCAATGACCATCTAGTCCAACTGCCTGACTACTTTAGGGCCGTCCAAAATGTAAAGCATGTGATTAAGGGCATTGTCCAACGCCCCCTTAAACAGAGAGTCTTGGGACATCAACCACCTCTCTAGGAAGCCTGTTCCAGCGTTTGACCAACCCTGCTGTAAAGAAATGCTTCCCAGTGTCCAGTTTGAACCTCCTCTGGTGCAGCTTTGAGCCATTCCTATACATCTTATCACTGGATACCAGGGAGAAGAGCTCAGCTCCTCCCTCTCCACTTTCTCTCCCCAGGGAGTTGTAGAGAGCAATGACATCACCCCTCAGAGCCCTTTCCTCCAAATTAGACAAGCCAAAAGTTCTCAGCTACTCCTCACAGGACATTCCTTCCAGCCCTTGCACCAGTTTTGCTGCCCTTCTCTGGATGCTTTCAATGATTTTGACATCTAGTACTTGCATATGCTGCATGTATTTTAAAAATATCTGCTTAATTAATATTCATCCAATGTAACAGAACACTGTAAAGTGACAGACATCAAGCCTTCTGTTTATCTAAACACAGGTATACACCTGCCCTTGTCTTCACTGAGGCTTTTCTGGGGACTGACTGTCTAAGCAGTTATACCAATGTTACACCACACTTGTGCATTACTCAAGGGCTGTGATTTTTAACCACCTCTGTCAATCCACTCCTTTTATGTACGTCCTGTTTGCTTCTATTTTGGTAGGCATGAAAAGTGTCAGACCACCATAAGACATACCTGCATTTTATGTCAGTTTTGCACATCAAATTAGCCTGTAGCTTGGAGATGATGATGCATATAACTCTGATAAAGATGAGGAAATTTACCTGGAGAAATAAAAGAAAGATTTATATAGTCAGCAGCATCAATACACACATGTGTGTTAAGTACTCAAAAAAGTAGGTTTGTGTATGCATGAGTAGGTCTCTTCATCCTGCTACTCTGCAGCTGCAGAATTTGCCATGTAACTCAAGTACTTGCTATGGAATTCTGCTCTAAATACATACTGTGAATGCATTAGTCATCTTTGAAAATACAGGAGCTTCATTAAACAAAGCACGGAAGCCTATCTGCTCTCTGGGGAGTGAGACACAGTAAAAGTGTGGGTTGGCTCATTTGCCTTGTCTGGAGATTTGACACTGACACAGTATTGTGGCTGCAGAATATGGTATTTCCACACAATGCCACACATTTGTGGCTCTTTTGTAGTGCAGTATCTGAAATACTGTCTTCACCCTCCCTGTACTACCTGCCATAGCTTTCTGCTCACTGGGGAATTAACTGGATTGCTGCAGCATGCTGCGTTGTTATCATGTCCTGCCACTACAGCATGACAGCATGTGGCCAAATTAAACAAACAAAATGCTAGTCTGGATTTCCAGTGATAGAAACCAATTTGGTTTCATAAAATCACATTTCTGAATGAAAATTTCAATAGCCTCAAAGGTTATTAGCCTTTGGACATGCACAAGGGCCATGTGTGCATCTTTGTACTATATCATGTCCCGTTCTCATGGAAATCCGCCAGCTCCCAGGAGGTGCCTTATACTCACCCCAATGGCAATGAGAATGGGCAGTCTGATGATCAGCCAGTAATTCATGTTATAGTTTCTGGTCCAGCAACTAGGAGGATGACAGAAAGGAGACAAGAATGAAAAGTTTCAGTACATTACTAAAATCTACTTTTCATTCTGTCACAGCAATGCAGACGAAAAACAATATTAAGGACTAGATACCAGGAAAGCACATCACACTGACATGGAAACAGAGGCAGCTGCTTCTTAGAAACACTGAATGCTTTGTACTATTGCAGCTATCATAATCCAACTGGATACTACTCACCAGCCTCTTTTGCCCACTAATGGCTAGCTCTCCTCCACAATTTGCTATGAATTAGCATCCATTAATTGTGAAGATTTTTTCCATTAAAACCAAGGTCAAATTTGTCATGTGGCTGAAAGGAGAAGCAGGGGGAGGGGAATCTGTTTTAGTCAGATCTTTCCTGTGTGGTTCCTAGCCTCCTCTTTCTCCACTACTTCTATTTGTCCTTATTTTCGAAAAGGACCTACACATTTCAACCAGGAGAAAGCAACTGATGCAGCAAACTCCAGTTCCTTCAGTGCATATGCACAGGGTTTCTGGCCCGAATGGAGTTTTAAAAATTATAAACAAATGAAATCAAAGCTGGGAGAAACAGTTGCTAACTTTTGTTGACCTGAGCCCTCTGGCAAGTAAGCAGCACACTGCAGGCAATATAATACTTCATTTCCCCTATGAGTCTCATTTTAGCTTTTTAAATTCCTGTCTCCTTGAGCAATATTGGAGAACAATGACAGGAAAAATGATGCCTGACAGCCACAGTTTGGGATCACCTGTCTGAAGTGCTTATACTGTAGGGTTTGTACATCTAGGTCTTTTCATCCACCACCACCTGTCTGATGGGCCATGTCTGTGCATGATGGCCCAGGTCTCAGGGCAGTGCTCACATGCCAGTTCACTTGTTGCTGCAGTAACGTAATTCTTAATATTTCTATGGCATAACTTTGTTAGCCTCCTGCCATATTGCTCAGCATTACTCAAAAGCAACAGTCACCAGTAAAGCTAGCAGGTTTCTGAGCCACACGGGCTGTGAAACACAAACTAGGAAACAGCACTAGAAAACATTGAATCCTTCACAAAACAAGTTTCTCTTCATCTCCAAAACATACACCTTCACCTGCCAAAACATACATATGCACATTTTTATTTAAGATTTCCTGAGACACCCAGGAACCTTCAGCTTGAGTAATATTGGTGGAGATGAAACTATCCCAGCCTTGCATTGAGACAGTCTAGGAGAAAAGAGCAAACCACGCAGCACATGGGAGGGATCTGTGCTACAACCACATACCTGCATGTGCCCACAGCCTAGAGAGGAAAGCACAGCAGCTTGGCTGTGGCAATTCCATATTCTCTTGCAGGTACTGCAAGTCCAGTAAGGGTTCAGGAGTTAATTTTTCTTTCAATTTCAGTTTTAATGTGTATAACAAGCATATTATTGCCACCAGCAGCTCGACAACCTACAGTTTAATTGTATTTTAGATATTGGAGAAAAAAGGTGTACAGACTGTGTGCAGTCAGCATACTTGAGCTGAAATCTGAGTAACAGAAGAACTTAATTAGTACATGTGACTGGGAGCCAGCTTCATGGAGCCTTTGAAATTAATTTTATTTGAACTCCTCAAAACCAATGGGATAATAGGCATGGATGGAAATTGAGTTCTAATTTTCTCACTAGCTGCAATAGATGCAGAGGCAATTTAAAAATGTCTATAATAACAGTCTGAGAAACAATTCTTTACATTAACTCTGCTGCATTTCTGTGTGTGTTAATTTGCTTCCTGTGGCACACAGCAGTTTTAGCTACTCTTAAATTTATATAAATATGTGCAATAAAAACACCACTACAGGTTAATTAAAGTGTCATGGCTATTAAAGTGTCCAGAAAATAAAACTGGTATATCTGCACATGAATTCTTCTCCATTTGTGCTTTCTGTGATTGCCACACTGATAAATACATCAACATCTATTGTGTTTGGGATCTATCCCTGAAGTTTGCTCAGCACCACTCAGAAGATGCTTGGCAACTAATAGCCTCAGAGCCATGAATGGAGAATTTGTCCAGTGAAACAAATGCTACTGGGAAGTTTCTGCCTTTGCTTACCAATCCAGTATTCTTTTTCTAAAAGTGAAAACACTGGATTTTTACCTTGAAGAGCTACAGCTGAATGGCTCCATTTTTAAAAACGGATTATAGGCTGGCTGTTTTGCTTCCACACTTTATTGCAGAGAGAAACAAAAATGTGTAAGTATCAGCTTTTTAGGTGCAGTCTGATAACTAAGAACAATAGTTTGCCTTTGATTTCTTTTGTAATCTAGACAAAATATATTTCAACAGCTCGCTTTCAAAACATTGGTTGCTTTCTAAAGGAGTTTATACATGTATATGTAAGGAAAGAAGAAGCCAGTTTGCAAGTAAGTCTTGCAGGCTTTGGTCCTTCATTTGAATGGCTACGTTCACAAAACTGCTTCAAATTGCCAGCCCTGACCACATTTACTTCCAGTTTTTCTTCATAGCCAGGGAAGTAGTTAAATCACAAATGAAATTTACAGCCCTCTGCACATCTGTGGTGACAGTGCTATGGCAAACAGCATAAAGGATATCCCTGGCTGCTCCAACAGATGCCTGCCCAAGGCACAGAAATCTTGCCTTTCAGAGCAGCTGCTGCATGTGGTTATTTATTGCTGTATTTTACAAATATTTAGACAAGATTTAGAAAATTCAATAAGGTGCAAGATTGCCCCTTTTAAGGTCTGCTGAAGGCAGTGAGTGACAGTTTTCCTTAATAGAAAAAATAAATCAGCTCTGAGCACCACATAATGTAGGAAGCTCAGCATGAGCACTTTGAATACATTTTCTACATCAGTGGAAAGATACGCCCATGGAATGTTGCCTGTTCAGAGGCTGCATGTTCTCTATACCTATCCTGATAATTTCCTTGCAATACATCAGTACAGCCACAACCTTGCTACAGAATATTGTCAAGTCAACCCTGAAAAGGAAAATCAGAAAATCCTAGCATTGCTTAAGCCAGAAAAGGCAGCTTTGACCGAACTGGTTCAGTACTATGAAGAACACTACAAAAAATGCTGGTTCTTCATACCACACACACCAGAAAACAATCTGCAGGTGGCTCTGACTACACCGAATTCTCACATTGCAGCATCCCTCCAGCAAGGATTATGTCGGGGGGAAAAAGGAGGGGCGGCGGGGTGGGGGGGAAGAGGGGAAAAATAGGACCCTCTACAAAAGTATTTGCTGGGTATTTTGGAAACTAAGTAAGATGAAAACCCATTAAATAGTACATCTATAATGAAAATGAGATAGCATACATTTATTTGTTTCTTCACAAAGAATACTACTCAAATATTTCCAGGCAGCCACTGCCATTAAAAAGAGGCAGCCGCTTTCCTCCTTTTAAAAAAAAATTTATTTTTAAATACCCCAACAAATGCTACAACCCCCTACAATACTATTTGGTACGTAAAGCAAAAGGTAATTTTTTCAGAGCAGTCACTACGGTGAAAATAGATGAAAAGTATCTTGTGTTCAACAGCAGTCTTGTGCATGATATAGTTGACTTGAGCAAGACTAACGTAAGCAGACAGAAGATGTGCCTTTATTTTAAGAAAATCTAACTAATGAAAGCTTAAACAAGAACAGGCAATCACATCTCTGCTGCTAGGCATAAGCTAACCACTACAAATCGCAGGCAGAATCCTGTGGGAGGTTGTTGCCTCCCTCTGAAGCGTAACTATAAAGGCTACTGCCAAAGGCACAGTATCAGGAGTGGTCTTGGTTGGGTATGATGACTTTTACTGTTGATACTGTAACTACAGAAAAACAAAACATACCTTTCCTTGACCTGCAAAAGGATAGATTTATTCAGACATGCAGAAAATTCTGATCACAAAAAAACATATGCTCCTTTCTGAAATGTTATGCAAGATCTTCAGACAAAACAGAAGCAATTATGTGAGGTTTCAGCACATTGCCAAAGCAAACCACACTGAACAGAAAGCAAACAATGACCTGCTGGTGCACACATACAGCACAAATGAGATAGCTAGAAAAATCAGAACTAAACCAACCCCTCATCTTCATAAAGGTACTTGACAGTTCCCCAGAGGATAACAAACAGCATTGGCACACCTGGGAAGAGAGGAGACAAGGTTGACACTGACATTGAGACTGGGAAAAGCAGAGAGGAGGACAACCAACCCACCACCCCCCACACACAAACACCATAATAATGAGCAACATAATTAGCTGGTGGCAGGGCTGCAGCTCCTTTTCAGCACAGATGGCCTTCAACAGTGGGAGGAGGCTTTTAACTTACAAGTAACTAATAAATATAACTCATTTTTCCTGGGCTCCCACCTAGCCCCAACAGGCATGAAAAATGAACAACAGAATTGCTCCCATACTCAGCATATCCCATCTCTTCCAGGGAAGGTTTCATAGATGGGTTGAGGGAAGGAAATTTTTGGAAGCTCTGCTAGTGTCTGGACTCACACTAGAGAAGAGCACAGTGTGCTCTGACCCAGACCTTTGCCTCCATATTTCTGCTTGGTGCTCACTGTATTCAGGGAGCACCAAGCTCAGGCTGTCTGTTGGAATTAAGGCTGGAGTACACCCAGCCCACATGCCCCCAATGGCAGAGGGAGTGTGGGCACACTCAGCAAATGTGCTCAGGCCTCCCCAACACAGAAGGCCCAGTTTTGGGCTGTGGTACTGCCATGGACTTGAGTGGCTGCAGCAAAGATGGCAGATGAACTTGGCTTTGAGAAGAAGCTTGGCCCTACCCTTACCTCTGACAGTGCACCTCCTATGGTTGGTCAGTTTATTTTGGGCGTCAAGGGAAGAGAGACAAGCCAAACAAGCTGGCAAACATTACCTGCTTTACTATGTCAAAGGCTCTCAAATTAATTTCTTTCATTTATGAAACACCTATATGATGAAAAATTATTTTAAAGTGCATCTACCAATCAATACTCAGTAAAGAGAATGTCAAAAAAGCACACAAGGAAGGAAAGCAGGTTGAGACTCAAAGAGCAAGATGAGAAATTTCTGCCTAAGGATGGATCAAGGTGGTCTAATTCCTCTGTGTACCTCCTTGGTCAGGGTCTGATGCTGCACGTACATCGTATAGAAAGGGTAACATTTAGTGTACTTTGTAATTGCATTCTTAAGAACATTGGGGTACAGCAGTAAATACTGCACAGGTCAAGTATATAGCTCCTGGCAACAGAAGCCACACAGGAATGTGTCATCTTTTGCAGTCTGAATATCTCAAGCAGTTATCTGTAGTGGGTATTACCACTAATTATTCTCTCTTGTACTCTGCTATCAGAACAGCTAAATACTACAGACACAAAAGAACAATATTCTTCTTCATAAGTTAAAAAAATAGAGAGAGAATAAAGAGCAGCAAGAAAAAAATACCAATAATTTTAATAATAGCAAAGATGGTGAATTGACTAGAGATTATTTGGGCAAGAGGTTGAGCACAGATGTACCTGATACTGAGAACACACAGTATTTTGAGAACAAAGTTCCTAAGAACTCCATGCTCCTTTGATAGAGGCAGACAAGAGACTAAGAACAGGGTAATTGCAAATCACTTCCAAACCAAAAGAGCCTTTGATTCATAGAAACAAGTTATAGTTTAAATTATTCCTTTCTTGACTTTGCTGAGAATTAAGATATCTTCATATGAAACTTACAGGATAAGACAAAAACACTGAAGCACAAAGGCTGTATGTCAGTGGATACACCATTTGACATACCAAATTATAACAATAATGATTTGTGGATATCTCCTCTGGATATGTCAGAAATCTCTCCATATTTAATCACATTACTTGGCATTTGAAAAGAGACTCTGTTGTTAATATTATATTTCAGAAGAATCTAACTAGAGGGAGGCTGGTATTATAGAACTGCATTAGCTCCATGATATGCAAATATTACATAAATTAATAGGCAGCATGTATAAAGTGACTTGTTCAACATCCTCTGCCCATTCCCACTTGTGGTGCATGCCACCGGTGTCTTGGTATTGTAACACCATCAGTCAAATTCTTTTCCCTGCTAGCAATACAAACTTTAATCTCAGACACCAGGGCTTAACAGTGCAATACACAGATGTAAGGCTTTAACATCAATGCAAATTCTACATGGACACCACCTGATATCTACCAAATTCACAAAGCCTATTCCTGATAAATGTGTGGCTCTGAAAACCGCCTGGGACAGACTCTCAGCAGATGGGAATGCATCCAGTTTTCCAAACCCCTAGTGAAGACCTAAAGAGAGATTGCCTCGACAGCATTCCCTAAGTCACTTCAAGCCTGTAGAAGTCATTCAAAGCAGCAAAATAACAAGTCTAAAGCATCGCTGCAATAGTTGTAGTATGCAAGGATCACTGAGACTCTCCAAAGACTAATTTACAATCTTGATACTTAATTACCCTGCATTAACTGGCACAAGTGCACATATTATTCTGGTTACTTCACTCAGTCAAGAGAATTCTGCCTGGTTTGAGCAAGCAGTGGAAGTAAACGGTATATGACTCCTTGAATAAATACTACAGACAACTATGTTTCATTAACAGAATCAGTGGTGTATTCCACTCGTGGACTCCCAGCACACAGCTCTTTTGGCGAATCTGAGTTTCACTCCTACACTTCCTTTTCCTGCTGCTGCTATTCAAAGAACATCAGATATCTGAGAATGAACTGCACTCATTTATAGGATACACTTAAGATATAGGCTGAACTCTTTCTGGTTTTGCTTTTCATCATACAGAAAGCTCTGAGACTTATCTTTTCCTAGATTAACTGACAGAGAAAGGTGTCAGAATTCTGGAAATGGCAAGGTCTACTTTTTCTGTACTGCATCACTGCTGAAGACATCAGAAACTGCAACAGCCTGCTCATAATAGCCTGTGCAATGTTAATTCTTGCAGGCTGATGGCTGACCCAAAATCTTTGAACACTATAGGGTGATTATGAAATCTGTCAAGTGTAGTAGGAAATAAGCCTGCTGACAGTTCAGATAATAAAGTTCAGCTTCAAATGACTGGGCATTTGAATTATCGGCTGTAATAATAATATATATTATGGATGATGAGAAAGTAATGGAACTGCCAAATCAACATCTTAACATGCCACTGCATAAATAAGCAGCACAACTTCCTTAGTTTCATTCTAGCTAATAAATTCTACATCTGGCCAGGTGTCTGCATAGTAAGAAAACACAATTGGAAAACCAGGTGTTTTCCAGAATGACAAAAGCATGGGGTAGGCCAAAGGAGGAAATGGTGAGAAAATCTGCACATGTCGACATTTTCAGAATGCTTCACTTCCCCTAATGAGGGGCAAGAAATTCGTGGAGCTGCATGTGGAAGTTACCATACCCTGATAGGAGCATGTAGCAATCAGTGTCTTCATTTAATGGGTCTGAGATATTTCGGTAACAGAACAGAAAAGCTTGGGTTCGTTCTGGAGCTCACTAAGTCCCAGTTACCATGAAAGGCGTCAGCAGGTGGTGCTATTCCAGGCCATCTTCTTACCCTTAGCTCCACGCGCAAGCATTTCCACTCCTACAGACACACCCTATTTGTAGCTTTGTATTGTA
>JAWWLZ010000118.1:30262303-30283733 GCA_035041345.1 Poliocrania exsul
CCATCTTCTTACCCTTAGCTCCACGCGCAAGCATTTCCACTCCTACAGACACACCCTATTTGTAGCTTTGTATTGTACATGCTTTACACGAAGGCAATTTCAGGGAAGATACATGAGGAGCAAGTGAGACTCCCCTCATCCTCATGTGATGAATACAGATTCTCCCTAAAGTAAATTTGTAGGACCAGAGGGCTGCCATCCTGCTGAGACCCTTAAATAAGGACATATTCTGAACATTTTAGGACTGTATTCCGTATTTCAGCTGTAACCTGACATCACTGGTTTTCACATGTGGTAAGTTCAACCTCCAAGACAATCAGGCACACAAACCAGAAGGACACTACTGCTGCCAGAACAATTTCAGTCCTCTTTCTCTCAGAAAGCATCCAGGGCACTCTGACTTGATCAGCTGCTTGATGTATGAATGCAAGAACAATTCAATGAGGAACTGAGAGAACTGATAAATAAATATGGATAGATGTAGAAAGAGTAAAAGCACTGAAGATGTCAGAAGAAAAGATGAAACATTTTTTCTTTCTAAGAAAGAAAAAGCATGAAAGAGTTTAAGCTAGAAGACAAAGGGTGGAGAAGATTAAGAGGAACTCCTGACATGCATTTCCTAATAAGATTAGTCTGGATACAAAACTTAGATTCACATCCTCATCTGAAACACCATTTTCACTTGAAAACAGAAAAGAAGTGGTCAGTACAATGAATGCATCCTGTTGCTACTGCAAGTTCATACTGGGCTTCTGAAGGAAGGTTTCTTATTGATGCTGCTCCAGTCAGATCTCCCTTGCCATCAGGATGTAGATTTTGATGCCCTAGCCAGGCTTCCTGCTTGTGATAGCTTCATTCCTTTAAAGATTCTTCCTTAGAGCAAGTTTGGACTGTCAAGGCTTGGAAGGAAATGGATTATTTAATTTTTATGGCAATTTGCCTGCTGCAAGTGCAGCTGGGTGTAAAATTGTCATAGAAGCTAAGACAATATTTAGCTTTTCATTAACAGTTTCTTCTTAGCCTTTGGTGATGAAAATGGTCTCCCGTTGTTCTTCCTGTCTGGGTGTCACAGAGAGTCACTCTGTGATATTTTTGTTGTTTCCCCATTGTTCCCTGCTCCCTACACCTAAATGTGAACAGATCCTTTTTCCACTAAAAGCCTCTGATACAGCAGCGTTACAGTATAAATCGCTCTTCTCCAGAGACTACATAATACAGCACTAGGAGTCTGAAGTCAATGTCAGGCTCAGCAACTCTTCACTTGGGCTCAAACACAATGAACACCATGTTGGTGTCCTAGACACACTGACTCAGAGCATTCTGCACATCCCTAGCAACAAACAAAACAATAAAGTAAGCAACTTGGTTTTGGTATTTAGCTTGCGTATTTTCTCTCCTTTTTCTACAAATGTTTTTTGTTCTCTCTACCAGGTGAGATCCATGTGCAAGGATTTCTCTTACGTCAAAGGAAGGAAGCACCAGGTACCAGCAACAGTACAGAAAGATTTTTTTTTTCCTGCAAGTGATAGTAACTATATGAATCATCCATTTTAGCTGCTGCGGTGCTGATCTACAGACTGAAGGAAACAACTCATCTACCTGCTCTTCCACTAGCCTATTAAAAATTTTGGGGTTTGATGCTGCTAGTGTTTCTGCCTCTTTTTGCCTCCATCAGTTTTGAAAATGGCATAAACCATTGCTTGTTTTTGCAGCAATCTATGTACAAATTAAGGTTAACACAAATGTATGAAAGTCTGTTTTTACACAGAAATAGAAGACATAAGCAAGACATATTCCACAGTAAATGAAATAGAAAAAATTTAATGCAGCCATCTCAAAGCCTACTAGGGCACAAAATCTCAGCAAGGAAGTGGCCATTAGGAATAGAGTTACCTCACAAGTAATGGGGAAAGTTTATAGAATCCTATCAATAAACATGATGTTGATATAAACGATTCCCAGTTTATAAAACTGTGTTAGTTTCCATAGTTTTATCAAGATTTTATAACTTTTCTAGGATTTGCAAAATACAATAACACAGGATGAACAGTGAAGAATTATTTGAATTGATAATAAATGGACTAGTGCCTAAAAGCTGACATAAGAACTGACCTGAAATTATCACAGCAAAATATTTTTGGAATATCTTGGAACAATGAGTCTACTGTGGGCTGATGGTGTCCATTAGACAGAGAAGGGAAAAAGACTCTTTAAGTCATAAACTTGCCAGCTGGTGAAGAGGGCTTTAAAGTAAAGTTGCTGGGGAAGGGGATCTTCAGTCTATCCCACTCCTACCAGTTTGATGCCATGCCAGCAATAGATGATGCCAGGCCCAGAGCCTGGAGGGATCACAGGTTAGCAGGAAAGAACCTGAAGAGCAGCACAAAGGAATCCCAGCCACTCCAGACATTAACTTGGAGTCATCAGGGACAGAACTAAAATGTCTCTATGCAAACACACATAACATGGGGCACAAACAGGAGGAACTAGAGATGTGTGCACACCTGCAGGGCTATGATCTTACTGGCTTCACAGAGACATGGTGGGATGGCTCCTGACTGGAGTGTTGGAACAGAATGACATAGGTTCCCAAGGAAGGCCACACAGGGGAGACCAGGACGGGGTGTTGCTATGTCAGTGACAGCTGGGAGCGTATGGAGCTCCATCAGGGGATGGACAAGGACCTGACTGAGATCTTATGGGTCAGGATGAAAGGGAGGGCAGGGACAGGTGACGTTTTAGTGGAGGTCTGCTGCGGGCCACCCAATTTGGAAGTCCAAGTGGATGAGGCCCTCTACAGATAGACAGGAGCAGCATCACTTTCACAAGCTCTGGTCCTCATGAGGGACTTCAAGCACCCTCATACCTGTTGGAGGGACAACACACCTGAGCATGAGCAATCCAGGAGGTTCCTGGCATGGGTTGATGATACTTCCTTCTCCAAGTGACAGAGGAGCCAATGAGGAGAGGTGCCATGCTGGACCTTGCTTTCACCAACAAGGAGGGGCTGGTGAGGAATGTGAAACTCAAGGGCAGCCTTGGCTGCAGCAACCAAGAAATGGCAGAATTCAAGATCCCTAGGACAGTGAGGAGTGTGCACAGCAAGCCCAGTACCCTGCACTTCAGGAGAGCAGACTTTGGTATGGTCTGAGAGTGGTCAAAAACTTCAGTTATAACTAGAAGAAACAACAACATGAAGTGACTAACATCCATTGTGTTCTTGAACAATACACTCGTGAAATTTTTATACATAAGTATTCATCAAATGATGAGTAATGAACAAGTAAAAAAATTGCTCTGTAGGTGGACAACTCATTTATGGAACAAAGGGTTGGGGTATCAAATCAACCCTAACAATTAAATAAACATTTTTTTTTTGTTCCAGCTTTATTTTTATAGTTGATAGAACTACTTCAAAAAGCAGGATGCTCTTGCTCAGACAGGAACCTACTGTCCCTCTGAAGCCTCGGAATTATACGAAGGCTATCATGCTGCTGAAAAAGAAATTAAATAAAAATCTTCTGAGCATTGCATACAGCAGAAAGTCATCCAGTGAGGGACTTAAGCATCCAAAAATGTGCCAGTTAAGAAGGAGCAAGAGCGGGAAAAAAAATCTTGCTATCTTTCCACTTGTTAGAGATGAAATGGTTATCTGGTATAACTAATCTGGGAGCACTGAAATAGCAGATACTTCTGCATTTGAAGGTGGAGAATCACTGGCAAGGTTTGCACGTGCAGGCACATCTGGAATAGCAAGAAACTGTACCGATGAGGATTGAATGGCATGGATAAGGCTTTTCCAGGAAGCTTGCATGAAGCCCATAGATCCAGTGCCAACTTCTGGCATTGCCACTCATTTCCACAAACTCATCCAGAAATTCAATATACAGTAGCAAAACTGCCATTGTAAAGGAAGAACAAAACAAAACAAAAATCTTCTCTTTCTATCTTCTGCTTTTGCAGGAGATAAACTCTAAATAGAATTGATTCAGACCAAAACCAGCCTCTTCATTTCTTATAAACCACCACAATCCCCTCAGGATTTGAGTAGATACAATTTGGTTCTAATTTCTTTTCTGTTTCCTTTCATGACCTCAGTCAGTGTTTCAGAATAGCTCCCCTCCTACCACTTTTTTAAATTAAATTGAAGGTATGATTAAAACACATATAGTTCAAATGTTACACAAAATAGTTTTGCTTTTGCTGCATTCCCTATATAAAAAATATGGAAGATACAGAACTTTAACTGAAACTCTCCAGCAGGAAACTGCTATTATTTGCATTTGTTTATTCCAATCGATATGCCAGAAAGCCTTTGCGTCTCATATATCACTTTTTGTAGAATTGGGTAATTCACAATAAGCCATTTATACGCATTTTACCAGGGAACTAATTTGTTAAAATATTCACAGTTCAAATCCATAGAGGCAGATGAAGAGTCAAAGCAATTTAAATATTCAAACTAGCATCTGTGAAAGCACTTGCAGTATTTACTTGGATTTACTCTCAGCTTTCCAAAAGTGGCCTGATTCCACCAAAAGAGGAGGGCAGAGAAGAGGAAGGCAGAAAATGCAATAAACATCCACAAAAGATCATTTCAAAAATAAGATTAATCCTAAACTGTCATGTATTTTCAGGTGAACTGGACAGTGAAAGAATTAAAGCTTTAGCATTTCTACAGAAGGTGGACCTTGCTCAACCAACTGATTTCAAGGCATCATAATCCTTTGAAGCACACAAATGCCCGTGGCACATGCACCCTGACCTGGTTTTACCCCAACAATCCCTATTTGACCTGCTCTGCCCACTTAACCAACCTCATAACTCACTGCTATATTGCACCACAAGTAGTAAACATATATTTAAATGCAATGGGAAACTTTCAGGAGATGAAGCAGGGCAGTCCAGAAAAGCCCACACCTGCTTGGAACTACCAAGATGTAATTTGTAGTGCAAAGCTGATGACTTGCAGAAAAAGTACCAAGAGCCTGCTGCTGGTCTGTGGAGTTCCCACAGTGTCACACAGCCACTGTGTTATGAACCCACGGCCTCTACTCCATGAACATCCAGAAGCTGCAATGGCCCAGCACCCTCCAGCTCAAACAAGGTAAGGGATTGGGAACAAAAAGGGAATGCAGAGTGCAGGACTTGAACTGGGCAGCACTAAAATAGACACACAGTTTTTTCCATTATACCATCAGTCAGTGCAGCCACAGGTGGACAAATGGAAAAACCAACTTACCCCAACCAATGCAGAGATAAAGCCGAAAAATCCTTTGCTCAGAGAAGACCGAAAGCACCAGCAGTGTGTAAAGGTACATGCCTTCCACCAGCAACCAGTAGTAGTTGGCAGCCACGCAGTACTGCATCATCACGAACACCAACCGGCAGCTGAGTGATTCCTGGGATGGACGAAAGCACAACCCAGTGAATGCAACAGGGGCTGGAAATAACAGGATACTAACCCAAGCCTGGTTCTGCCTCCTACTCTTGCTCCTCAAAAAAATGCTTGCTAATCACAAGCAAGTACTGAAGGGACAAAAGCTGGTAATAGGTGCTACATGTAGGAGACAGATGCTTTCAACATTACTCCTTTAAAAAAAATTAAACACACACATTTTTAGAATAATAAGCAATGGGTTGTATCTCAATAAGCAATAGATTGTATCTTGAAAAGCATGACACACAGATGAAAAGAACAAGTGAAAGGTACTACATCAAATGCAGCCAGTGAAACTTTTCACTTTCCCAGATACTCTAGTCTGCTGTTGAGAATTCCTCTATTAAAGAACAAACAGTGGATGACATAATGTTGACTACTTTCCAAAGCAAAAGATTTTTTAATAGAATAGCAATATTGCCCACTGCACCACATTTAAGAGCAAAATCTCTCAGCTGGCAAATTACAGAAATGGTCAGCAGGGCTTTAGATAAGTATGAAACCTAATTAATATATCCATCAGGTCTGATGAAACCACTATTGAGTAAACCATGTGTAAAAGAATAAAGCCTAGACTTTCTGGAAGGAGGAAATGATTGACAATCCAATCTGAACATTTCTAAACCATTTAAGATGTGTATTACAAAACTGATACACTGCAGATGAGGAAGAAAAAAATCAACCAGCATATGAGATTTACTATGTGGTATTAGGACTTAAACCTTAAGCAGTATCAGAAAAGGATGGGTACTAAGGATGCATCGGAAGACTTACCCTTTACAACTCCAAACCTGTACAGCAGCAGCAAATGCTGTACCCATATTTCAGAATCACAAGAGCTATACAGATAATAAAAATACCTTTTTTTGAGGATTCAAGTACATTTTGTATTCCAAATTGAATTGGGGAAAGGGACATTTTCATCGTATTTACAAAAGAGCTGTATCTCCTCTCCCATCAGTTAGAAGTATTTAATTATCCCGTTCCTCCAAAGCTTTTCTAAACACTTTCAAATTTGCATTTTAATCAGATGCTTCCTTTTTTCCCTGTCATCAAGAGATTACAAAGGTTTCTAAGAACAACCAACTAATTTGGTCATTATACAAGACAGTCCTATCACAAAAGGTGCTGGTTTATGGAAATGAATGCTGGAAAGAAACAAATCTGCAGCATGGGAAGAAGACATGGGCATCTGTGCATACACATACGTGAGTGTGAGTGTGTGTGTGTGTGTGTGTGTGTGTGTGTGTGTAGGGAGAGAGACACAGATATATAGATAAATATGTATAAAGATCAATTTCTTCATGTTTCCTCTGTCTAGTGTGGGCAAACTTCCTACAGGTAGAGAAACATGCCAAGTCATCAACTAATGAATTACCAGCTCTAATGCACACATGCCATAGTCATGACTCCAATATCCTAAGAACCACAACAGTGTCTGGCCTTACCTGGAAGGCAATAAGTCCTTCCCACTGGTGCTCTTGTGTGGCTGTGCTGTACATCCACTTCACCACTGAATCTTTAATGAAAACAGATATAGCCCGGAGGATAAAAGAGGTGAAGAGGTTAAGATGAATGTAATTCCTCGTGCAGTGTAGATGTCTGTAAAAAAAAAAAGTCATGATTCATTACCTATGTAAAAGCTGCAACATCACACATAGGACTGAGGGACGGAAAAATAAGCCCTGTAGGAAATCAGAAAGTATCAGAGGAAATCCCATAACTTGAGAGTGGCTGCAGGGATTTCAAACTGTCTTTGGGAAGAAATCACTACTGAGGAAAACATATTCAAAATTTCAGGTCTAAGACTGAATATCTGGGGAAAGAAAGGAGGCCAGTGTGTTACAGAAAAAAAAATAATTAAAAGTTTAAAAAGTGTGAAATTAAGTCATTTTCAGAAGACATATATGAAAAGACTAAAAAAGTCGTTTCACATAATGCTGAATCTAATTGCTTTGAACTGCCCCCAATGTCACTGCACAGAGGTTTACCTTGGCAAAGCTCAGGAACTGGTGTGCAGTGCAGCTTCTGGCTGTGCTCAAACCCACAATGAAAAAACATCCATCAAATTACTACTTTGACAACAAGAGAAAAATCTGCATTCAAATTGCCTCCTGGGGGAATTGTAAAAATTTTCTGTAGAAGTAAAAGTAACAGACTTTTCACCTTGGACAACAAACAAACAAACAAAAAATAACAAAGAAAAAATCTGCTTGCATTTTAGCAGCCAGTGCAAAGACAATAAAATTACTACTTGTCAAAAAAGAGCATGTTAAGGGATAGCAAAAGAAACTGCAGTCATGTAAATGGCATCCAACTGCAGAGCGCTGCCAGTATTTTACCAGCCTTCTCCAGAAACATTTTTCTTCCAGCTCTGCAAGGCTATACTTTGCCTCAAAGGAAGTTACACTGGGTATGACTCTTTTTAGATGCTAAATGACAGAGGTAACATATGGTAATCAGCAATTATTCCAGCAAGAGTTTCAGGGAACTTACACTTTAAATGTCTGGTTTTTACAGCTCTATAAATTTTGGTAGAAAAATTGACTTGGACTGAAAGATGTTTTGCACTGAAGAAGAACTTTATTTTCATAGTTCAAATGGAATTTTTGAGTCACTTTTAAGTCACAGCTTATTTCAAAACTTACCTATTATTAATATTTATTTTCCTTTAACTCAAAATTCATTTGTTGATACCCTTCAGAACTACTACACTTTCAATCTGATTGAAAAAATTATGTAAATTAGGCAATTGAAGAAAATAGGTTGCAAGTAGTTACTGAGTATTTCTGCTACAGGCAATGCAAGTTATTCAAATTGTTTCAGTCATAAAGTTATGGGCCTAGTTCATCTCCCACCACTGAAATTACAGATTTTTCTTCTATTTCTTTTTAAGGATGCAAAATGAGACTCTGGAGAGATACTGTTTCTTCTGCTGTATCATCATTAAAGACAAATAAGAAGGTTATTTTGTAGTCTAAGAACTTAAAAAGGCCCATCAGCACTTGGGTGTCATGGAATTAGATTTCAATCCACATTTGTTGAAGCTGCACAGCTCTGGGGAGAGGCCACAAGCAGAGATTTCAGTCAGAATCCAGCAACTGAAATTCACATAGGGGTAGGTCTCATGTATTTCATGAGGCCCAGGACCAAGTTGTTTCCTGACAGACAATTTAGACAGGAAAGCACAAAATAAATTGATGGTGTAGTTTTAATGACTCTTGGCTCCTTTAACATCCCTGGAACCTCAGTTTCAAAATAAGAATTACACACTCCCATATATTTCTCCAGTCCCTCCTTCACAGCTGAAGGAAAAATTGCTAAAGTATCACCCCATAAAAGTCAAGGCATCAAAATTCCCTCTCTCCTACCAGTCCTGGGTGACAAACTTGCTCTTTGTTCCCTGACAGAAAACATGCACATCCTTTTTTCCTTCCTTCAAAAACTGTATGGCTGTGCTCTGTGACCTTTACATTTGGGCTGCTAAGATTACTCAAAAAGTGTCATTGACAGGTGAAATGAGGAGAAAACACTTATCCTGGGAGACATTTGGAGACTTAAAGACCATCTGGTGTTTTGTCAGATGGGTCCCAAAGTTGCACAGGTAGAACGTGCACAAATCATAATTATCACATGGCATTCACAGAGGGTGAGTCTCTGCATTTCTGCAGTCATTTTAAAACTTTTGAGATTGCCTGCCTATGCTCCTCCAGTGGAAGGAGGATGGATAATACAGTGCTAAAAGGTGTGGTACAATATTAGAAGGCTTTCATCATTTAATTTTGGGAAATTAGAATTCAAAAGGAACAACTGACCTCTTCAAATATGTAAGGGGTATAAATATATAGGAGTGAGGAAAGGAAAGGGGCTTCCTTCCTAAATGTAGAGTGCAGGCACAAGAGCAAATGATCAGTAACTGTCACTGATAATTCTTTAGTCAGGGAAGAAAGTTTCTTAAGATCAGAACACTGAAGGTTCCTGACCTGATGTCCAATAAGAGTAGCAGGAGATGGAAAACTACTTTTTTAGGAGGTGGCCTCATCAGCACATAAGAGGGATGACAGGACCTGGCTATATATAGCAGCAAGGAACAGGATTTTGTGGCAGAGGAACTTCATTTCCACAACAGCAGGATCTCGGATCTCATCTTTGTGTTTTCTAAATATCAGTCTCCTATGCTCAGCATCCCCAAACTGCAGGAAAGTCTGGCTGAAATCAAGACATCTCTTGCATTTACAAAGGAAAAAAGTAATCTCTCTTGGAGTCCAAAGTTGTGTTTTGGTTTGTTTGGGGGTTTTTTCTTTATTTTTTTAACCAAACATACATAATACATCATTGACACGTGCAACCAAGAGTCTCTCAGATCACTCCCTGAAATTTGTTGGTGCAAACCTGGATGAACTCAATACATCACTACGGCCAGGTGACAGCAATTTATTTCACATAAACTTTTCAAGTTTCAAAACTAGGTTCTCTTCCATATTGCAAAGAAATTAAGAATTTCTGAAAGTTCTCTAAAAAGAAAAATTGTGTCATAAATCGATTTCTGCACACCTACACCCATTTCTGTATGTGAGGTCTGGAAAACAGGCCAGACTGAGAGTCATGCTCTGTGTAACTCCAAGCAAGGCAAGATGAAAATTTCTCTCCTATATGTGAAGGAATGCTGGCATCTCTCTCTTTTACCACATCTTCCAGTAGAAATTTCATTGTAATAAAAATTATCACAACAAAATATTCCAATTGATAAAAAGTACCTGTTGCAAATATTCATACAGGAAATTGCAAAAAACTGGAAATTTTATTTGCAATTTGAGAAGAAATTATTTAAGGAAGGAACACAGGAGTGACAACAGATAGAGAGATGATGAGGTGATGGAGAAGGGAAAAAATAATCACACGTTTCTGTCAAAGTCTAGTACTGTCATATACAGAAAAACATAAAACATTTACTCCACTCTTTTCAAAGCTTTGCCAGTTACCTGAATCCAAGAAGAATGGCAGTTGCTATTACAAGGGCAGAGAAGGAAAGAGCATATCCAATGGTGTATATGATGGACAAATTCAGGAGCTGTTCTTCTGGTGCATCCTGAGAGTATATAAAGAAGAAAAGAAAAACAAGGGAGGGGAGGGGGAAAAGACAGAGCTCATGGGCTTCAGTTCTTTTCTCCCAGCTGCTTTCTAACTTTTCTTAATGATAATCAGAAATCATTCTCCTACTTTCAAGTTTAAATGTACACATCAAATCAGTCTTCCACTGATCTCTAATGAAATAAAAATTTAATCTTAATTCCTCAGCTGCTCCCAGGTATTCACTCAAACAGTTACAGCTAGGCTAGAAAAATAGATAATGTGATATTATTTCACAATAAAATTGGAAAGGCATGAATTACCACCCTAGCAAGCCTTAAAATAGGTGGCAAGAAGCACAGACACCACTTAGTAATGCAGTAAAAATGGCAAAGCTGATCTTTTCAGACTTGAACACTTCAAGCAAGTCTCCTTACTGTGGTAACAGCAGGGTCCTTTGGCTACGTCTATATTCAGAAGTAAAACAAGTCAGGTTCTGTTTGTTGATTTTGAGGTAAAACATGACTTGCATTCATGCAACTAAACATTTTTTCTGCCCCCAGATAGTGTCTCTTCTGCCTCAACTATGTAATTTACTGGTAACAATCCACAGCCCAAAAGCATCTCATGACCAATGTGTCACAGCGCCGTTTGGGAGGGAGTGAGCTGGTGTGGACCAGAGCAGTGGGGATCCTCACCACCTGCAGGCAGAGGTTCTCTTCAGGTTCACTGCTGAAGAGGTGATAACTGAGACCCATGTTTGAAAATTCTGGCGAAAATCCTTATAGAGAAGAGAAGCATTTGAAAAGGTACAGGCAGGTCTGAATTTTAACAGAGGCTCATTGCTTAGCTCTGAGGCACATTCATATTCACTATTCTGGTTTATTTCTAAGCACGTATCTTTGTCTAAATGGACTCAGGCATTTTACTTCCCTTCTTCAAGCTGCTAATTCTGCAATTGACTCCTGAGACCTGTGCTGTACAAAGGAATACATTCCTTGCACTTCAGAAATTAAGTATAGTTATTCAGATGTATTTTGCACAGCCAGGAGGATTTAAGGTGAATAGGCTGTTCCTCAGGGATTTGCTAGGTTAATGCTTTAAAGGGAGCTGGCTTACAGAAAGAAAAATTTCTTCAGTATCAAAGCTTAGGCAAACTACTGAACCTGACAATTTAAAACATCTACACAGATAAAAATGACATTACATATATAAAGTAAACAATATTATTTTATAGAGATACACTCACAAACCCTTCAGAATCTGTTTTAGTAACAGTTGTAGCATAACTCATGGCAAACTTATAAAAAACAAGCTCTTGGTCTCTTGTGCCAGATGCATAAAACAAAGTAAGTTATTAGGGGGCTCTATATACATTAGCTGGAAAACCAAACATGGCTGTTCACATTTCAGGGAGTGACACCGTGTACACAGGGTTTCAGAACCCAGATCAGTTCATGGAAACTTGGAGGCAGGTGCCAAATGACCAAGTGTTACCATTAGGTATCTCACTCCTTGGCATGTCCCAATACAGCTCTAGAAGAAACCATAAAGGCAAACAAGGAAAAGTCAAACAACTAAGCTTACATATTGCTTTAAGAAAACATGCTCTCGCCAGAACATGAATGAGACAAGGAATAAGACTGCAAATTAAACAAAAATAATAAAGTTCACATATTTAGAGAAGAGAAACAATCTCTCTTCCCATCTCTTCCTACTCTGCAGCCATTATTCCTTCTGAAGAATGAGCCACTGAGCAATAGAAACTACAGAGGGCACCGATCCTGGGGCTCTTGGGACTTTCATAAACTTGAATTGTTTTGACTAGATAACGTACTAGTGCTCAGTACTCTGGGATAGAGAGAGTACACTCAGTTTCTGTGAGGAAAAGCATCACCCTTGGAGGTTCACAGTAGTAGTGGTATCACGTGTCATGGCAACGCACACGGTGTGCTGGCTGACGCCAGTGGCTGTCAAAAATCCCCTGGAAATCCCTATGCTCTCCTTCATTTGGTGCCAGGTGTCTCAGCTCCCTGCAGAGTATAAATCACTAGGGCAAGAAAATAACACTGACAAGCCTAATTCCATCACCCACAGAAAACTAAGGTAAAAAGACAAAAAAACCCAAACAAGAAAAAAAGGCAGGGACTACCTCCTGCTGAAAGGTGAAAAGCAAATATTTTTCAGTTCAGTTCATCTTAATCACCTTAATAGCTGCCAACAAGACAGAGAGAGCAAGTGGCCACTACCATAATGGAATGACAACGGGAATAAAGGCAAAGGAATAACATGAGGTCACTCTTGTGGTTGGGGTGGTCTGCAGTTGAGCTGCTTGCACTGCACTACAGCTGGGACGACCTCATTCTTAGCTCTCTCATGTACATTTAAACCTCTTCTAGCCTCCCTCCATGTTCCTTTTGTTGAAGGGGAGAGACCTGACAATCCTTACCATCAGCCTCACTGAACTGAGTCAGTAAAGGTTACTTTGACAGGACAAAAACTTGTGGCCACGAATGATTATTATTTTCCTCTCTTCTGCTTTGTCCTAAACAACAGTATCAAGAAGGGTGAAAAACTCTTACCTGGTCAGAGGACTCACACTCAGATAGGTTCCTCCAGGGCACTGTTGAATTCTCCTTCAGCAGCCACGTCCCCTCCAAGGTGCAGAATCGGTACACCTGCCCATGCGGCACTGCCAGGAGCAAAACGAGCCAGAGTTAATGGGAGAAGAGCCTGCTTAATTGAGGGGCAAGGCACACACATCACTCTGAGCCTCTGTACAACCCTCCCTTCTCACCCATTACCCTCCTGTCTGGAGGGGGAAGCTGCAGCACGGTGGGGTAGTGCTTCACCCTCTCCCTGCCTGTGGCTGACACTCTGCAGCTCATTCTCAGAGCCCCAGAGTGGCTTGGAAGGACATGCAGCTGCCAAGGGATCAGATGGCACATGCTCTAAGACATCTGCTGACCACTCAGCAGCAACAACAGCCTGAAATAGTTGCCTCTGTCTTTGTGTGGATTTTACAACACACATAATTTCCAGCTCACTGAAATGTCAGATTTTGAGACACACAAATTCTGGAACAGTTAAGGCTCAGCTATAAAACTCACATGGAAAAGAAGATGCACAAAGACTAAATGTGCTTTTTCTTTTCTAAGAGCATACAGACGCAGAGGAATCTCAGAACAGGTATGCTAACACAGGCTTCCCAAAATGTAAATGCTTATACAAACATCTGTGGTGCAAAATGAAGACATGAATCTTCACCTAAACTACCCATGTACTCTTTTTATTCCTTCTGTCAACATGTTTGAATAACAAAATCAGCAATAAATTAAACACTTTTCTGGAGCAGTTAGCTGTTTGATCTTGTAAAAGCAAGTACATTGAAATGGCTCCTAATATAATTATGTCAGACTGAAGCACCAAAATAAAAGTGCAAAGGGAAAGCAGCATTCAGCCATAATGTATGAAAAGAAATCCCCTCTCTAGTGTCTGGAGAATTGGGGAAGTCTAACAACTTTTACAGCTGTATAGACAAGAAACCCAGAGTTGTCCTTATAGTACAGTGTCAGCTGCATTGCAAAGAAAGTTTCTCACTAATCACAATTGTGACTCAGTAAATAGATCTACTCTGTACTACAAAGCTACCCCTCAAAAAGCAATGCTGGCTCCATCCTTCAACCAGGATTAGCTCTACCCAGGCTGTGATTGGAAATTTACAATGTTTCAAGTTACAAGAAGCTGAGTTAGAAGGATTCAGCTCTACATGGGCATCAAAAATACCTCTCAATTTCAGCTTTTGCTCAAACTCAGCCTTGCCTTCTGCTACCTCATCCTGTTGTTAGTTCCTTCATTACTGCAAACTAGAACTCATAGAATTTGGCATTTCTGTTCTAGGACAATTTAAAAACTTATTTAAAATTATAACAACCCAGTAGGCTATTTGCATATTAGTTGCCAACCCTGTAATCTGTTGGATAATTGCCAGCAGCAGACTAGTGGTAGGTACTCAGAGTGAAGAAGGCTGTTTGGAAGAACAATATAGATATTAATATTCTAATAAGCCATTTTTAATGAGCATGCTAAATGGTAACTGATAATGGTTCTGGTAGGTACAGCCTATTTGTTTTTCTAATTGGTGTACTGAATATACAACTAAGAGATAATATAAAGATGATAGCAAACTTAAGTTATGCACAATGGAGGTTTTTTCTTTACTGTTAAGGATATCTGTGTGTACAAGTTTACACAAAACCAGAAGAAGGTATTCGGAAAGCACTTGCAGCACATACATTTACAGCAACTAACTGCTAGGAACGTTTTTCACCTGCTCTCATTACCTACTGCCAGTGACAATGACTTCCTTAGGCCAGGAAATTGCTACAGTGTTGCTCACCGGTAGTTAAAAAAAAGCTTCATTAGGTCCATCAACAATAAAAGAAAGACTAGGAAAATGTATGTCCTCTCAGAATGGATATGGGAGACCTGGCTGCCCAGGACAGTCACAGGACTTGTTTCACCATGCTCCACTTATGTAGTAATGTCACACCTCTGGAACTGGGCGAAAGCTTCATGCTCCTCTTCTTTGTTCCTCATGCTGTGTGCATTGATGTAGAAACATTTCAGGTGTGGTCCATTGTGGCCAACACCATTTGAGGCAGATCAAGAGATCACATTAGTGCTCCTTTCCTCAAGTTCTGGCACACCCTCCCATTGTTAATCATGGGGAGCCTGGTTTTGCCCCTTTCCTCCTTCAAGTTAAATGCTCTAGCAAAGCCCTGGTACCTCCTGCAGTAAAACTCTTTTTACCCACTGAGATAAGGGCACCCTGTCATGTGTCAGTAGACCAACTGTTGACTAAATCAGGCCATAGTCAAAAACCCCCAAATTTTTCTGATTACATCAATCTCAGAACCACTCATTCACCTGACGGATGTGCCTATTCCTACCAATATTATTCCTTATTACTTCAAGAATCAAGAAAATCTCCACCTGTGCTTTCAATCCCTCTACCAATCATCCCAGGCCCCTGAAGTCTCTTTCGATTGCCCTCAGACCTCTCTTCGTTTTTCTTCATTGCCAGTTTGAACAACCAATAGTGGATAGTAATCAGAGGGCCTTACTGGACTGGAGTTTTCCCATAATGTTCCTTTTCTGAGCCCCTGGGAGTTGGGTCCAATCTGCTTATCAGGTCCTCTGTTCCCCCTAGAAGGGATTCTCCTATTATAATCCCCCTTCTTCTCCTCTTGACAGAGGGGGTCTTGATGCAAGGTACAGGTGGTGGTGTTTTAGGAGGCCCCACTATCCCAGAAGGACCTTCACTCACCCCATCAGTTGCCTGGCCTTCTAGTTCCAGAGCCTCATACTTGTTGTAGAAGGTACCAGTCCTACTTGTCAGGTTTTGAGCAGGAGGAAGAACCTTCCTCCCACACGGACCAGCTTCCAGTCTTCCTCTTTAACAGACCCTTGAGTAACAGTCCTTTGACTACAGGGTACATACTGAGTCCACCTGCTTCTCCCCTGTAATGGAGGTCTGAGACTCCCAAGTGTCTTGAGACTGTAGTGTCTCTGAAAATAGGCTGTCAATCTCTGGCTTGTTTGCTTGAGTACTAGACAGCTTGTTCACTTCTCCCTGTAGTTCCTTCACATGATGACACAATTCCAAGGGACTGGATAAAATACATCCAAGGGAATGCAGATTCCTGAGGGAAGCGGACAAGAAAGTGGCTAAGCCACTATTTACCATATTCCCACTGACTGGAAAAGAGGAGCATAATCCTCATCTTAAAAAGGGAAAATAAGAAAGACCTGGGAATTACAAGCTGCTCAGTCCCACCTCTATGCCCTGCAAGATCATGGAGCAGATCCTCCTGGAAACTATGCTAAGGCACATGAAAATATCAGGAGGCGACCAGTGACAGCCAACATGGCTTCAGTAAGGGCAAATCACAACAGACAAATTTGGTGACCTCCTACAGTTGGGTTACAGCAGTGGTAGATGAGGGAAGGACAACTGACATCATCTACCTGGACTTAAGCAAAGCATTTCACACTGTCCTGCACAGCATCCTTGTCTATGAACTGGGAAGACATGGATTTGATGGATGGACCACTTGATAGCTAAGAAGTTGGCTGGAAGGTCACACTCAAAAAGAGCTGTGGTGAACAGCTCAATGTCGAAGTAGAAAGCAGTGCAGAGTGACAGTCCCCAGGGGTCAGTATCGGGACAAGCACTGTTTAATGTCTTTGTTGGTGACACAGAAAGAGGGAACAAGTGCACCCTCAGCAAGTTTGCTGGCACTACCAAGCTTTGTGGTGTGGTCAACATGCTGGAGAGAAGAGATGCCATCCAGAGGGACACTGACAGGCTTGTGAAGTGGGCCTGTGTGAACACTATGAAGTTCAACAAGGCCAAGTGTGAGGTCCTGTCCTTGACTTAGGACAACCCCAAGTACAGATCGGGCAGAGAATGGAAGAAGATTGGTTAGTTGAGGAGAAGTTCAATGTGACTTGGCAATATGCACTTGCAGCCCAGAAAGCCAATAGTATCCTAGGCTGCATGAAAAACTGTGTGACCAGAAGGTCAAAGGAAGTGATTTTCACCCTCTACTCCACTCTTGTGAGACTCCATCTGTCTAGGGCCCCCAACATAAGAAAGATGCTGAGCTGTCGGAACAAGTCCCGGGGGGGCCACTAAACTGATCAGAGGGTTGGAGCACCCTCCTCTGAAGACAGGCTGAGAGAGTTGGGGCCATTGAGTCCTGAGAAGAGAAGTCTCCAGGGAGACCACACAGCAACTTCCATTACCTAAAAGGGGCTTCAAAAGAGCTGGGGAGGGGTCTTTTCACAAGAGCATGTGGACTAGGGGGAATGGCCTGAAGCTGAAGGAGACTAGGTCTAGATTACGTATTAGAAACAAACTCTTTACTACAGAAGGTGGTGACAGATGAAACAGGTTATGCAGAGAGGTTGAGGACATCACCTCCCTGGAACAGTTCATGACCAGGCTGAATGGGGCTTTGAGTAACCTGGTCACCTGGAAGATGTCCAAGCCCAGGACAGGGCAGTTGGAATTAGATGATCTTTAAGGTGCCTTCCAACCCAACCATTCTATTCTTCTATGACAATATTAAGGATCTCGCACCTGATGGAGGACAGCAAGTTGGAAAGCATAATTTTTTTTCCCACCTTAGGATTAATAGACAAATTGAAGTAAGCCATTCAAAACCCCTACGCAAAAGCAGCCCTCGGAATTGGGAATCAGTGAATATTGTATACTTGAAGGCAATGAAGGTGAAATCCTGGCGGTTTAAGTCCAGAGGAGCACAGTACTCAGAAATTCAGTCTGATTGCCATTGTACAAGTTATAATCATGTATTACAAAACAATTATTTTAAGAAACAGTCTCACACAAGAAGAAATTTCACTACATTCCTGGGAGAAAAAAAGAAGAAAAAAAAAGAAGAAAAAAAAGAACTGTTAAAGGAGAATTAATTTAAAAAACCCCAAGCAAACAAACACATACACACACACACACACACACCCCCCATACACACACACACACACACACCCATTATCACATTCTCTGAAACTCTTTGTGAATTCCACCCCGCCAGTATTTCTTAGTGTCAAGGTCTAATTGGGATGAATGCTTAGCCTCACTGTATTTATTTTTTCTTCAAATCATCATGGCAGTTTAATTTTCTTTTTATTGATAACACTTCTTTTTAAATAATAAAGAGGAAAATCTATTGTATGGTGAAGCCTGGCATATATTAGAAAATCAAAGAGTTTACAATAGACAAAACATGGAATTTGCTATCAGACAGGAAGACAAGGCAATCCACTTAGATATGAAGCAAAATAATGTAACACAATTAAACTGAACAGGAACATTCCTGCCACACCTAGGACTCACGAACACTCAAACTGGATTGATGGCTCTTATGGACTTGTGGGTAGCCACATGCCAGCTGTGTCAGGTTGCCTCAGACTCACTGCCTGCCAAAAACTGATCAGCACAGGATTCAGAGGTAGCTGAAGACTAACTGGGCTGTCTGTACCCAGGAAAAGCCTTAAGAAGTAAAAGAATTAATCAAACTAAAAACCACAATAGAAGAGACTGCATAGCAGAATGTGAGAGTGTATACATCTGGTCTATGGAATACTTTATTAGCCAAAATGTTTATGAGACAGAAAGAGTTAAAAAAGAAAACTTACATTATAAGGCAGCATCGATATTCTGGTTGATACATGGGGAAACACTCATGAAAGAGTAGAGGAGAGCACAAACCAGGACATGAAAAATGCACAGGGCTGATGCACTGTAGGCAGCAAGCTATTCTCAGAAATCTGAAAAAAGTCTCACTGTTGTGGAAATAGTTTTCAGTCACATGTTGAACACCACAGTACCCACCCAGGATCACTGTGTGGAGCTGTGAACAGCCCAGTAATGGATAAGCACCACACACATGAAACCATTCAACCTCTGCAGCTGGGTCCACCCAGCACCAGCACCACATAGGACCCAAGAAGCAAACCCAGCCCAGGGGTACTGACATCTTTGAACGTTGTGTTATCAGTTGCAGAAGTCCCCCAGAAGAGACTGCCCAGACCCATGAGTCGTGGACTTCACATAGCATGATCTACACATATATATATTGAGATGTCTGAAATCTTCAATGTCCTGAAACAGATAAAGGGAAATGGTCTATGTACACATTCTGTCTTTGCTGTGTGCCTGATCCAAAGTTCACCAGGAACCTCATTTCCTTCAGCTTTCACATGATGCCATTGCTGAAAAAAAATTTAGCTATTAATACACACAGAGGCAAACTAACAGTGACATGCTTGGAGGTGGCCTGTGTGCCAAGACAGAAGGAAGGCACGCACACAGCTTCCCCTGCAACCACTGAGCAATTTCAGCTTCTTGCTTGCAGGTGGTTTAGTCAGAGGCAATTCATATTTGTCCATTCCTGAATCCTGCAGGGTGACTCAGGTACTCTTACCTTTAATGCAGTGAAAATACCAAACATACAACGATCAGCTTCAGTTCTAGTACACCAGTACAATGAACAATCTTTTCTGAAGGTTCGAGTGGCTCCTGCCTCCTTGCTATCTTGCAATACCTTTTTCCTGTCTTGTAATGCTTATTTTACCATATAGCCAATGTTTCCAATTCTATTACATTCTAGAATTGACTATCAGCCTCTGCAAACAAACAAACAAATCTACAGCCGGTACACAGGGAATCTGATTTCATTTAACCTGTAAGTTAAATACAGTCACTCACAAGCTGGCACAACCTTTGGAACAGCAGCTTAGTAAGACCAGTTTATTTGAACAGTGTCAATCACACCTCATTAGAATTACATGTTAAAACATGGACTGATGCCCAAAACTGCACCTCTGTAAGCTGATAAAAATTAGCACTGAAGTTAATAACATCTATTTAGTGAACCTGTAAATCAAATCAAATCCTACAAGTAGGTGAATACTTTTACATGTGGAGAACACAGACAAGAGTCTCACAAACATTCACTTATTAGCTTCCATTCACTAGAAACAAAACCAAATTGAATGACTTCTCTGTTTAAAATGGCCAACCTGATCTGCATTTAACAACATCAGGGTGTCAAGGTCGGTGTGGGCTTCCTCACCCAGCTGTCCCTCAGGATAAACTGGAACATTATTCATTGTAAAAACAAATTACAGCATGTCCTAGCCAATCAATTCTATTCAGGCAGAGATATGAGAGAATGAGAACAAGAGCCTGTGGTTTTGTCTGTCTGCTCTGTGTCAAGTATTATAGACATCTCCTCTGTTAATACCCATTCTCTATTTCCAGCAGGGGAATTGTTTTGGAAAAGGTAACAATTTTCTCCATAAAACAAGGACCTCTGCAGTATAAGAGCATTATGATGGTCTTCAAAGCAGACCGGTTTGTTCCTGAAATAAACAACTTGCCCTTTGATGGGGTCAACAATTTATCAGAATTTAGGAGGTTGTGCCCCCATCAGCAGCTCCTTTCAGCTATCACTTTGTGTGACTTGGGCAATGCTCTCTTGAAAAGAACAACTTTTAGTGGTAGAAGCTAAAAAGTGTCACTCAGCCCCAACCCTGGTGGTGCTTACTGCAAAAAACATCCTAAATCCAGGACTCATGTAGCTGAAAACACAACAGTAGGGAGCAGCCTGATCCTGAAGCCTCCAGGAAGCCAAAGGAGCTCCAGTCCACACTACTGTCCAAGAATCACATTTATCAAAATGCTTCTTTGTGTTGGGCTCACTGCCCACCTGAACATCATCCAAAATTACATTACCTCAACAGGCAGCTTAACTACAGGTACTTCATTTAGTATTCCTTCCCACTATTCCTCTTCCCTCACAGCATATTAGTCATTTCAACTCCTTTGCTTTATTAATGACAAGAAAAAAGCCTGTGCTTGCTTAGCTGAATCTTCCCTTGCACCACATAAGGGTATCTGTTAGATCTGTGTAAGTTCACGTCTGTCTCCTGGCGGGAGTATGGATGCATTTTCCACTACCTCTCGTCCTCCTGTCACTGTTCTTTGCAGTATTAATATGGGTTTTTTATTGGAAGAGGTTGGAGGGATTCTTGGATCTTTCAAGCTAGGACCTAGTGATGGGGAAAATTCACAGTAGGCATGGTTGAATTTCTTTCCCAACCTCTCACCCAAACTATATATTACTTAAAATTATTCTCTTCCTGTGATAAGAACTTGCAGTGACCACCTGACATGAGCTTATGTGTAGCAATGCATTCTCAATACATGGCTTGGAGGATGTCGTGCCAGAAATGGATGGATGAAGAAAATACGCCAGCCACTGAGAATGCTTTAACAACTGATGTTTTTAATGTGGTTTAAATGTATTAAATGTAAAAACTGCATTGTCA
>JAWWLZ010000118.1:30283833-30327172 GCA_035041345.1 Poliocrania exsul
CCCAAGGACTTCACTGTCACTGTCCAAGCTCACTCGGCCGTGGCAGATGGACCTTAGGACTTAAACGGTGGGGCCAGCTTTGCGCACGCTGTGCCTCACCTAAAAAATCCACTGGGCAGGCTGGAAGGGCACACCTTCCCAAATCTTCGTTCACGAAGTTTGGCCATACATACACACAGAAAAAGGTTCTTCACTCGAGGGTGGTTGGGCACTGGAACAGCCTCCTCAGGGAAATGGTCCCAGCACCAAGCATGATAGAGTTCAAGAAGCATTTGAATGATACTCTCACAGGCACATGGTGTGACTCTTGGGGATGGTCCTGTGCAGGGCCAGGAGCCGGACGCAATCCTTGTGGAGCCCTTCCGACTCCGAATAGTCTGTGATTCTGAACGCTAAACCAAGCCACGTTCCACACCCGGTGACAGCTGCTCTGCATTTGGGTTTAAGGGGCGGCAGCTCCCGCCCCGGGGCTCAGTGCAGTCCCCCTTGACCTCTGCGGAGGGAACCAGGAGGGCGGTGTCTCTCCTGGGCGGGTCGTGGCCGCCGAGCCTGCCTGCTCCGGCCAGGGCGTACAGGGGCACCTGGGGCCGAGCTGCACCGAAAGGGCCTTTGGAGCTCTTCTTCTGTAACAAGTGTGTTTGTTGTTGCTGCTGCTTCAAACAAAAAGTATAAAGCTCTGTAAATTATAATGCTTAATCCACAGCACTACGTGTTGCATTTTGTCATGATGAACTGTCCATGATTTCTCTTGAAGTCCAATATATGATAAACAATTTCATAAAGTTAGGAATGCTCCAAGGGAGCGGGTACAGCTCCCAGGTGGAGCATGACACTGCTGGAAGCTGCTTTTAAAACACGTGCACTGACTCTTCAGGCATGCCCTGAAGACTTGGCCAAGCCTGAGAGGGCGGGTGTTCACTTCACCCTTCTACTGAATCATAGAATCATAGAATCGATTGGGTTGGAAAAGACCTCCGAGATCATCAAGTCCAACCCTTGGGCCAACTCCAGTTCCTTTACTAGATCATGGCACTCAGTGCCACGTCCAATCTCAGTTTAAAAACCTCCAGGGATGGTGAATCCACCTCTCTGGACAGCCCATTCCAATGCCTGATTACTGTCTCTGGAAAGAGTTTTTTCAGATCTCCAACTTAAATTTCCCCTGGCACAGCTTGAGCCCGTGCCCCCTTGTCCTATTGCTGAGTGCCTGGGAGAAGAGATCAACCCCCACCTGGCCAGAACTTCCCTTCAGGTAGTTATAGAGAGTGAACTCATGGGAGGTACTGCTGGAGCTCTAAGTTCGTTCCCACAGCCACCCGGAGAACACAGCGCTGCATTTTGAAGTCCTACAGTTTGGAAACATGAGCAGTCTTTCACTTCTGCATAAAATTGTGTTAAAGTGAAACCGCAACATTGCACTTCTTAAGGAAGAACACAATCTTTTCAATCTAATTTTTCAAAATTGTGCCTGAAAAAAATAATAAATGCACAAACATAATGTCTGGCATCACATTTTTATTTGTACACTAGATCTCCAAACTTAATGGACAAACAAAACCCACTTGACAAAGTAATTGACAGAGGTAAAGATAGAGCAAAAGAAAACAATCAGTAAACTTAGAAGATAGTTTATAATTTGCAAAATTCAATTCAGCATTTGAGATACAGTGGTTTCCAGCTCTCAAATACATGTAGAATATTTTGAATCCAGTTAACAGATAATCCCTTTTAAGATCTGCAAAATACCAGATTATTGCTTAGCTAAACATTCATCACCTTGAGGGCAGCAAAGCACAATCCAGCTTCCTATTGCAATGTACTGCCTCAAGCTGTCTCACGTTTGAAGGAAATTTTGAATGTATATCATTCCCAAGTCTATCTGCATGGAAATCCTAGAAACACATTGCTACACAGGCTCTTAACACAATTTAAATCAAATTTAAACTTTCAAAATCATGCATGGACCAAGTCTATTGACTTAAAATTAGGACATGAGAATATACGTGTATTTCAAAATGTGTGTTTGTGCTCAGAATATTATAAATGTTTTCTTAACACACTTTTAGGAAAGAAGTCTATCTGGATTTGCTTGTTCTATCTGTTGTGTTTAATAGAAAACCTTTATGAAAGATGAATCAAGCCAATCTCATTTTGGGTTGGTTTTTTGTTTTCCAGACCACATATTTCAGCATATAAACATATAAAATCTAGGATACTACTACATTTTTTTTGAGGAAAATGTTGTTTTCATGAAATTTAAAAGACACTTTTTAAATGTTCTGACATTTCCTCATTTCTTTTACCAATTTCTAGTCATAGCATCAGGTCAATAAAGGAATAAAAGATCACAGTACACAGATAAATATTAAAATAGAAAGTCTTGAGGAGAGAGTTATCCAGCATCTCTCCATTATCTATCTTTCTCACATTCCTCAAATACATTCTCTTTAATAATACATGCACTATTTTATAATACTGTGACATAAAAATATGGCTTCTTTGTCCTAGTACCTTAGGAGCATACAGTATTTTAGAGTAGCTTTGGATCTCTCTTTAAAACCACCTTAATGGGAAACTTGTCCTTCCGTTTAGTTTTCACAAAGTGCAAAGTGTTAATTTGGCAACCTCAGAGAGCAAATTCATATTGCACCTTGATACAGCATAAACACTGGAGCTGAAGACCTTGCAAGTCAGAACGCATGTGCAGTACAGCCCACTCTTTTCACCCCTAGTCTGCAAAGAGAAAATCAGGCTGAGAGAAAAACTCGGTGTCTGTATCTACTGACTCTTCATGGGCAGTGCCAAAGACTTCAGTGCCAGATGGAGCTATGATGAAGGAGCAGTGCTGCATACACAGACCTGTTCCAACAGATTCACTGTTTTTAACTTTTCAGCAAAATTTCTGAAACTTGTGATACCTCTTAGACACTGTCAGAGACAATAGCAGATGGATCGCTTATTCCATCCAGCACAACATTTTCATGTCTCCACAGAAAGGTGGGCAAAGATATTAATTTTGCCTCATCCTCCTTCTTACGGTATAAATGTGTAAACATAATTAAAAAAAATTTACCAGTGAATAAAACCGAGACTTGGAACAAAGATCTTATTACAAAGACTGGAATTAATCAGTTAAAAACAAATGTTGTTTTGCTTGTGGAAGCATATCTGCCCACATATTTCTGAAGCAAACTAATGGAGGATGGCTGTGACATATCCCCCTGCTTCAAAACTATACAGCAGTAATTAATAATCACGCTTTGAATTTACGATTCACACATTGGAAGAGAAAGAGGGGTCAGAATATGTTTCACAGTTTACCACAGCACTGAGAAAAGAGTGAACCAAATCCTGCCTGGGACATTTGTGAGTCATCCCTTGGGCTTCCTTCCTCAGAAACTTCCCCGTTTTCAAACACGAGTGATCCCTTTCCAAACTTCCCTCACTCTTTTGGAGGACGCCACAAAGGCCGGTGTCAGCATTCCTCTGTTCCCCTTCCCGGGCTTGCCTTAGTCAGAAGTCTCCTACATAAGAGTCCTCATTACACTCTCAAGAGGCGGTCCCGTGGTGTAAAGGAGAACACTCCGGACTCCAAATCCCAAGGACCTAAGTTCGAGTCTCAGTTGGGGACCGTCCTCTGGCAGTTCAATGCCTCCCTGCCATCCCATTCCGTCACATCTCGGATGTTCAGCAGGGTCAGCCCCGGTTAGTACCGGGTGCTGTGACAGTCCCAAGGACTTCACTGTCACTGTCCAAGCTCACTCGGCCGTGGCAGATGGACCTCAGGACTTAAATGGTGGGGCCAGTTCTGCGCACGCTGTGCCTCACCTAAAAAATCCACTGGGCAGACTGGAAGGGCACAGCCACGTGGGGAGAGCCCTGCCCAAATCTGCGTTCGTGAAGTTTGGCTATACATACACTCTCGAAGACCTTTGTGCCGCACAAATTCTCAGTAGGAAACCAATTACAATTAAAACCTAGAATACGCTAAAGAAGTACCAACCAATACAGCAGGATGAGCAAAACCATGCACATAAATCATGTCTTCTGCAGACACGCGCCTCGCCTGCGCTCACCCGGGCCCGCTCCCGGCTGGCCGCGGGGATTCCGAGGGGATTCCGCGGGAATGCCGCCCCCGAGCCCGAAGCTGGGGGTCCGCAGCGCCGGGCACGACCCGGGCAGGCCTCGGGAGCCGGGGCGGGGTCGGGAGGCGGTGCCGCTCCCCGCCGGCCTCTCTCCCGCCCCCGGGGCGGGGCCGGACGCGGCCCGCAGAGAGCCCCGGGCCGGCGGGGCCGGACCAGCGCCGGAGGTAGCGCGGGCCCGTGGGTGTCGGGCAGGGCCGCGCAGCCGGGACTGAGGTGCAGGGAGGCCTGAACCCGAGGCAGCGAAGGTCGGGTTTGAGAGGCTCCCTGCTCCGTCCCCCCTGCTGCTCCATCTTCCGGCCCTGCCGTGGGAGCAGGTGGCCTGTCTGTCTGTGGAGGCTTTTCTGCCCGTGGAGGAGGCCGGGGAGATCCTCGACTTGCGCGAAGTTAGGTGGGACTTGCGGGCCTGGGACGGGCTTAAACCCTGTTAGGTTTAATTTCTTATACTTTTAATTCTCTGTGTAGCAAATCGATTGCCAGCCGAAGGAATGGCAGCATTTCCCAAAACTGGGAAAACTGTTCATAGTTTTCACACTTGGCATCAGCTTTGGCATCCACCTGTCGCCTGCAGGCATCCCGCTTCCGGTGCTCGGGCTCTCTTTATAATTTGGGAGGACGCCTCTGTAGTGATGTGGAGCGGGCACTTTATGGTGTCGGGAAGTCACATCTCGTATCGGTGGCAAGAGTAGAGCAGTGTGTGTGTTTGTTTGTTGGCAGCAGGGCGAGGTGCCGCCGCCTTCGGGACTTCCCCGGGCAGCTGCTGAAACCCTGCGGGGCGAGGGCTGCCCTGAGCTGTGCGTTGCCAGAGGAGTAGTGAGGAAGTAATGCTGAAAAGCTTTCTGTGGCAGAGGATGCGAGCTTTGCTTCTGAGAAGTCTTTAAGTGTTTTTTGTAGTTTCTGAGGCTGTCACTCGGGCTTGGGATGAATGGTTACCTGGGAGTGACCGTGGAGGTAAAAGCTGCCAGGGAGCCAAGAGCGTTGTTACTAAATTAAATTAATGCTTCTGGTATACAGCGTTGTGACTTGGCTTGTTTAACTCGTTGTGGCAGAGGCAGTGCGCGCTGCCTTGTTTGGGATGCTCCAAAACCTTGGGTGTTCATTTCCATGCCTTTTGATGCCAGGCTAGCTGTCCTAGATCTTATTCCTAGACGTTGTTGCCAACATTTAGCAGCGTTGCGTGCTGTGTGATGGCTTTGGGAATCCTCTGGTAATGCTTGAATGCTCTTCTGCAGTCTCTTCTCTATTCTGATTCTATATGCTGTATGAGAGTGAAGATCAGGAAATTTTACATAAATCAGGAAATTTTATATAAATTTTATATAATTTTATGTAAATCTCAAAATAAAAATATAAAGTTTATATAGTCAAGAGTTCTGGAGAAAAAGAAAATAAGGAAGTAGAATATAGGTCGCTAGTGTCTGAAAGAAGCATGTGCAATGTCAGGAGTCCCCTCAAGATGGTATATTAGAATTCAAACTGTAGTGAATGTGTTGAAGAAAGATTTCCTCACTGTTTATTACAACTTCACCCCAATCTCAGATAAGCCCAGGCAGATAATTTTGATAACAGCACTGCACGATGCTGCCATAGCTGAAAGTGACCTTTTCCCGCCTGGGTTGCTAACACACACAGAGACACACATACAGTCGTGTTGTGCATTCCTATTCCAGGTACAGAAAACAAGGAGTCACCCAAAGCTATTCTTACTCTTTGGAATTTTATCCATAATGAAAATGAATTAATAGCCTAGTTTCAAATCATAATTTTATGTATGTGTGCAGGTTTCATTTTGAAGTTTTAAGTTTTCTTCATTATGAAGTCTTTTGGAACATCATGACTTTTTTTTTTAATAACTGACTTTCATAATATGAAATCTCAGTTTCTTATTAGAGAGGATTTGGTGTGATATGTTAAATCTATTCTTTTTTGTATTTGTGGAATTGGTAATCAGGTGTAATTTTTAGTAAACAGAAGCAATTTTTATTAAAAGCAGATATGCTTCATACAATTTAGTTGTTAATACAGTTCTCATTTGGATATGTACTTCCTCAAATGTGCATCATTTGGGTCTTTTCAGGTGAGAGTGATGCACTTTTTACTTTCCACCATCCCTGTCACAGACGAATAAAAGGTCAGTTTGAGTAAATCATTCAGTTTGTCATGGTAGTGTTGTAGCTGCAATATTGTCTTCTGAGCTAAAGCCTTAGAGAGAGTTTAGGTGGTGTTTATCAGTGGAAAAAAAAATAAAATTTACAGAGCGGAGAGCCTTTCAAATCTGCTCACTGTCTCTGTTGTCCCCGCGTTCTGGCTCCAGGGTGCAGAGCAATATGCAGAACAAATCAGCATATTCCACTGTTCAGATAGCAACATTTTTTGAAGCTCCCTCTCTTCCTGGTTGTTGTTTGATCAAGTGTAAGAGTTGTATGAGAGAGAGAGGTAATTGCCTTGATGCTTATTTTGCAACTTAGTAACTAGAAAAAAACCAGTTTCTTTCTGCCTTCCAACTTAACTCATACCAGTTTACAGAAGCAGTGCTATAATGCTTGCTGGTTCATTTTTCTTTCATAATCTATTTCCTTAAGGTGTTTTTTTCCCCACACTATTGTACACTGCAGGCTTATTTTGGTGATGTGTGGTGTTACTGTCTTTTAAGTGGTACTTTCTGCTTTTTATAGGTAGGGCAGAATTGTACATTAATCTTACAGGATTTTACTCCTTACATCTCTCAGTGTTTTATTTTGGGTGCACAGTTTATCATGCAGAAAAGTAGTCTTGCTTGGTTGGTTTTCTCGAAAATAACAGCAGATGAAGTCATTATAACAGGTCTGTAAGGCAGAATCTCACATCATTAATTCCTACTGTTCAAGTGATAAGACTTGAGATCACTTAAAATGTAGAACTCTTGAGTAAATTGGATACCCAGCCGTTAATTATTTACCTGAGACTTTTTTGTACACTGTATGAATATATTAATTTCTTTAATACAATTTATATATCTTGATAAGGCTAGCTTTTGTTACAGATTAGTTCTACATTATTGATTGCTTTTCTATACAAGTAGCACACTCTGAATGATCAGAAAATTGACAGTTGGCAACTAATATTTATCTTCTATTATCTTCTATTAGACCGAGTACCTTGATAATGCATCTATTAAAAATTAGAGAGGCATTCATGTATGAAATAGAAGAAAGTCTTAAAAGTGTTAGTTTCTTTACAATTTAGCAAAACCTTATGATAAATTTAGCTGGATGATGGTTACCCTTGTTGCCCAAACCCCTCATGGAGTTTTGAAATTACACATTTTGCAAGCTGGGAGGCTGCCTCTTTGCTGTCAGCTCTGCCACAGCATTTGTGGAACTGCAGCGTAGGGCTTGGGGCAATCTGGGTCCAGAGCCACACAACAACAGTGGGAAATGGACTCCTACTTGTAAGGAGCTGTGGATAAGAATGACACTGAGTTTTCTTAAGTTAGCTTTAATAGCTGAATCAAAAATGTCTTTAGTGGTGTTAAAACATGCTTTATTTTGACTGTTATAAGGATGAATTTAAAAAAACCTTCATAGAAAAAAGGATATGCCTCGTGTAGAAAGGTCATGTAGTTTACATGCAGTGTTTTGTAGTGCTTTTTTTAGGGTTTTCATTTTGAGAAGGTTGGAAAGTAGGTTCGGTCATGCTTTAATAACTGCATGTACATCTGTTTCTAGGAGGTAGCATTTGAAATGTTATTCAGTGACTGGTGGATACAGGAAACAGTTGAGTTTTTTTTGACCTGTGCCAAGTCGAAGTTCTTCTGTTGGTGAAGGTTAACCTAATTTGTTTTATGTCTCCTGATTTTAAGATTCATGAAGTAGTAGGCAAATTCTGGATGGTTTCGTAGAAGTTATCTCAGATTTGTAACAGGAACAGAAACTAATCTTGTTCTAGCAATTTTTTTAATACCAATTTAGTAGTCAACTGGCATTTAGAGAGAATTTCATCTTAGGGACATCATATTTGGCTTCCTGTGAGTTTCTGATATCAGTCTTTTTCAATACAACATGAATATTCAATCTTAAGTTCAAAGTTTCTTTAATGAATGACTTTGGGCATTTGAGCTGACCACAAGTAGAGTCTTAAATTACATAAAGTGCAGTTGGGTAGAAGATTTATGTATCTCTGTTTATTGGAAAGTGCCTCTATTCAGACTGCGCTAGTAAAAGAAAAAAGGAAACAGTGACTTTGTCCTTGATGCCATTAGTTTATGCAAATAAGCATACAAGCCGGGAAATCAGGTACAGCCTTGAAAGAGATACTCCTGGGCACTTGGTGTGACTCTTGGGGATGGTCCAGTGCAGGGCTAAGAGTTGGACTCGATGTTCCTTGTGGGTCCCCTCCAAGTCTGCATATTCTGTGTTTCTGTGAGATCCCCATTTTACTGATGATTGTAAATCTAGTCTAGAGTTACTGTTACCTGGTGTTTCTGAGATAGAAGTGTTTTTCTGCATTTTAAGTGCATTAGATAAGTAACAGATTTCTTCTTTTAACACCTTTTTGCAGCTATCTGACCAGCAAAATGAAACCTATAAAGCTGCGCTATTGGATTCTGGGTTGGTTTTCTATGACACTCTGTTGTTGGTGTACTTCAGATAAATTCACTCAAAGGTAAGTTGTGCTTTAAAAATAAATGTCTGATAGCTCATTCTTAAATGCCTATCAAAATAGTTTAACTTCTAATGAGGTAAGTTTTGTTATGTGCTATTTTTGATGTGTTTTTCTTCCCTTAGGTGACTGTTAAAATGAGGCATCTACATTAACTGGAGGAGCAGGAGTCATGCCTCAGAAAACCTTTAAATTTATTACTGTGTCAACCTGGAAAAAAGAGAGAAACTTAAATTACATTTGTTAACCTTAAAACTTGTGTAATCTTGTTTTAAATGAATCATATAGACTTGTGGTTATAGTAATGGCAAAAATCAGAAATATTGTTGAGACCTCTATCAAAAAACCTGTAATCATCCCTATGGCATGAATCAAACCAACTGTTGCACTGTATACTTTTTTATATATCTCTTCTTCCTTGATATTTTCTCAGTTCCACTAACTTAAAATTCCTTTTCATATGGCATCCCAACTGAGGTTGGATCAGTGCTGCACAGCCTTTTGGTGGTTGTTGCACTTGGCAAAGTCTGAGCTTTGAATACCAATGGGCCATGAGGGAAACCACGCCCCACATCACACCCTTGTGTGGTAAAAGTGCAAATTCCTATTGCATTGTATGAGGAGGTAAACTATTCTCCTTCTCTCCAATACTTTGAGAAGAGGATGGTTTATACTGCTCGGGTCAGTGCTGAACTTCATGTAATGGCTACATTGGTAGCTTAGACACTGTGCTGCTTTTTCTTGAATGCCCAGGATTTGGGCTGTGCTTTGGGCATCATGATGACAGAGGCAGCTCTAGAAGCACATTCCTGAACTTCGCAGAGCAGGATAACTGAGGTCAAAAGAAAGGGAGATACCTCTGGAGCTGGATAAGTATTGAAAATGGCTTTCCTTGGATTCCAGTTCTGAGATAAAGTTTCTAAAACTTGCTGTTTGATAAGTACAGTTTTCTGACCTATCCTTAGCCAAGAAGTGTGTTCTAGGAGAACTTGTTTTGGCATGATTAACATGGCAGAAGTTCAGCTGCTATTTCAACTACAGATAGAAGATCTAATGGAAGATATTTCCTAAGCAAGGATTTCTTTAAAGCAAGGAAACTAACTGCTCTGCAATATAGTGGAATTCCTCTACTCAAGTTTCCACAGCAACGCTGAAGACCCAGATAGAAGTGTTAATAGTTTTCATTGTGGTTATGTCTGGTCAGTTCCAGATCTGTTCTCCTAAATATTTAAAACGCACAGGTACATGCGAATGCTTAAGAGAAAATGTGGTCATTGCAAAGTAGAAAAACTAGAGGAAAAAAATAGAGAAGTGATGTTACATGGGTGCCTTCCTGCTTCCCTAGGTTAAGAAGAATTAGCCTTCCCTCTTTTTATTTTTGTGTTGGTTTTTTTTTTTTTAGTATAACTGCTGGCAAGAACTAATGACAGACATGTGGCTATAAGCTTCCAGAGAATAACAGTTTATTTTGTCAGTTCTGCACATAATGCTATCAGTTTGAACAATTTACCGTTCTGTTGATTTTTCCCATTTGTTCTGTTTAATCACTTTGTGCTGTTGCTTAGTAGCTAAATATATCTGCTCTAGTGCATGATGTAACAGGCTTTTTGCTTACTTCTAGTTTAACCAGAATAGGTCTGCTCCAAACTGTTGGAAAATGCCTTTGTAGAAGTGGCATGATACAGGCTTTCAGCACTATTTGAACTAGATTTTGAAGCTTTTTTTTTTGTTTACCTCTGTTAGGAATAAGGTAGTACTGATGCTTCTGTGAGTTATAGAACTCTTATTCTTAGAGGCTTTGAACATACATGCTCTTGTAAAATAAGCAATATTCCTTTAGTTCTGCTGTAGGTAACTGTAAGACTTTGTCATAGTTTGATCATTTATTAAATGTGTCAAAACTATTTAATTTTTAGTAAGCGTTTAAAAATGTACTCTGTGAATTAAATGTCTGTAAACTGAGAAAGTCAGTATTTTTGAGATTTATGGTTTGTACTTTAGCTTATATTCTGACTTTTTGTTTTGTAATCTAAAAGTTTGGAGACACTTGCAAGATCTAATTGCATCTCCTGCAGCATCAACTGCATTGTTTGCAGTTGGTTGTAATCTTTCTTTTCTAGAGGAGTAGTTACAGTTGCAAGAAGATTGTGCACTTTTTTTTCAGATAACATGCCTATCAGGAATAATTAGAAGATTCTTGACATCCTAAACAAAGACGTATTTTCTAAAAAATCTATTATTTATTGTTGTAAAAGCATGCCAGTAGATGCTCTCCTAAATATAAAACAGAACAATGTGTTTCTTCCATATTTAAGAAATGGAAAGCATATGGAGATAGGGTGCCAGAAGGAGAATTTGTTTAACAATGGAAGGTATTAGCATGTTTCTAAATATGTTACTTCTTTGTGATTTGTTAGTTTGTGTTTGGAGTTCTCAAATATTGCAATAGAAGCTATAAACAACAACCAAATCTAAAATCCTTGTGTGATACTAGTAAGCCTTGTGCTACTGCCTGAAGCTATTCCTTGTTTTAAAATGCTTGAGGAAAAAAATATTTGTCTTTCTTCAGTGATGACCACCCTCATACCTGGAAAAAGCTGTATCTTGCTCATCATTGGCCAGTGACTGTATGTAAGGTGAGATTTTTGTGTTTTATTCTCTTTTATCCTAACAAAGGTAGCCTTGGACAATAAGTGTGTGAAAACAGAATGAATAAAGCACATTAAGCATTTAATCTTGTTTACGCCCCAGTATCTTTGTGAAGGGTTTTGCTGATCTTTGCACTCCAGAGCCGTTGTAAACAGGACAAGACTGTGGTGTGTGTAGGACATACTGCATGCTAAGCTTGTTACATAATTTGTGGCATCTTGTTACTTGTAAACTTAATCCCAGACTTTCACCAGACTTGCCTGCCTTGTTTGACTGAAGACAGCAGATCACTGCTCGAAGTGTCTGCTGCACAATAAGTCTTTTAGGTTTGTAATGTTGGCTCCAGTATTTCAATGATGTCATCAAGTATTAATTCAATCAGGAAAAAGAGATGTATAAACCTGTTGTGACAGGTGTCTCTGAGTATTTCTGCATTTTTTTTGGTATTTGAGGTGTGGGAACCAAAAATGAAACCCAGCCTGTGTCTGTCAAAAGCACAACTAAGAGGTGTACTACTTAATGTCCTTTTTGCTATTAAATGCCTATTAGTATCTAATAAATAGAACACTTTTTCTTATGCTGGAAATACTCAAAGGCCTCTTCTCAAGTTAAAAATATGCTATACTTCCAAATGAAAGACATGATTTACCAACTGAATGATGAAGAACTTGGTGGAAAATAGAGAAGTTTCAATTTCGGACAAATGACTCTGGAGCCAAAAAGGTGTCTTAGGCTTATTTGTTACGATATTAGAGTCTTATGTTTTGTAGTACTTCTTGTATTCCTATTTCTGGAAATACATATGAAAGCAGTAGCAGCAAAAGTCACATGTTGCTTAAATATCTGAGGAAAAGTAGGTGTACTTTACATTACTTAAATGTAGATGGCAAGTGTCAGCAACAAAACTCAGATGTGCATGACTGACTGAGGCTAAAGACCAAGACCGATGGGGTTTTTTTGCTTGCTTGTTTTTGAGCGGAAATAAGGACCAATTTGATGCAATTTATGTCTGATTTTTCTGTTGATTAAACATCACTGTTACTGACTTCAAGCAGAGACATCAGTGTTCAAGAGTTTGTAGTGCTTGGCACAAGTGGGTGTTCAGTCAGTTCCAGTGACTTGCTTACATGAATGGGATGTCAACAATTTAAAAAAAAAAAAAAAAGAAAAAGACATCAACCAACCGACCAACCCCATACTAATCAGCTTTCCCTCTGTATATTTATGCTGACTACTCCCCTTAATTCCAGGGTGATGCAATTGGTAAATTGACAGATAACCTTTATAACCTTCCAGTGAAATTGTAATGAATAATTAAAGACACTGAGCATCAGAAAGTGTAGGCATTCTCATACTTTGTCAATTCCTTAAGATGTTGTGTAGTAAGAGGTGGACAGAACCATTCAAAGAAGTGAAGAAATATTGAAATTAAAATCATATTGGGTGACTTTTTTTCCCAGTTTCACATCACTGAGTCCTATGAAGAAACAGATTCTCAACTACTTCTGTAACAGCATTCTTTTTGTTACATAAGAGCAGTTCCTAAATTCAGCTCTGGGCTTTTTTTCAGGAACATAGATCCTTCTGCATATTTGGCATATTTATATATGATAACTGTTTTGTTACTTTGCATTGGTTTGATTGTCATAGTACTTTAAAATAGGAGAAAACAATGCTCCTTTTTCAAATTGATCTATATATATAAGGCTTTCTGAAGTCCAGTGCCTCCTTGAAAATACATATTTTACCCTTGTTTCAAGTCAGTGGTTGCCTGAGTTAGAATTAATCCTCCAGCAATCAGTGTATGATAACCAGGAAGGCTGACACAAGATATGTTTTTGCAGAAGCAGGCAGTAGCCAGATTTTCAGGCTGGCATTTGCTTGATTTATGGTATTGATTTTAAATGAACATTGGAAAAATACTAAGGCTAGAATTAAAAAGGAGGATGAGTGAAGCCAGCCAAAGCATGCAAGGCATGAACTGTCAGTGGTTTAGGTTGCATTGACCTCTCAGATCTGCCAGCACACTGAGTAACACCAAGAGCCTGATGAAATGTGTTGAAAAAAACTGCAAATAAGGTCAATGCCTTCATAGGGGAGAACTAATTCCAAAATTAAAATACTCTAGGTTTTCTATTAGCATGTCGAAGAACTGCAGTTAAAGATTGGATAAGGAGCACAATTGCAGTGTTCTTACCCTCAGCTGAGCAGGCTGGCTATTAATTTGCTGGCTATTAATTTGCTGTATTTTGGGCTACATAGCCAAACTCAATCAGCTCCACAAAGCCTATGTCATGACAGGAGCAATATTGTTGAGAAGTTTGAAGTGTGTGTTTGCTCAAATACTCCTTTCAGGACAAAAAGCTGTTGCTGGGTTTAATTGCTTTTATTGTTGGTGGCAAGAGAGGAGAGGAAGGAAATGGACACAGAACAAGACAGTCTTGCAGAGCTTGCAGATTTGCTGCCACAGGTCTGTGGCATGTGGAAGGCAATTAATGAGATTACAGGCCTGTCTTTGCTCTTCTCTACATTCTGCTCTTTCTCTGGCATCACATGAAAGGCGCCGTGGCATAATTAAGATAGGATGCAGAGCCAAAAAGGAAAGCTATTATTATGGGGAAAGAAAGTCTCAGGAGGTTTTTAGTTAATGGCACAAAGTGTTTACTAAAAATATCCATAGTTACTAAACAGAGTAATTTGGGAAAATACTGTAATGGTATTTTCTGATGTCTGAACTTGGGTTTTTTTCTTCTATTTTGTTTTGTTCAGGAATATGTCTTTGCTCTAAACAGTAGTTAATGTGTAGGCTATTTCTCATGCATTATCAACAGTTTTGATTTGGGCCTTTTTTTTATTGTTTTTGTAGGAATGTACGTAGTTCTTTCCTCTTCTCTCAATTCTTTCATCCCTCAAGTCAAAATACTTAAAAATAAATTATAGCCATTTTACTTGGCTTAAACAACCTATTTAGTCTCTTCTTTGTATGTTTTCCTCTTAATATAATGAGAAAACTAATCCTGAATGCTTAAAGAAGGTTTTGTGCTTTTCTGTTATATTTTTTGTTATGTTTTTATCTTTATGTTTTATTATGTTTTTGTTATGTTTTGTCTTTTCTGTTATGTTTTTCATTTTAATGGCTCTACACTTTTTGAAAAGATCTGATAAGAAAATAACAGAGATGCCACCTGGAATATCATAAATGCAGATAAAGCTCCATTCAATTAGCATGGACCAGGCTTTTTTCTGTTATCTCAGAACCTGTCCTTTGTCTTCTTTTTACACGGTTCAGGATGTTGTATTCATGCCCCTGGTATTCACTTGATCTGCTTCAAAATTTTAATGCTAGTTGGTCTCTGCTAAGTGGCATAATCAATGGCAGCTTCAAGTAATTGGGGTGCACCAGTTTCTTATATGGCAGGTAAAAGTTCTCATGGCTCACTAGAACCTTGAACCGCGAATCAATGAGGTTTTATTTTCCCCTCTAAACCATTATTCCTGGACACATATAGCAAGTGGTCTTTTTTTTTTTTCTACAGATGAGTGCTAATGATTGTCAAGATCCTCCAAAGTACTGGACAATCCATGGACTGTGGTATGATCATAGAGTGTTTTTATTTCAGCCTGGAAAGGAAAAGCAAGTTTTGTGCCAGGATGTTTAGTGGCTTGTGGGGGATTTTTGTTTTGTTTGGGTTTTTTGAGGTCTTAAACTATTTGTTTTTATGATTCCTTCAAAATCAAAACGCTGTGGTTTGACTCAAAAATGAAATATACTTCTGTATCTCATGACTCACTGAGTTTCTGAAATCCTCTTGCCACATGAGTATTTTATTTATACATTTCCTTATATGATCAGTAATATTCTCACACGGAAAGGGAAGTATAGCTTACCCTCTTTTTTTTTTTTCTCTTTGAGTATACAGAACCTGTTAGTATCTCATGACTGCTTGTGGCTTTAATTATCGTAACTCAGTACAAATATTGCAGAAATATGGGAAAAACGAATTTGCTTAAAAGGAATCAACTCACTGGAACTGATGCCAATGGCAGCAATTCAGAATAAATGAAATAAATGAAAAAAATCAGTACAGGAGTTTTAAGTTATGCCTCCTGGAAAAGTGAACAGCATTATGTCCAGATTGCCAGTGAGTGTCTTGGTGATACTTGCAGAAGCATCAACTGGTGCAGCAGTTGAGGAGGTCAGTACCATTAGTGCCACCAGTGGCATTATGTGCAAGGCCCCTCCAGGTCATTGACACCCCAGCTTGGCTTTTACACAGAATGAGAGAGACCAGAAGGCCAAAGAAGGAACTTCTTCATGAGAAATCTTTTGGCCATAATTATTGTCTTGAATACTTTGTTTCTAGAACACTGTAGATTCTGATGGGTTTCTTGCATTTTAAAGTAAATTCTCCAGCTATAATCCTGCATATTTAAAATTCAGGCCAATGATACAAAATAGAATGCTGTTAGTTACCATTAGTGAGTCAGGAGACATCTTTTTTCACTTTTTTTTTCACTTCCCCAGGCCAGACAAAGGTGAAGACTGTAATAGGACATGGCATTTCAATGTCACTGAGATTAAGGTATGTATTTGATAAAAAAACAGACATACCAAGCAGAGCTGAGTGCATTTAGTTTTGCACATCTGACTTGCAAAATCTGTTACTTGTAATATATCACTCTTAACATTAGCTGAGACATATGTCTTTTTAAGGTCTCCAGAAATTCATTAGGTGCTTCTGCTACTACTTGAAGTTGCAGTGTTTGTGATCATTAACAGTTGTGCCTACTTGATTTTGTGGACATGTGGTTTGACTCATTCAGCCATATCCTCCTATCCACATACACAGTGGATCTCTGGTGGCAAAAAGTACCTGTGAAAGAAATTACAGTCAGTTGTTGTCCTCTCTTTACATTTCCAACTGCAAAGCCAGAACTCGAAAAATAAGAGTTCAGAGTACAGGTTTCTGTATTTTTACTCCTAGGGCATTAGTTCTTTTATGTTCTCTTTTTGATTAAAACAATCACCATATTTCATTCAGCTAAATTCCTTTGCATCTTGTAAACGAGGATAAGAGACCTGAGCCAAGAAATGTGTAAAACTGCATGTTAGAACCACTTCTGCAGGGACACTTGAAGGAAAATCTTACTTTGAGGCAGTATGTCAGTATTAGTGCATTCAGATATTTAGGTAGGTGTACCTATCTGTTATCTCCAACAACAGCATTTTCAGAATATTGTGGGAAAAAGCCCTTTTCTTTTTCTGCAACTAAATGTTTTAGTTGAGGGTATTGAAAGATAAGACTTCAGTTCTAGGAAATGTATCAATGTATGTAGATTGTGTAAGAAATAGCTTTTCAACACTGTAAGTGCATTAATTAAATGTGATTTCTTTTAGGATCTTATGTTAGACATGAGGCACTATTGGCCTGATGTGCTTCATTCATCTCTGAATCGCACCCAGTTCTGGTGAGTATAAAAAAATAAGGCCCAAAAAGCATTTAGGATATTATGTTATAAAAAACCCCATCTGAGTAGTTCTTCAGGTGAGATGTGCATGAGAAGCAGTGTTCAGGAGTCTAGAAGCAGGGTCTCTTGACAGTTTCATTTAGTATATATATCTTTTTTCTTGTAAAATGAAGCTGTTGAAGAGAGGGCTATGGCAGAGGTTTTGGAAAAATGAAACTTAGGGAGAAAATATTTTCTCCCTTTGTCCCCAAGGGGGAGAAACAGCTGCTGTCAACACAGTAAATCTGAATAGCAGTAGCACTCCTGGGATGTCACAGCTAGCTGCAGAAGGAGCTTCCAGATCTCCTTTCCTAGCTAGATTCACTGTGCTGCTGGCCTTGAGAGAGCTTTCCTTTTAGGCTTCCTCATAGAAGAAGAAATAGAAAAATAGAATGCACTGTATCATCCTAGCCATGTCCCTGCAGAATTCTCTCTTTTTACATACTTTTCTAGCAGCCTTAAATCAGAGCTGGGAACTTATTTAGAAATGGATCTGCTCAGCTCATGGGAAGGGAGAAGGAGGTTTTGATCTCTGCTTCTGGATCATCAGGCACTTGGACCAAAGAATAGTATTGGTGTACTTTAGTTTGCAAGGCTTTGGTTTGAGTACACTGTTTTAAACTAAAATCAGTGGCTGTGCAAGTTAATATGCCGAGCCATGAGCTTCATCAGCCAAGGTATGGATATGCAATTTGTTTTTCCAGATCTACAGTGAAAGTAGTAACATCAGATAAGAAGCAGAGCACATAGCTAGAGGCAGTAGCATTTAAAGCCATCTCAACTAGAAGTGTCTGTAAGTTTTCCTTTTAATTGGATGACTGTTTCTTTCCTGTACCACTAGAGAAAAGCTTTGAAGGGAATATGCAATTCTTCTAGTCTTGTCCTTGCTGTACAGAAGACACTTGTCGTCAGAGTCTTAAACTGGTCCTACAGGTGTCTTACGGCAACCTAAAATTGTAACTGTCAAAAGTGGTGGTCTCACGTTTTCCTCCCTCCAGTCTTCTCTTCTTACACTGTGCTAGGGAGAGAATGACTGCTTCTTTCTGTCGTAGCACAAATTTATGCCACTTAAAACTGTTCCTGGAATTAGAATAAGAAAAACATGTCATAAATGTAGCACCTCCTGTGCCCTGACCACTTACCTGTTCATAAAACCAGGTGCATAGCAGTCCTTACTTTACTACCAGAAGTACATTGGTAGGCAGCCACTATGAATAGACACAATCAAAATTTTTCCCCTTTCAGTTCAAGGCTAGCAAATAACACTTATCTCAATACCTGGAAGTGTAATTAGAAATACAGAAGCCAGGTTCTAACACTGTAACTAATATTTTGATTGACAGAGGAATTCACTCCCTATCGCAAGTGTGCTGTGATTGGCAGCTGTAACTGCACATTTTATAAGTGCAAGCTTTTATGCCAGTTGAAAGCCAGTAAGGGCCCACTGTATGTCTCTCTTCAGTTTACTTAAAACTTAAAAAAACCCACACAAATGAGAACTCCATAGTGTAAAAATCCCACTACAGTGGAAATGAGAATCTCAAAGTGAAAGTGATTATTCACGATTTTCGTTGTTGTAAACTAAGGGCATCTTAATTGGGTAAAGGGCATGAGCAGTGACAAGCAAAATGGGTATTGAACATTTTAGCATGTGATATCAGGGTTTTCCCAAGACTGCTCTAATTGTGTAACACGTTTCTTCCTGGCTTCACCTCTAACTGCAGCCATGGCTTACAAGAGGAGGTAAGGAATCTTTCTGCTGATTTTAGGATGGCTGCAGGTACTTCTGTTAAGATAATTGCACATCTCTGTTCACCTTGTTAACTTACAAACTGTGAAAATTGTCATCCAAGAGTTTGCATTGGACAGGATAAAATGCCTTAATATAGGACAAAGAGTAACGTATGCTTTGTATCTCAGAACTAATTAACTGTAACAATCCCTTATATAGAGGTTAATGTGGTTTTTTGCGAAATAGAAATTTCTAAATCAAGAGAATTCCCTTCAGGATTGGTTTATACATATGATATAGAAGAAGGAATCCATGTTTAACCTGTAGGACAGCTGGGTGTTCCCAGTCTTTTGGATTTTGTGGGCAGCATTTGTAGCTGTGTTTTACAGACCTTCTTTGTTCCTACCCTAATAATGAGCTGGGTGGTTTCTCTAATCCTTGGACCTACCTGATGTGCTCCTGACATTGTCCCATCTGCATGACTTTTTTCTTTGGGGAGCCCTGTCCTTGTTGTATAGAACAGGTGACAAAATCTATTTGAAGTTCATCTTTTCCACACAGCCAAGTTGTACCAGTTTCATTCCTTTTCACTTCTGCAGCTCTCTAACACTTAATTTGTAGGACTTTGTCTCCCAGCTATGCAAGTGTAACATTTTTTCTTAGCAGCACCATAGAGAAAATATGGTAACCTAGTGGAACCCAGTCTAGTGCTGTAAGCCTCATGCTGTGTACCTGCCAAAGCACTTGTGTCCTACAAGGAGGAAAAAATGTTCAACGAAGTTAGTGACAGGAGGCATATGTGCTCTTTGCTACTGCCTAGGTCATGGTGCAAGAAATGGTGGCCTTCATGAACACTGGCAGCTGTTTTCTGCATCCACATGCCACCTAGCTGTGAGCTGAGGCTCAAGGAGAATTGACTTGTCTTATTGTGATCTAGGTGTGTCTCAGTGAGTAACATTGAGACATGAATTCTTCTGATTTCTAAACAAATTATTTTATGTTATTCCCTGGTATCTGCAGCTCCTTAATTTCCCAACTGCTTCAGTTTAAAAGGAAGAGGTGAAGTTGAATTTCATATGCCTGTGCTGACTGGCCAGAATTAGCTGGATCTGCATAATTATTCTTCCCCTTTCTTTACATGGCTGTGCTGCAAAATAAAGTAACACTGTGAAGAGTGATTTGAAATTTGAAAAGAAAGAATAATAAAAAAAAAGGACACCGCCCTGAAATCCATAGGCATTCTTAGCAAAGATTATGCTGTTTAGTCTTTCCATTTTACAAATGGTAGAAATATATTTTTAGCTTTTTCCCATTTTTTGTCCTATTTAAATTTGTTTGCCATAAAATTGCAAGAATTTCTTTCTTTTGCACTCTGTTCCTTGCTATTAGAGGAATTGGTGATGGACTAAGAGTAAGACTTGAGAGCAGGCCTATGAAAATACTGCCACAGGCCAAAGTAAATGCTGAAGTCTTGTTTTTAGCAGCTTGTGCAGTGTCACTGTTCTGACCAGGATAAGGCTTAGTCCTTTGAGTTCTAAAAAAATTGTCTTTTGAAAGTGCATTTAACATAAAAGACTCACAGAATCACAGAATATGCCAAGTTGGAAGGGACCCACAAGGATCATCAAGTCCAACCCTTAGCCCTGCACAGGACCATCCCCAAGAGTCACACCATGTGCCTCAGAGCATTGTCCAAATTCTTCTTGAACTCCGGCAGGCTCAGTGCTGTGACCACTTCCCTGGGGAGCCTGTTCCAGTGCCCAACCACCCTCTACATGAAGAACCTTTTTCTGATATCCAGCCTAAACCTCCCCTGACACAACCTCAGGCCATTTCCTCACGTCTCGTCACTTGTCACCACTTGTCACCCCTCTTCTTCCTCTTAAGAGAAGGTTGTAGACTGCAATGAGGTCTCCCCTCAATCTCCTCTTCTCCAGGCTGAACAGACCAAGTGACCTCAGTCTTGACTGAAACGTAGTAAATTTAGAAGTGTTTTCTAGGCAAATTCTTACAATTTTAACTGCCAAAAATCTCTTTGCAATATACTGATAAATCTTTGTATCATAAGAGCATGATGCATATTTACTTCATAAGTATATGGATCTTGCTGTATTTAAAATGGTGGGAAGGAATCTTTCTTGCTTTGCTTTTTACTTGTGTGCTATGTTTGTGTGCAGTGTCTATTTCCATGTGTAGCCTTTCAGATACTTGATTTAAGTATAATGGCTAGCTTGAACAGCACTTACATCTGCAGATAATGTTTTCTAAAATTTAAATTTTGCTTTTCTGTCATAGGAAACATGAGTGGGACAAACACGGCACTTGTGCAGCCTCGCTCGAGGTCCTTAATTCTCAGAAAAAGTACTTTGGTAAAGCCTTAGAACTCTACCAGCATATTGATCTCAACAGGTACATAAATGAGCTTGGTGGTCTGCCTTTTATTTCAAACGGTTTCTAAAAGTTTCAAATCTATCCTAAAATGAAAGTCTAAATCTGATGACAGAGGGGAAATTTCTAGTACTGATGTTCAGAGTAAGGGTTGTATACTTTGAGAAGCAAGTCCCTGGTTACTTCAGGGTCTGGCAAGCCAGTACTGTCTTTCACAGCATCATTGTACACAGTGTGAGTCAGTAGATTTTTGAGAAGCTGTATTGGCTGTATCTTGCTGCCAAAAGCTGTGGCACCTGTAAGCTTCTAAATCAAGTGATAAAGCCCCCCACATTTCTGAGTCATACTGAGGCCCAAACACTTGTTTTTAATACAGTAATCTGCTTAGAGGAAAGGACCAGCTGCAGGCAAAATCGTGCAGAACATCCTGGGAAAAGGCAGAGAGGTAACAGCAAGAAAGGCCATGTTCAGTTGCTGCAGGCAGCCTTCTGCTGTCCTTTCTAGCAATGCCAATACGACACTTTTGTTTTGTCTTATGGGCAGATTCCTCCTCATGGCTCCAAAGTACTGGCCATTTCAGATTGAAAATCTTGATGGGAATGTTGTGGCTTGTCCAAGCACTGTATGTATGAATTCTGGCTGCAGGTGAATGCCAGAAGGTTAGAATCCTTTCCTCAGTGCTTGGTATGAGTGAGAGAATGTTTGACTTAGATTTGTTGACCATGGATTGTCTGTCTGTATGAGGACAGTATCTGAGGGGGAAAATTGTATCTAAAAACATACCTTTAAAAGCCCCCAACAAAACAAACAAACAAATAAAATCCTGCTTATGTTCTGTCAGTGTCTTGTCCAAGAAATCTCCTAATCAAAGTCTCATTTAGTTTCCATCTGCACAAAGGCAGTAAGTCTTTCTTCCCTCGCCTCCATTTTTGTAGGTGTCTTTTAAAAGCAGATTTTCTAGACACGGTGCTTAAGAGTATGTCATATGTAGTGTTAAAATTAATAATGTCTGCTAAGTCAATTGCCTAAGTAGCTGTGATGGTGTGACTAAAACATTTACAGATGGCAGAGTGACCGATTATGTGACTCCGTATCAGCATGTGCAACACTACAAAAGAATAGAAACTGAAGCATGTTGAAATTAATTACTCAAAGCTTATTATCCATTGTGAAAATGAATATAATGAATTCTATCTTTACTGAAAAAAGACTGTCAGTGTTCTCACTGTATTTCATTTATACTTGAATGAGAAAAATTAATGTTAGTGATTAAAAAAGTTGTTTCCGAAAAGCAAATTAATTAAAAGAGGACATCATGCAGACTTCTGTAAGAATTAACAGAACATCATCTATTTTACTGACCTCCTTATATCCAGTGTAAAATGACTATGAAGAACAGCTTGTCCTTTAGTCAATTGGGTAAAATCTTCCCTGTGCAGAACCTGACGCTGGAAGGGTTGAGCATTGCCAGCACTTACGGATTAAATCCTGCAAGATACTGACCATTCCCACTCCTTACAGAAGAAACAGAGATTCAGAGACTCATCATGTATTGGGTCCTGAGTCTTGTCAACTTCGAAATGTGGACTCCTCTCAGGACTGAATCCCAAGGAAGGGGTATACAGGCTAGAGGTTCTTGTATGTTACGTAATTTCTTTCATGTGAACAACTTTTCAAGTTACCTATTAGGAAATATTTCTGCCTTGACATTAATGTTGATCCAGACTGACACACCATATTGCTCACCCAGCGTGCTCTGTGCCTAGAGCAGCCCCGCAAGTCTGCCTCTGTGTCCTCCCGGTGGCTGGAACCCAGGGGGGTCTCAAGGCAGGGGAAAGGAGGCAATTAAACTGCATGCCCTACCTGGCACTGAACAGAGCACTCTGAAAGTCCCTTTCCCCTACCTATAATCTGAAGACTCAACTATCCCAGCTCCTCAGATTAAGATGGGGGAGAGAGTTATTCTTGACCCTGCCAAGTTAGATGGGAAGTGGACTTTTAGACAAGGGAACCCTTCCTAGGCCTGGCAAAGAATGGAGGACAAGTTGCCTTTTCTCCTCATCACTGTAATGCCAAATTCTCCTTAAGATTATCTGTTTTACCTAATGACTATGAAGGTATGCTTTCATGAAACATGGAAAAATGTTTTACCTTTGTTTCAGTTGTCTCTTGAAGGCTGGGATAAAGCCAAGCAGTTCGTACTACAAGGTAAGAGACAATTTTTTATGAAATCATGTGCATACACTTTTTTCAGCTGAAGTCAATTAATTTCTATCAAACAAGTGACCTTTTAAAATTGAATAGTTCTTTAAGGTTTCACTTTTTCTAAAAGTTTGTGTGAGCTTAACAAGTGTGGGAGCTGTTGGAAGATGTGCTCATGACTTACTAATCTCTATAAGCTTTTTAATTTTTCAGATGACTGCCATAAAGGAAGCTCTTACAAGATTTTATGGTGTAACACCCAAGATCCAATGCCTTCCTCCAGAAGAGGTAAAAACCCCTAACAGTCACTCTCCAAACTTTGCAAAACGGAAAAAAACAAATTTTTTTTAAGACCATTTTTTAAAAAAGAAAAGCAAAAATAGAGTAAAAAGTCTTCAATGTTGAAACTTAGGTCTAGGTGTTCCTTGTGTATTCATCTCTTTGCAGTTTAATTACTGCTTGATTCTTGGAGTTGAGTTCATAAAAACATTGCTTAGATGCTTGCACCACTGAGTTCAGCTTATGTCATTGTCACAGTCTTAATGCAGAAATATTGTTTGTTCAGGAGATGTCCATTCTTTACCTACTAACTTTGCTTCCAGTATACTTACCAAGCAAGTGAGAGCACTGGGTTTAGAAGTCTCTTTTTCTTAAAAGACTTAAGCCTTCATCTCTTGCATGAATGCTGTAACACCATGCTAGAAGTATTGCTGTAGGTTATTGTGTTCCACTCCAACTGCTAAAACTTAATAGCAACTTACTAAAGCCAAGAAGAGTGAGTTATTTGAAGCAACAAAGAAATATTAGTTGAATATCACCCACCTCTTGATGTTAAAGAAATACAGAGCTAATGCAAACCTGCTAATGCAGTTTCTAGCTCTGTTCGCTGTAGTTCTACCATTGCTTTTAGTACAGTCAGGATACTGCTCCAGTTATGTGAAAGTTAATTTACAGCTTTTGTCTCCTGTGCTTAACAGCTGAAGGTAATGGGTAATGGAGATTAAAAAGCACATCCCTGTTATTTAAAGATAACTCTTTTCAGAGTTTGAGCCTTGTCCAGGCCTGAAGTGCATGATGGAGGTACTTTGATATTTGAAACCTATTACACACTTGCTGTTCTTAAGTTTCTTAACAAAAAAAAAAAAAAAAACACACCACAAAACCCCCCCAAACAAACAAAACCCCCAACAACACAACCCCCAAAATAACAAAAAAACTCTGACCACAATTACTTTTGTCTTGTACATAAGTTTTTGTCCTGCTTAATTGGTTCAAAACCAGTCTTTGTCTGCATATTCTTTTCTCATTTTTTGGAGTATTTTATTTGCCTCAGTTCTTGTCCTGCTGTGAGGAGGTGGTGATGGGTGGCTTTCAGCACACACATACCCTTCAATATTCACAGAGTTCAGCCGTTGCTCATCATGAAGGTGAATAGCTTCTCTGCAGATTTAGTAAACGGCAAGATAACTGTGTCCCAGCATTTCACAATGAGGCTCACTAGTTAGGCAATTCACCAAATTGTTACTGAGTAACAACAGTTATGTAGTCTAAGCTGTTCAGAGTGGATGCCTCATCTTTACATTTTTCAACTGGCAAATATACAGATAAGCACTACTGTAGTCTATAGATAGGACAATGTATCTAAAGAATTAATTTGTTTCCTTCTCCCCATCTCATCCCTTGTGTTTCTAGGGTGAAAAAGCACAGACAATTGGCCAGATTGAATTCTGCTTCACCAAAGAGCTGCAACTAAGAAACTGCACGTCGATGAAGGGTGAATCCAACCCAATGGAGGCTCACTTGAAACTTGGAACTGAGGAGCTGTCTGTCTGCAATGATACTCTCCCAACCTATTACCCTTCAGAGGTCCAAGATCACCAATGAAGTCATAAGAGTTTGAAAACCTTTTTAAACAGCAAGAAACCCAAACTCTTGTAGTGTTACTGCCCCCTGTCTGTATCACAGGCATACTGTGAAGATTTCTTCTGGAAAACACAGTTCTTTTGCCATTAAAGGAGAACGGTCCACATGATGGGATCAGAATCTGATTTACAGCTTTGTCTGGATTTTTTGGCTTGTTTATGATTTGAGTCAATGTTCAAAAGAGAGCTGTGACTTCTTAGTTTCAATTACAGTTAAGTCTACCACTTTAGCCACTCTTGGTTTTTAGCAATGAGTCAGGGAAGTTCTTTGTTTAGAAGGGATGATTGTCTTTCTGAGATGAGATGACATCTTGAGAAGAAAATATTGTAAATAAAAAGAACTTTGCAACCTGTCTGGAGGTCTATTCCCAGACATACCCACATATATTTGCATAAATTTGCTTTCCAGAAGTGCTGAACAGAGACCATGTCCTCTGAGGAGTTAAGCCTTTCCTCACTCAGGGATTGCAGCAGACCAAAGATAACTTTCATATTCCTTCTTAGTGAAGTGAATAACATTCTCCAGGTTTGTGCTTTTCTGCCTAAAAGACCCCAGAAAGACTGTATTTGTAGCCTTACCTATTCTTTGATTATTTTTGCAAAGTAACTCCATACAGTCCTGAGGAACAACCCAAACTAGAACTTAATGCTTGTACAAGAAAATGTTAGGCCTTAGAAATATGTTATTAATTTTTTGTTGTATTTAAACATTTAGCACTAGTACACAAGTGAGAGGGCCTACATTTTTATATAAAAATGAGATTGTTATGTAATCACTTTGCTCCAAGAAACAGCTTTTTATAGGTGAAACAATAAATACTACAGGATTTTCAATAAAAAGTAGAAATGTTGACACTAATGCATTTCTACCCCATAATAATAACATGACACGAAGTTGGATGTTTCCGAAGGGGAGCAAATTTCAGTGACATCCTCTACACAAAGCTGTGTTCATCTGTGTGTCTCAAATTGTCTTTTAAAGAGACAATTATGGCTCAAGGAACCATCTGCTAGAAAAATATTACAGTGAAAACATGAAATGCAGTATTAGAAACAAATTTGTTATTTTTTTTGAGGGTTTAGAAACCATTCACATTTACTCTGATTTTTTTTTACTGTCTCTCTGCTAGCTTTCATTTAACTCTGCTACCTTCCCATTCCAGAACCTTTCATTTTTTTAGTCCTTTCTTTAGAAACTCAGATTTTTTTTGTTGTTTTGTCTTTAATTTTGACAGCTAAGAAACTACTGTGGTCTGCCTAATGAGTGATTGTTGAGTTTGCCTGTTTTTCTGCAGTTGTTTTAATTCCTCATTTCTGTTCACAGTTAGAATCAAAACTCAAACTTGGAAGCAAGGACTGATAGCATTGGTTCTTGCATAGACATATGCTTAATGGAAGCTCAAATCAATAACCTAATTTGTTTTTTCTTTTACTTGCAGTATAAATTATGTTTTCTTTTTTAGTGCCAAATAGTGCCTAGGGAGATAAAATGCACAGTATGAGTTCCCTGCACTTGCAGTGTAATGCATTAATTTAAGGAAAGCCAGTAACTGCAAGTGCAAACTTTACAAGGAAGTGACACAGACACTTACAGCCATATCACAGTGGGAGGCTCAAAGGTAAAGCTGACTCTTGCCAAAGGGAGTCAGCAGATACACACAAGAGTCACAAATGACCAGCCTCTGTGATAGAGTAAATAGTATGTGTGCTTTTTTTTAGCCTCATTTTCAAATGCAAGAAATGTGAGGGAGCTGATAAATTTTAAAGCTTTGAGAAGAAAATAACATAACCCAAAAGGAAGGAAGAAGACAGCATGCTAAACAACAACCTGCAACTGAGTAAAAAATGACTGATGAAGAGTAAAGTTTGGCTAAAAATAACCTCACAGACTCTGAAGTCCTGTTTAAAGGGTAGGTTAGAACATGGACACTGTACCCTTTCCAAGGACAGCCCCTCTTCCTGAAGCATGGGCAGGTTCTGTTCTCTCTGTTCTCTCTTCATGGCCTCACTGAGCCTTTCTTTGCTTCACAGGAGCCCAGCTCCAGCCGAGTTTATGGTGGGAGGGAAATAGGGGATTGGAAAATGCAGCTTCTACTGAGTTTCATTTGGTAGTTACCCACGTGCATGTATATTGTGCTTAAGGGCACATCTGTCTCTCCCTGCCAGCAGCTACCTGATCTGCCACTGCCAACCACAGCAGGAGATGCGAGAAGCAGAGGGGACTTCTCCCCATCACTCCTGCTCTTAGTGGGGGCAGCAGCTGGTTGCTGTTGCCCAACTAATAGGAAAAGCTACCTCTGCAGGCTGAAATAGAGGTGACACAGGCCTCCAGCTGTGTCCCTACTGTGCACCCTCAGCTGGAGAGTGTTGGGCTGTGCTGCTAGCCCCAGCTACTGCCCATTGGAAGGAAGAAAGTGGTGGCAGGATTACACTACCCACTAAGCATGTCAGTACACTGCAAGTCAAGTCCCACAAATGGGAACAGGATAAGCTATCTACAACAGCAAAGCAGCAGGTGCTGGCTTTTACAGTGTGGAAGGGGGATTTTGACAGGCATGTGTTATTGAATTTGGATACCTTCATTCTGTTGTGATTGTGCTTCAGTCAGCTGTGCTCTGGATCTGGCTCTAAGCACCATTAAGCCAAGGCCATAGAAGGTTAATGGTGCTGCTAACAATGTTATTGATGCCTGACGATGGTACTGATGATGCAAAGGGAAATTGTCAGGACTTTGCAAGTCCCTTTCCTAGGAATGGAACAATCGATGATGAGGAGTGTTGTACTTACTCTAAATTCAGACTGTCTTGCTGTTAAGGCCGCTTCCTTCACAAGGTCACTGCATGCCTCCAGTTCTTGTAAATATTCTCTGCTCCACAAAGTTGCCATAGAACACCCAGAATTTATACAATTCATTCATTTTAGAAGGGATTTAAATTTCTTGTGCTTTGAGGAATAAGAGCCTTAGTATACAGGCTGTAGGAGATGGGTAGATTATTTTGTGTTTGTGTGCTGTGATTTTCATTATTCCTTACCCCAAAGTACATTGGAGCATCACAGCATGGACAAGGATTAGATAGACATCAAGGGCGGCCAAACCCAACCAGCTCACAGATTGGTGGTATGAAACCTACCAATATATTCAGCATGAAAATCACAGCACTGACATTGATAGGCAATACTCAATCTAAAGAACTGTTATTTCAGTAATCTTCTATTAAAAAGAAACAAAAATGATCACATTTGATAAAAATTTTAAAGTGTTAAAAAGTTCTAAAGCAAGCTGAAGAATACCAGTGTGCTATCTGTAAGAAATACTTTTCTGAGTACAGCCTCCTTTACCAGAAAAGAGGCTAAGTTTTTTCTGTAACTCACTCGATTGTGTTAGAGACCTGTGCTCTGCATGTAAGTCAGAGGAGATGAGCCAAAACAAAATTAGCAAGAGCTAAAAGCACAGCAATTACCTTGTAATGATTACAATCTCTATAAACAAGCCTGATGCATCCCAGCAGTTACCCAACATTAGATCACTCACTTCTTGGTATTTTTGAGTAAAATTTCCTGCTGTCAGCCTTAAAGAGGCTTCTCTCTCCAAAGTGTTCAGCTGAGGGTGGAGAAGCTCTGCATACTTGTAGCAGATTGGAAGAGCTGCCATGTCACCCAGCTGCAGTCATTTTAGCCCATCAGCCTTCCACAGATCCGACTTCCTTACGGAGATTTCATAGTTAAATTATGATCATGAAGACTACACATGTCCAGATGACTTGCGCTATCAGTTCCCAGTCCCAGCTGTTGTGGGCTTGTGTTCAAAAGAACATTGTGAAGGGGCTGTCCTGCATCATAAACCATGATTTGTAGGTATTTGCCAATTGCCTGTGGTATGCATTTGTTGAGGATTTACTAGCGAGGAGGCTGGTTGACTGATGCATGAGGTGGAAGCCACTTGTCTTCCAGGCTCTCGGGCAGTAGAGGCTTAGAGTACAGATATCCTACTGAGGCAGTTGTTTTATACAGAACAGCTGGCCCTGACTTATTTCTTATCCTTTAGCCCCTGGATATCTTCAGAGATTTCAGTCTTGCAGTTTCTGTGGGATTTAGTGAGCAGCTTGTCATATCTGAAGCCTTCTGCATTATAATCACTGTAACAAAATAGCTCTGGGGCACAAACTACCTTCTCATCTCCAATACCTCATGCCGTTCTCTCTTTGATTCCCTTCATTATCCTCAGTGACTTGAGGGACCACGGTCTTTGATCTCACAGGGCAAGCAAACTATTTAGGCACAGATACTGTTGCAGAGAAAAATGTCTTAAATCTCATGGACAAAATACTCTCAAATACCAATTTTTCCCCTCCCTTTTTCTCCCTCTATGATTTTGCAAGATTCTGACAGCAAGGATCACTGGAGGTCTGGAGGATGGTAGGCATACTGATGGATAGCTTTTCGTATTTTGTTATGCCTTTGGCACTTCTTTTTGGGCCTGTCTGGCTGATTAACAGGCTTGCTGTCACACACACCTGACCAAGAGCAATGTCTCAAGACTTACTAAATCAGTCATTAAATGAGTCTGGGAGCTCCACAATTACTTAAACAAAAATATGGCATGGATAGCCTCATGTGACTGGCAGATGGGAGAACAGGGAAATCAGGGTATGTTTTCCTACTTAGCTCTGCCACTATCCTGCAAGTGAAATTCAACTTGAAATCTGATGACAATTTTAAGTCCCACAAAAATTAAGTAAAACTTCCACGCACTTACTGTCTGCAGAGGGGCATTTCATACTCCCTAGCACTGGACATGTAATTAAAGTCTAAATGTTTAAAAATATGGCTTTTGAAGATAATGAGAACATTTGGTCCCTACAGTGGAATAGAAACCCTGGTTTAAGCAGATGAGCTCCTTGTGCTTCCATGGTGGGAACTGTGTGGCACTGCAGAAAGATGGCTAATGCAAGAGTTGGACTGAGCTTAAATCCAGCTTCTTCCCAAGTTGGCAAGAGAGGATGTCCTGCTGCTCTGGTGCAGCCTTCCCTAAGCCTTTTGAGATAAACCAGGTACAGCATTTCCAGCAAGATCCCACACAGCACTGGTTAGTGCAAGTACTCATTGCTGAATCATATGGCACAGTCACACTCCTCCAGTCACCCTGGAGAGGTTTCTGCTCCTACAAAAGGCCTCTGGAGAAAATGCTGAGGCAGGTTTTGTTGCAGAAATGAAAATCTAGGGTTTCTCCCCGCTTTAGGAAATCACAGACAGTTTTCTTCACAGCTTCACAAGGAGAGACTTGGTGGATACCCTGTGCAAAAAAAAAAAAAAAGCCCTATCTGGTGGTTTGCATGCTCAGTGGGGAAAAAGAAGTCTTTCCCTCTTTTACCCTGAAAAGGGGAGAGGACAAGGGGATCTCCTCTCCTGTGGCTGGGACCACTGCTTCACTTGTCTGTGACTCCTATAAACCAAAAGCACCAGCACTTTCAGCCAGATGTCAAACACAATGGGTGTTGTCTTTTGTGTTGTTCATCCTGTTGGTACAAGTGGCATGGACTCTTACAAAGCTGCCCCAGGACTGGTAGGTGAAGGAATAATGTGGCCAGGGAGGAGTGCATTGGTTGCTGAACTCCTCTTCACCCAATGGGTGAGCCTCAGCAACACATGTCCAAGTGCCTGGGGAACATGAAAATAAAATGGTGAGAGTGAGGACCTGGCAGGACTAGGTGCCAGGTGAACCAGTGTTTCATAAAATGAGATTTTATGATTTTCATGCCTAAATTTCCTGAAATCTCAAAAAAAGCATGCATGCTTTTTCACATCTACCTCTTAAAATTTGATAAGTGGCATTCTGCTCATTTTCCTCTTCTGCAGCTGAATCCTGCTGGAAGCCACTAGTGGGCAGTGGTGGCAATTTTAATTACTTTTTTTATAAGCCACAGACAGCCAGACAGAGCTAATTCCATAATCCTGAAATATAAATAATGTATTATCTAATAGAGATTCTGAAGTCCCTTCAGGCTTGCAAATCAGCCAGTTAATAACTTTTTGGTTTAGATGTACTGGACACTGTAATAACCTGATGCCATTTTGAACACAGCGATTAAGTATTCAGTTTACAAGACAAATGGAGACTCATTACAGTCAATCAGGGAGAATTACACAAACTTAAATTGCCAGTATTTATCACTGTTTCTCAAAGGAATATTTTATTAGCTATTTTGAAACAAAAAGCTGCTGCTCTGTTATTCTGTAAAAGTACTGCCTTCTTTATAAAGAACTTCTAATGATATAATTTTCCAATACTAATGTTTTATGGTAATCAAGCTGCATATGTCACCACAAGTCATTGGGAAATTAGAGAGGGAGCATGAAAATATGTCTTATACTGGCAATTTCTTAGCAATTTATTTTAGGATTTTGCCTTTGTGATGAGTAGAATGAGAGACAAATTTACTTTAGATAATGCGATAGGAATTGATTCAGAAGCCAGTGATTGCCACTACACTGGACAGAACAAAAACACCCACAAACAAGAAAACAAAAAGGAAGAAATAGTAAGATTTGGTATGCTTAGTTTCTCATGTTGGCTTAACTTGGATAATGTTGGGAATTTTCCAGTACTTCAGAGCTCAGTAACATAAGTAATACAAAGAGCACCTCATTAAATACACAACACACAGATTCAATTATGTATGATTGCAATTTTTAATGATTTTTCATTCCACCCATCTCTGTAAGCTTTGTATTATATTTATCTTTTTTACAAGATTGGCTAAGCTATAATAAAGCTGCCAAAAGCCAGTTACCAATATTAGGGTAATACTGATACTTTGTAGCAGATGAATTAGAATAAAATAATTTCCATTTAGCCAAGGATTTCAGATGAAATAGGAGGTAGCATCATGACTAGATCTCTAAATAAAACCAGGTTGAGGTTGCTTTTCAGAAACTTGCTTAACTTTTTTCCCCCATAATTTCTTTATGGCACAGGAGTCCAGTGGTATTGGCTCCACCTGTAGAGGTAGGAGGTCCTATTGCTTTAAGGTGAATTTTTATGATCAGTTGAACAAATCACAGTCAGACTCTGTTAATCAATAACCTTTGCGTCACGAGCAACTTACAGTAAAGCTCCTGTTTTAACTCCCAGCTTTCAGTAACAGCATGTTTCTCTTCTAGCTTATTTGGCACTATTCATGTGTAGACTGAGATGTTGTGTTTTGTAGTCACTCTTGAAGATATAATTTACGTGAACATTTCCTGAAATGGCACAGACAACTTCAGTTTCATTAAGAAACGTTGGTATTACAAGGCAACTGGAATTTGTATACAAGTAACAGAGCAGGAAGGTTTGCAAAGAAACTTATCTTAATGAAGTAGTTTTGCCTTAGAAAAGTAGTTGTGTTTCCATAGGAAGAAGGAAAGAGTTTTGTCTTTATTTTCTTTATTCCACACAGAGAATTAGATATACAGACTGTGAAATAGTAAGCATGTCATGATGCAGCCTGACTGCATGAAACAGCTTATTACCAAATTTTATTTTGGACTTTATATATTTACTGAAATTAGCTACCATGTGACCTGCTCTCAGAAGCATTTCAGGGTAGTTTATAAAATAGAGAAAATTGTACAGTTGGTGTCATTTATATGAGACAATAAGCACTTCCAGTTTCTACTAGTTGTGGGTTTTGGGGGGGAAACATTTTAGTTTTGAGAAACCTTTTCCAGTATATCAAGTGAAAAAAGACATTTGGTCAGAAGAGAAGGCCATAAGTCCAGCTGACGCGCTAGCCTTGTCCAGTTTGGCCAAACAGCCAATTTGTTCCAGGATTCATGCAGAACAATTCTGAATCTTAGCTTTCCACAATGAGATTATTGGCTACATTTTAACTTCTTCCATGGAAGAATAACTTCCCAAACCAACCATTTTCTACAAGTCTGAATTTTATTTCCCAGTGATCCTTTCCTAGACTTTAGCAACCCCCAGAAAGTATTCCTAATGCAACCAAGATACTTGCAGTTTCAAGAGTATCACAGTGCAAAGCTATATTCTGTATCTAGATCAAAACAGCAGCATTTCAGACAACTCAGTTCTGAAATTCTGGGTCTACTTGTATGTCTAATATGAACTTCTGCCTTGTTTACATTAGCCTTCCTATTCTGGATTTTACAGAAGAAGGAAAGAAAGCAAAGGACCAAATGACTTGCTGCAGATTACACAGAGAAGTAAAATCAGCCATGACCAGAATCTCATTTGGTGCTGCATGTATTAGCTTAAATTAGATCTGCAGCATTATTTGCTCTGTTTTGTTGGACAGTATCGTAAGGGATTTGGCAGAAGATTTGTTTGTGTGACAGAGAGAAGAGTTATAAATAATAATGTTTTGTTCCTACAGGTGCTGGTTTACAAATAAAATTACTGCAGGAGAAACAGAGTCTGAAAATAATGTGCCATTTATCTGAGTTCAAAGTGTACTAATTTATAATGTTAAGGCAAGCCAGCATGCATTTTGAAACACTTCTCATAAGACTTTCAGTTACCCCAGACAACATGCATTGTCCATGTGGAGATGAATCACTGCTGTCCTTGAAAGCCTTGTACACTGGAGCTGCTGGAAAGCTGCACTGTCAGTCATCCTGAAGGGTGTGTTTCTATGAAGTACCCACCAATTACACTGGTCCCTCAGAAAACTTTCGTAAACTTCACAAACAGTGCTACCCTGTGGGCGACACTGCCACAAATTTCCCTTCTTTTGGTTTTGGTTATTTGGGATTGAAAAGTTTTCCTCCTTAGCAAGCAGAATAAGCTGTCTCACCAGGCTCTCCCAAAAACTGAGATCCTCCCTGCAGCCTCTGGCTGCAAAGCCTGATGCACACATGGGCTATTTTTCTAAGAGCTTTACAAGAAGTCTGAGGTTTTCTTTGAAAGAAATTCTGCACTTTGGGAGCTACTGTGAGGCATGAGAGTGTTTTGAGACTGGGAGGGACTGGTCTTCCTGGTGCATGTTTTACTCCTGATTCTAGCTCTCTGAGTGTCAGAGGTTTAAAACCAGGTAGCAGATAAACAGGGATTTATCCGGTCAATTACATCAAGAGAGAAAGAAGCAAATGAAATGTAGAAAATTTTAATAGCTATTTTTTTATTTAGTGAAATAAGCATGACTGAAATGAATAGGCTGGGCCAAACCTGAAGTGGGAACTTGACTCCACTGGTGATCTATGGTGGAATTTATATGGTTTTATCAGAAACAGATTTCTGTGGATGGAATCAAGCAGAGCAGGGGACAAAGGAGAAAGATTGTCTCTCTTAAAACTGTTTTGAGGTTGCTATCTGAGAGGTCTAGTAATTAAATATACATCTAAGTCAGGGCAGCTGTTTGTGTGTGGGTTTTCTCAGCTATGTGACTTAGCTACCGAGTCATGTTGTATTGCAAGATAACACAGTCACAGAAATAGTTTAAATTGCTTTATGTACAAAATCTTTGGTCAACCGTGTGACAGTGATGTCTCAGGGCAAATTGCAGCAAAGCCTATAAGAATGTTTTGCACATTATTTAAGATGTCATAAACAACATTTTTCTAGTTTTAGTGATACTGAGAAATCATAGTTATTCAAATAAGCCTTTACCTCTCTGGTGATAACAGACAGGTGATTAAGACACGGTTTGAAAATAATATGTCTCATAACCACTCAACAAGGATAATATTTTTTTCCTTTCAGTCGGCTATTGTGAAGCTTCATTATTGTTTATAATGAGGTTCATTATATTAGACTAGAAATTGAAACAGTAATTACTCAAGTCAGAATATCCTGACATGAGAAAATAACATTTTTCAAACTCCAATTAACTGAGCTGAATGAAGATTCAGAGCTACATACAGGTTATTATTAGTGACCTGTAGAAATGATAAATGTATAATTATTTCTAGAATATTTAAACCAGCAGTTACTTAAACCATTTAAGCAGTAGAAACATATTTAGGAATACTTTTAGTAGAATCAGTAAAAGAATGTATTTAAAACAGTAGGTTTTAAATGTGATGTAGGAACCTAGGAATTTGAAAACCAGCAAAATTCTGAGATTCTATTTTTTATGAACAATTTAAAAGTTGAGATTATAAAAATTGACTATTGAAGTAGCTACAGCAAATATAAATTTTTCACATGAGACAATGCACAGGTCGGCCATCATAATGATATTAAAATCAGAGGATAAATTAGAGATATTTAATAATCCCATACTTTACTGAACAAGGTACCTAAGAACAGATATCCAAATATTAAGCACTGCAGAATTGTTGTGGAAACCACTGCAAAAAAATACACACCTAAAGCTAACTGTAGCTCAACTGTTGTAATAGCAATCATAAAGGAGGAAACGGGAGGAGATGAAACAGAAAGATGGAAATACCCAGCACAAAGTTGGTTCCACAGTTCTGGTGGCTGTGGGTAATATGAACCCTTTAAATTCTCATTCTTTGCCTAATTTACATGAACTTATATCCAAACAATCATCCCAAATAAAAAACAAACAAACAAAAAACAAACAAAAACACCACCACCAAAAAAAACCCAACCCCCGAACCCCCTCAATCATTAAGTGGAATATTTTTTAATGAGCTTTGGGGAAATGAAACAAATCAATTTCTGAAAAACTGGCTGTGCACTTATTTGGAAAAGGAAAAGGGCTGTATTTCACTCTTCGGTGTACCAATGTAATTAATTAATCTAAGCAGAACAAAATGTGTCCAGGAATTTTATAATTGGATCTATGCCATCTGCAAAGTAATTCTCATCCCTCTGATGCTGTCTTCTCCTACAGGTTTATGGGCTAGAAATGGTATATGTGGGAGATATTAGTTGTTATCATAAAGTATTTGTCAATGCAATTCCAGATTTCGTTTTATAGAAGTGCACAAACTGTGGTAACATTTGAAGGATAATTGTTTAACCAGTCCTGTTCAGCTCCAAAGCTAGAATTCTTTGTATACAGGACTGGTTTACTAGAGAGCTTTGACTTCTGCTTCTCTGCTCTTAAATGTGGGGTGTAAAGCCCCTGAGGTCACTTCATTAGTCCATCATATGCAGGAGGTTACCCACGAGGGCTAATGGTTATCTTGGCAAAAGTATGTCTTGAAGCATCTCAGCAAGGACAAAGGGTTTCCTATTTTTTCAGTGATTGGCATAGAATATCAGGTACAATAGGAAGGGAGCAGAACATGAATTTCTCATTGTGTTAGAATTTCCTTTTTGAAACAAAATTTAATTATGAAGAAAGAACACCAAGACAATATGAATCTGTATCTAAAAAGAAATCTAGAAGTAATGATTCATACAACAGAACAGTCCCTCCAGCACATAATGGGTCTCTATTCCTCTTGTAAAAACTTATAAAATTTAATAAGATTTTTTATCAAATCTGACTTTTTTTGTGCTGATACAAACTATTTATACTAATATATTGCCGCCTTTGAGGGAATCAGTGCAAGAGCAAGACATGTCTATATAGAAGAAAATTATAAAAAGTTTTCTTATTGCAGTGTGTTAGGGTCTATATGAAATCAGCAAGTCATTAAAACTAAATGCATTTTCCTTGTTGCATTTCTATCTGAAAATGTGTATCATCTGGTTAATGAACTTCTGACCCTCAGTTTCAAGTCCTGTGTGTAGAGTCATTAGGTAACTAAATTCAAAAACTTTTGAGGATCCCCAAGTATATTTTTCCAGGAAAGGTGTAGGAAAGGTTGTGCATGTGTAAAACCAGCCCCAATCCTAAATTCATTGATACTGATTTCAGATTGGATCAAGATGACTTATATAGCAATTTCACTTGATTGGCATTGGAGAGTGGATTGAAGAATCCTTCTTAATGGAAATTCCTGCTTACCTTCTGACACTTAACCTCATTTTGCAGCCTTTTAGTTGCAATATACTCTGGTCCTGTGATCTTATTTGAACATCGAGCTCATTTTCAAAGCCGATAGATATGATTCAGTGCTACCCTTACTGTGATGTAATACTCCATAATACTGTTCTCTGAGATTGATTAGGAAAGTTAAGCAGATGCTTAAATAGGGACAACTTTGATAAGAAAACTGAGGATGTTTGAGACAGAGCAACACCTTTGATGCAGAGAGAGAAAAAATTCTTCAGTTAATGCCAAGTGAAAGCATGGGATCCCCATGACTCCAAAAAGTAAAAATACCCATATAAAGATGGATGTAAGGAAATTATTTGATAAAAAGCAACACAAATACATTTGGTTTTAGTTAAGAGACTAAACACTCACTCAGAATGTAGGGATTCTTTATTTAGCTCCCTTTTTTGCCCAAGAGAATTCACGTTTCCCACCACCCGAATATCTCACCTGGCAGAACAACCTGATTTGGTTTGCATGAACTGTTTGTTTTGCTGTTTCCCTTTGCACAAGATCTTTGCTGACAGGACTGGGTCTTGGGACTCCTATCCATCTGCTGAATGTCTGAAACACTACACACAGTCACGAATTGCCTCTTCTCTACATGTCAGTGAAACTTCAGATGTTTTGTGAAAGGTTAGGGAGCTTTATCAGCAAGACTGAGGTGTTTCTCCATCCGGAAATAACAATTAAGGACATGTGATGTGGAGAGTGGGAAACATGAGTTAAAGAGCCCTCAGTGCAAAAAGAGGGCAGTAGATCCTCAGCACTGAAAAGGAAATGTAAATCCTGCAATGCACTTCTGTCTGTTTGCTTTCTAGAAAACATTTTAATATAAAAGAATACAGTATGGACTAAAATGGTACTGTCAGTAAGGTCTGTAGATACAGTAAGAGGTATATGTCAACTAATCTGGATACTCATTTTTTCGTAATTAGTTATAGGTGAACACTATTTTTCTGTCTTCCTATGTATTTATTGGTTTGGTTCTTTTTAATCTTACAAGGGATGTCATTCTGCAATGCAAATAGTTTAGAATCCAGTTTCTCTTCACTGACCTTGATACTTACAAAACCTTAAAAATGTTTTATAGTTGGAAGAAGGGAAAGAGATTCATCTTATTGAAAACTTCCACAGCAAAGGGCTCCATGGCTTTGAGGTTTTGCACTTGCTACTGGAGGTATTAGATAGCCCATGCCTGGGCAGCCACCTGAGAAGCAGGAGGGTGAGAACAGGTTCTTATGATGTCCTTTAAGATGCCAGTTCAATATTCATAGCCTATATGGTTTGAAAGTTGGAGCTCGCTCCACTCAAAGGCTGTAACCAAAGAGATCAGCACAGTCTGCTGCAGGAGAAGGCCAAGGGAATACTCCCTCTGGAGAAGAGTTGATGGAGTTCCTATAATGAGGTGTACAGGACTATTGTCAGCATTATAAAGGCCCTAAAGTCCTTGCCAGTGGCATTTGAGGGATGGTCCAGGTTAGCTGAACAGCTGAACATTTAGGGTTAATTCCCAACTTCAGCTGAAGGCAATCATTCTGTGTAGGAGTTAATTGAACCCTGAAGACCCAGACAGGCATAATGAGGCTGGAGAGTGGGGAAATATTAGACCTTTGAGAGAATGAACATGAGTATGGATATGTTAAATGAAGTTGGGAAATGAGGGAGGAATTACCCCTTGTGTTTTGTTTTACTGCTTATTGAGGATAGATGAAACACTGTGAGAGAAGTTTACCACCCTGTTCCAGATTTGAATGTACTGAGAGACTCTGCAATCCAGCTAAACTTGAACCTTTTGGTTTTATTCTTTTTGCTGTGACCTTAGTTTAATAAAAGTTTGCTAAAGCTTGAAAAGCAAGTTGCTAATCTACGGGGTAACATCACCTCAAAGTCTGTGACATGCATCATGTGTCTATTTGAAAGGCTCTAATGAGGCCAAGGGAGCTTTGTTTTGAAATCTATGGGCATGACTGCTCTTGAAAAATTCAACTCTTTGCAAGGAAAATTGGGTCTCATTTGCACAAAGCGAAAACCTCTATTTTGCCTCTAGTCCCCATCTGCATTTTCTGGCTGAGTACTGCTGTGAAAGTGCTACAACTCTGGTCTGTTTTGTGGCTTGTTTTGTTACGCCTTTGGTGAGGTGGTGGTCAGGCTCATCTGATCACCTGTGCATGAGGCCTTGAAACCTTTTTTGAAGTTTCTTTAAAAGTAACTTATGATAACAAATCTGCTATGCTTGCAGAACAACTGCATTTTTTTCTAATACAAGTAAGTTTTATTGATCAGTACTCATACACCAAGTTTGGTAATCTGCTTTTCATATCTTGCTTCACAAGTTGTGCATTAATTTTTTTGTGAGAAATACAAAAGCAAGTTAAGTCCATAACAGTTCTCAAAACAGAACATAGAAATCATAATTTATAAGGTGACATTAAACATAATCAAAATATAAAATTCTGCTGCAGGCCTAATTTTATTTAAAATCAAGAAAAACATTTACTTTGGAACACATGCTATATTATACTTGTTTCAGAGCTTTTCAAGCTCTCTAGATGGAAAGATAGCAAATTGATGATGAAAGAAATCCCAAGAATTCCATGTATTAAAGCATCGGGTAGTTTTACTAACTATAATTTATTCTATTGTATCCTCTTTTTCTCAGTAATTCTTCCTAGTAGCAAAAAAACCCACTCTAAGTTACTACAATTCCATAGGCATCTGAATCAAAAGAGTAGTCAGCTAATGCATATCTGACTGACAGCCCCACAGGCCTGGTATGAGACTACATGGCTGTCTGCACTCTGTGTTTCTTCCCTTAAAAACACTTGTTCAGAGGGAGGATGTGACCCACAACAAGGAGTCAAGGAAAGCAACTGCTACAACCTGTAAAATATTCCCCCAGTTACACCCAGAGTACTGCTCTTTCCCTCTAAAGCCTAAGAGCAGGTGGCTCTCATCCAGGTGGCTCACATTACATGGGGCCATAAATTAGTGTGGGCTAGGGAGGTAGGGCTTTTTTCTACCTTTCTGGAAGTGGTTTCTGCTGCAGTTTGTGGTGCTCTAGTTTGGGGTGGCATTGCAGTACTCTAGGGAATAAACATTGCCTGGACAGTGGATACGGAAGTGCACCATCCCTGTGGCTCCTTGAGCTGCAGAACTGCTGCACCTTGACTGGAGAAGGTGGAAAACTGGCTTTGAGTGGCATCATTTCCTTACTGCCCATCAGGAGGGGGAAGAAGGGCACCTAGAAGCAGGAAGGTATGTGTTACCAGCCTGACTCGCTCATCTTGAAAAAAGCAGCAAACCTTGTGGAAAGTGTATCCCCTATAGGATCTGGCTTGCTATTTTTGTCTGGGCCCTCGTGCTATGCCTTGTAGGGTGGGAGCCTGCCTGTGTGGCATAGCAGGCATAACCTGTGAGCAGCCCATCCCAACCTTGTGCGTTTCTGTCCCACCAGTAGGCAGGAATTCTGGTTTGGGCATATAACTCTTCTTGGTGATATTGCTGTGGGAAGCTCTTGCTTGACCTCTGATATCCACTTTGGAAATAGTTGCTGTGTTGCAGCTGTCTCCCTGATAGTGGAAGTGGTAAATGGCTTGGTCCCTTGTGCAGCATAATTTTAACTTGTCCATTAAGTTGCTTTTTTATTTTTTTATTTTTTCCTAAAAGGAATATGAAATATGAGTTGTGGGTGGTATGCAGCTGTGCTGTGTAACCTGACTTTCTGTTCAATCTCGCAGCATGACAGGATTTTAGCTGTGGCCCAAGGTTTCTTCCCTTGGTTCTCCCCTGTGTCCTTGCCTTTGCTAATAGCAACTGGGGTGATGAGAGGCAATTCTTCCTGGAGTTGCACCATTGATAGATGCAGGCTGGACTACAGTCAAAAACCCCCTTTAATTCTTGCCTATTTCTTGAGCTCAAATATGAAAGTCTGTATCTCAGTCATATCATATACTTGCCTGCATAAATAGGCATCTACTGCAGTATTCATTTGGAAAAAGTAATGGAAATACAGCATGTCACACACTGAAAAAAACCCCAAAACCTACAAAAATTGTTACTTTCATCTGTTTAAAATTCAAAACACTGGAGAAATTCACTCATCTTTGGGTTTAGGTTTATTCTTTTTTTACAAGAAGAGGATACATAACACCTGCAGTGTTTAGTAGCTCTATTTTGCTTTCTCATCTTTAAGCTAAGGGCATCTTTAAAAATACAAGTGAAAACTGATTGAAGGAGAATAAATCATACTGCATATTTGCTTTTGGATTAGAAATTCTTGATTTCCTGTTTGCGTGCTTTCTGTTGTCTTTATTGATTTCAATGTTTGTTCTTTTGGAAAGGTAATAATTCCCTTTGAAATGACAGACACTTCATGTTGCAAAGCTCTTATAATACTAGGGGATTGGTGCTGTTTACATTGAATAGACTTAATTATTTTCCAGACTGTAGGTTCAATCCCTTGAAGAGGAATTCATGAATTTATATCACTATGGCTTCAGTTAGTGCTGCATTCACTCCAGTTCTTAGTAGGTGAGATTCTGATTTACTGAGTGAAAACCAAGCAGCATGTAGAAACCTCCAAAATACATTGTAAACAAACCACTCTGATGTCCTGGTCCTTTCCTCTCTTTGAGAATGTGGTTTTAACAGAAGGGCTCTCTGAATCTTTCCAATGGATATGTTTTGGTTTTGCACTGTTTCTTCAAATATTGGAATTGCTGAAAATGCATGTGTTTGTTGTGTGCAGGTTTGATGAGTATTTTTGTCTGAGTGGACATACCGAAAGAAAGTGGGCAGTTAGGGAATATAGCAGGCTCTATTTAAAGGTAATTTAAAAAGTTCATTGTATTGACACTTTGCCTTTTTCCCTGAGGTTGATTGAAAAACAGATCTTCTTTTAGGAACCCTGAAATTCAGTTATTTGATGTATTTAAACAGAGTGCATTTTTAGCAGGGTCTAACTTTGTCACAAATGAGCTAGTGCTTTGGTTTTCAGTCACCCAAAGTGTCTGTGTCACAGTTATTGGGTAAGTTACTGTGAGGTTTTCTATTACTTGATGTGTAATCTTATGTCACATTAATGTTAATCTTGTTTATTTACGCCTGAAGTATTGCTTCAGCCTTCTCTTTATATATTTCTAGACACTATTACCTTCTCTGCTATCATAATGTTGAATAGTCTATATTACAGACAGAAAATTAAGGAAGTAACTTTTTAGTTGTAATGTTTTAAAATTTTTTGAGTATTCTGTCACCAGAATATTGTTGTTCTAGATCTGAAATAATAACTTCATTATGTCACTAGGTTGATGATTTGGTTGTTCTTCTAAATGTAACTACTGACAGAAACACTGAACTCTGTCAAAGTAACCTGTTTCCTCAATGAAAGTAATGAATACTTAAATTTGTTCCTTGGGGACGATTCCCTCTATGTATGCTGGAGTAACACAGATGTTCCTACCATGTTTCAGTGCAGCCACATCCAGCCTAGTGAAATATAGCCTTGTTTCTTTATCATCCTATTGGCATTTCTGCCCATGGTCTGATTGAGGTAGCAAAGCTGTTCTTGCTTCTCTTAGGAAGTTCTTAAGCAGTTGGAGGGGTTAGGTTGCAGCTACCATCTCTCTCCCTTGTGCCCCAGGGGCCTTGCCATGTGCCCCACTGCTATGGCATTGAGGAGACAGGGAGTTTTATCTTGGTTCTTGGGGAGGAAAGGAGGGTATTTTGGGGTAGTTGTGTCTGAATGCACTGAGTGCAGCATGCAAGGTAAGGCTCAAACATTCTTCTCCCCCCACCTGAATTGTTTTATTGCCTTTGAATTAGTTTTCCTGATGATGAATTGTGGGCAATGTGACTGTCCTCTTCCCATCCACTCATTTTGGCTGCAGTAAATGTTCAAGCTGTGCTGCAGCTGCTGAGAAGCCTTGATCCAGCCTGACTGGAGCTGTTGTGTTGAGCTCTCCAATGTCTGACAGAAGTGGCTGTGTGCAGCAGACAAATGGAAGCCTCTTTGTTCAGCCAACGTGCTGCTGCTGCAACAGGAATAGGGCAGAGATAGGAGCGTGTCCTTGGTATCTCTGCTGTAGTGCACTGTGAGCTGCTCCTTGAAGAGCTATATAGTGTATATTGGGGAAAACAGTCTCTTCTGTGCTTAGATGATGTGATGATTTAAAGGTAAACTGGTAGAAGAAATGAATCCAACTCAAAAGAGATTATAAGTCAGAGTTACAATTTAATAAAAATATTACAATA
>JAWWLZ010000118.1:30327272-30409368 GCA_035041345.1 Poliocrania exsul
AACACAAAAGAGATTATAAGTCAGAGTTACAATTTAATAAAAATATTACAATAAATACAATGATACAAAGAGAAATTGGTTTTAACCCACAAAAACAAGAAGTATAAGCCAGCAACCTGGGGCACAAACAGAATGGTGTTCATTAGCCCCTGTGCTGAGCCCCATGTGGATCCCGTGAGTCCAAAGTAAAAGGGAAGGAGAAAAACCTGTTGGTGCAGATGATGTTGCAGTCTGGTTGAGAGTGGTGGTTGCAGTCATGTCGAGGTTCTGGTCATTCTCTGGATCTGGTGAGTGGTACCAGAAGTCCCCGTATCCCAAAATTGTATATGCTTAGGTTCAGATGGGAATGTCCAGTACCTCCCCTAGGGACAGGAGTTTGACAATGGGAGTGAGTCATGGGATATATTTGGAATCCTTGATGCCCCATTCGCAGACATGACCCTCAGGCTGGGTGTGAAGGTGCTAACACCTCCCTGGAGGGGAGTTATCACACCTGAGTCATTGGTATGAAGACCATGTCTCACAGGGTTCTCTAACACCCAGCTTGTAGCCTCAGGGGTGAGGTGTGCCCTGGGCAGCTGCTGCAAATGATCCTTTGGAAATCCTTAGAAATGACAGAGGAGTTGTAGAATACACAGTTTTGGTTACACCCACAGTAATAAACTGTTCCTGGTCACTCTAACTAGTACAGATGAAAACATGAAGTCACAAAATTTACTGTAGCCTTGTGTAGCAGGAAAGCTTTTGCTACAACTAATATTTAGTAAACATCTGTAACTGGTGTTTACCATTGTGTAATGTGGAATTACCATTTTACCACTTTAATGGGGAATATCCCAGAAGCTTCCACAGGAAATCGTGTAAGAGATTACTTGAATGAATGACTTTGATAGTATTTTTGCCACAACTGTCCCTTCATTTTTTATTAGGTAAGGGATATAGCAGATAAGGCTACCCTGTGTTTGGCAGCTGAACTCTGCTAGTGGTTAATATCTTGCATGGCAAGGAGACTAACAAGCTTTGGACATTAGGAAACAGGCAGCAAATCAGCTCAGGCTTTCCAGCTGTGCAGGCTTGCAGTGCAAACACGACGAAAACATCCAAATGGCTTGTGGAAAAATGAGTCACCACCTGGTTTGGTATAGGTTGTATTAAATTGTCTTGTAGAGCTTGGCTGCTGTGATGTCACTTGGTGCTGCCCTCAGTCTTCTGCACTGGCTTACCAGCCCAAGGCACACAGGCTATGAAGCCAGACCCAAGGTTGTACCTCAACTAAGCCGATGGCTCAGTGAAGGAACACAGTGGGGCACCTGCTGTGCTAGCCAATTAGCCTTCCTGGGGACATCAGCTAGCTTGTGTTTATACTGAAGAAAGTTAGTATAGTCCACATATCTGAACTAGTTTTTCTGTTTTCCAAGTAAATTCTTACAGTATTTAACTATCCAGTTATATTAAGAACTGATGTATAGAGGATATGCCAAGTATGTGCAGCCTTAATGCAGATAACTAACAAATGTGAGAAGTGTTTGTTTTACTACAGCTCCTTAGAGGCCTTCACCTGTTTTTTGTAGAAGCACCAGGCTGGCTTGTAATAGCTGTCTGTTGTACCCTTTAAACTGAAGGAATCCAATTACTATTGTTGCTTTCTAAGCATATTGATTTTAATGGTCAGTCTAGACCTTCTCATTAAATACAAATGAAGCCAGAGCATTGCAAAAGTTAAGAATTAATCTTCTCTCTAGTTTTGAGCATTCTGTATTTCAGGGGACTCAGCAGACATGGTTTAATTTGAAAATGTTAAGTTATGAGCTTTGCAGGGGTCAGATGTACACTGCTTTGATGCTGAATGTCTTACCTGCCACTGTTTCCTCTTGTGTACAACTTCACAACTAAACTAAGCATGTACTTCACAACTAAACTAAGCAAATTATTTTAGAAGGACTAGGGACACCTCTCTTATTGGCATAAACAACATTTCCTCTGTGCCTGGCACAATTATCAGTGTGTAGGTATTGTTTTGTTCCTCTTTCCACGTTCTGCAGAAGTGACAGTGAAACATCCAAATGCTAAGCTTGAAGTAGTTAATGCTGAGGCACTGAACAAAGACAGCTTCTGCTGAGGAAGTGTAGTCATCTTGTTTTAGGATTATGCATAAAGCATTTCAACATCTGCTCTCATGGAGAAAAAGTAGTGTGTGGGATTTTGTTTGTTTACTTGCTTTCAATCAGGAAGAGTAACTTTTGGGAAATTTAGTATAAAACTAAAAAGTATAGGCAACTTAGACTTCCTTCCGTGAATGATGTATGGATCCTGTGCAGTTTAAAACCTGCCCTACTTTTACTAGTTGTTTTTAGTATTTGACACATACCCATTCACTACAGATTTCATCCATCTAATATAAGCTTGTGTGCACAAATTATAGGAAACAATCATTCACAGCATGTTTCTGCCATATTTGGGATGGTATAGTGAGAGGTTGGAACTAATATGGGACTATGATCAGACTTTCTACTTCTCTTCCATAAGGCTGCATTTTTTGATAAATTAGAGTGGCTGTTCATGGATCTACATGTGATAATGGTGGTCTGGGATGTGCTCAGACCTCTCCACTTTGAGTTTTCTGTGTATGTGTTGCCTTCTGCCACTGTGTGTTGGCATCAGTGCTTTCTTTATCACAGGGGTAAACAATCCTTTAGCTGAAGCATCTGTTCCTGTCAGAATGATTTCTATGGTATTTTCCTTCTATTTATGCCAACCATTTGCTGTCAACTGATGTATTTTGAAGTGTTCTTTTAGTGTGCCTAGGTCTTTCTGTGTTTTGGATATTAAGAGTAATTTCGTCACAGAAAGGGTGATTAAACATTAGAATGGACTGCCCAGGGAGGTGGTAAAGTCACTGTGCCTGGAAATTTTAAGAAAAGACTGGATATGTCACTTAGTGTCATGGTCTAGTTGACAAGGTGGTGTGTCGGTCACAGGTTAGACTTGATCTCAGAGGTTTTTTCCAAGCTAAATGATTCTGTTCCTCCCAAATTTGCCTGCATGTTGCAGAGGACATTAAACGTGTTTATTCTATTTGTACAAATATTTAACAGAGTAAAGAGGTTAAAAGTTGGCTGCTTTCTTGAAATTTGTGTGTTACATACTGCAGGGTAGAGTTCTTTCTGCCCCAGGAGGTCTGTCCTCTTTGACTGCAGTATGTAGCTGGAACCATTGGAAAGGACCAAAGAAACTCCCGCTTTGTGCCTTAGGAAGTTGAAGGAGTCTGGAGGAAATGTTGCTAATGCTCTGCTCCTATTTTGTTCTTCTCTTAACTAACTCTTGGGGAAACTTCAGCATGCATTGTGTAGTCTAATTGATTTGGAGGTTAAGGGATGATCTGTGGCTTGGCCTCTTGTACTTGGGAATTCAAGGCTTTCCAGGAGTCCTTTAGCAGCCAAAAATGGCATCAGATAGATGATGCACTGAAATGAACAAATGTTCTCTAGCACAGCATCTGAAAGGGACAAGTGAGTGTTACAACTTCACTGCTGGCAGGGTTTTTTTTCCCCTCCCACTTTTACCAATGCTATTGACATTTCAGATACCTGATCTCTTCTCAGTGCTGGCACTTGGAGGATTTCACCCTCTAAAAAATGTTCCATGTAGCTCTTTGCCTGGGAGATACTGATCATGAAGCTTAAGTTTTGCTCATGTAGTGCTGCAGCTGAACAGAGTCAGCCTTGTCCCAAAAAGTTTTGTGCAAGGAAGGAGGCTTCACTTGAGTGAAGACTTGACTGAAATTTAGAAAAGGAAAACAAAACAAAAAAAACCAAGTTGGACAGATGGTGCTGGTCTGGCAGTCTGGCCAGCCTAATAATAGGTCATGTTTACGGTGCAGCAACCAGGAAGAGGCATTTAAATGCAAAGTTGGGACCTTGGGAATGCCTGTGAAGGACAGAGTATTTTTTTGCTGACTTCTATGTCAGCAGTACATCTTTTGGCCATTGGCCAGGCAGAAAGTTATCTAGCTGAAGCTTTGAGTGAAAAAGTGTGTGCAGGTGAACACATGAGTTTTGGCATGGGGTGATTATATTAAACTGAGCAGTGAAGTCATGAACCTGTAAGTGTGTTGAGCTACTGACAGAAAATAGTATTTCTTTGTGCCTCTTCCCTTTTGTGTATCAGATGGGGAAATAGTACTTTCCTTTTTCACAAAGCAGTAGACATGTAGGTTCTCAAAGTATTTTAAATGTAATTTATGCACAATGTTCTTGAGTTTTCTTCTTCAGAGCTAAACAGTGCTAAAAATCAAGGTGTGTGTTCTTGAGTTTTCTTCTTCAGAGCTAAACAGTGCTAAAAATCAAGGTGTGATATAATCACGTGCAGTCTTCTTGTATCTTCTCTGTGACCATGTGTCTGTTTCATAAAGGTCTCTTTGTTCTGTAAAATGAGTGTGGTTTGTGCTCCGAATTTGTTGCACTTGGTCCTGTCTCTGTCCTCACAGCTGTTGGCACTATGAGGCTGTTGGGGAGAGAGCCTGTTCATTAAGTTACAGTAACTATGTCTTGTGTTGTTGCAGGGGAAGAGTGAGGGACAGAACATAAGAGCCAGGGAGTATGTAATAGCCAGGTACTGTAGCTTCTGATTTCAGTTACATGTCTGTTGTGTGATTGACATCACTCCCACTGCACTTTGTTGGTGAGCCATGAGTAAAGGCACTAATAGAGATATTTAATTGCTCAATCTGTAAAGCAGATGAAGCTGCATAATTGGTGTTACGAGCTGTTACTTTAGTGTTGTCACAGATGTCAAGGAAAGTGTTCATAATCTAATGCAGAATTAAAAGACTGAGTTCTTGCAGCAGTATCTGAATGCATAGTTCTATTTGTGGCTCTGGTTAAGGTCTGATTTTTTTTTTTTACCCCTTTATTATGGTTAGTGAATTTGAATCTCCTAATCCTCTTTAGCGTTTGGACTTACAGAGCAGCTTATTCATGTTACAGTTTGGGGGAGCTGAGATGGGACTGGAGGAAGAACACTTGCTTGAATATTCCTTTGTAGACTGGCAGAAGAATTTTCATTTTTCACTAAAGATTGCTCTGAATTTGTACAGCACTGCTTATGGTAATAAGCTGTGGCTTTTGGGGCATGGAATAGAAGGAAAATGTACTCTGTGTATTGACTATTTTTTTCCAAAATGACACTTTGTAGAGCAGTGAATTATTTAACCATAAAGCTCTTTGGACCATGACAATAAAGTTGCCTGAAGAAGTTAACATCCATGTTTTGACCTCAGGTTGAGAATTCAAATCAACATCTGCATAAATCATGGTCTGCAGTTGGGACACGTGGTGCAATGTGTCATGCTTGTAATATAGTAAGGCTGTAGTAGGCTGTGAGAGCAGAAGGAGGAAATGGCATCTGAATAGACAGACTTTACTACAGATTTCACTGAGATAAAATAAAAAAAGTATTACTTATCACTTCCTTTAAAGACTGCAATAATATCGGGCTTGGTAAACCTTAGATATCCTTCTGGTAGCTGTGCTTTTTGTCAAGAAACCAACGTTTTGAATTGTGCATAAAAACTGCCTCGTTTTCTTATTGCCTCCTCCAGCCCCCATTCAGCCGAGGCTCCCTTCTCCCGTCCCGGGCACACCTCCGGGTTCCTCGAAGGGCTCCGCTGGCCGGGGGTGCTCCCGGTGGGGCCGGGGCTGGCGCGGGGGGACCGCGCTGCCGTTGCCATGGCAGCGCCCGCCGCCGCCGCAGCATCCTTGGGCTCAACTTTCCCGCTGGCTGCTTAAAAGCGAGCCAAGGCGGTGGCGGCAGCCGAGACGGACGGGACGGGGCGGCGGTGAGGATCCGTCGCTGGCTGCAGAGCGGCGGCCGCTGCCTGGTCCTGCCCCCGCGCCTGCGGAGCGCCCCGCCCGCGGCTCCCCTGGGCGCGCTGGGCAGGCGTGGAGCCATATTGCCGAGCGGGTGGGCGGAGGGTCCCGGGCCGGCTCCGCAGGGTGTCCCGTCACCCGCTGACACCTTCGTTTCTCCTCTCCCGCTTGCATCGCCGGCTGGTGTGCTCTCCTTCTGCTTGATCCCGTCTTCTGGAACGCATCGCCCAGCATGCCGATCGCTCACTTGCTGGAGCTATGGAAAGGGATAGAGGTGGAGCCCATGGAGACGGAGGTGAGCGGCAGCGGCTGGAGAGGCGTGCGGCAGCGCTGATGCTGCCGGCCCCCCTCTCCCTCCGGGGGAACCACCTCGGTGCTGTCCGAAACCTCGCGAAGTGGGGTGTAATGAGAATCCCTCGCCCTGTCCGCTGCCTGCTGAGAGCGGGGAGCGAGGCGAGGTTCGGCTCGGGAACCCGTTGCCCCGCTCTCGGAGCGGCGGCCGCGCAGCCCGGGCGATGCGGGATGTCCTGTCTTGTCCTCCTGCCCGGCACCGGGATCGGGGCGAAACGTGCCCCGAGGTACTAGGGTGACCGAAAAGGAAAGAGCGTACGCAACAGATGGAAGCCTGCAAAGCAGGCTGAATCGGACTCATATTTAATGTGTAAATGTGAGCCTGTGATCTGCAGTTTTGAGGCTTGCATAAGTCCGTAGACCTCACTTGGGTTCTGATTACCCATATACCCATTACCTCTAAGCACAAGACTGTGCTTTCAGGATCGTACTGAAAACACAGTGCTGTGCTAACTACCTGGATGCTGTGTTGTATGCACTCACTATTTGTCTTGTAGCGTTTTTATTACCTGCAATTTAAGATGACCTCGTGTCAAGAAAGGTATTATTCAAGCTCAAGAGGTGTTTTGGCAGTGCTCTCAGGCACATGCTGTGATTCTTGAGGTTCTGTGCAGAGACAGGAGCTGGACTCAATGATCCTTGTGGATATCTTCCATCTCAGTTTATCCTATGATTTTTATACAGTAATGGGACAAATGGATTCCTGAGTAGAGCAACAAAAACAAAGTATTTCAAGTCAATTGTTTGCAACACAGGATGCATATTTGCAACAGGTGGTAGAAATTAATGGGTGAAACTTGTTAGGTGTGTGGGGTTTGTGTTTATTTAACACCTCACCCTGTTCTTTGATTGAAGTACTGTAAAAGGGGGTTGGTGAGAGGGACAGAGGGAGTGTAACTCAACCAATCAGGTTATTGGGCATACAAAACACTTATCTTAAAAAATGAGTTGCTGAACTGTCAGGAAGGTTTCATGCAAGATACTAATTTATACATGCAAACAATACAGCAGAAGTGATACTGTGAAGTATTATCCCAGCACAGCTCACTCTGGAGTCCCTAAGTGAAGAGTAAGTTGTGAGGGGCTTGCAGAGATTTAAACCATGCAATTCACTTCTGAATGCTGACACGTGTTGCCCTTTGTGTGATGCAGGGATTCTGAGTACTAATAAACAGATTATAGCTGGGGAAAATAGTGTTATTGTTCCTGATTTTGTTTGAAAAGCTGACACCTTGTTAAATCACTTTTGCAATGAGAAGACTTGTATATCTATGCTTATGGTGAACAGTTTTCTGCTGAACATCATAGAAATTGTGCTCCCTTCCAAGTCTCCCTTTCCATTGACCGCAGTATTCAAAGCGCATATGTGTTTGTTCTTTTTCTTCTTCCTTCCCTTCCTCCTAAAATCAGTTTGTTTTGTATGTGCCTAGTGGTTTTCTTTCTGGCCCAGCCAGAAAGCACTTCAGTCATTGCTCTGTTTGCTTTTTCTGCTATCAATTTCTGCAAAAACTTCCCTAGATTATAGGGTAAGTCTTGCACTAAAGCCCAATGTACATTGCTAGGAACACCATCTTTGTATTGTCACCTCTTTTGTTGGTAGAGGACTATTTAGACCTTTCTTCCAGAGGAAACTATGTGCATCTCCTTACCAAGTGTAACTGCCTCAATTGCAATGCTAGTTAATCAGAGGTTTGGGTTTGTAGATTAAGGTGGCACTTCTGTTTGTTTGTTTGTTTCCTGCTTGAAACAGCTACACTGCTCTATTACTCTTGCAGAGATTTCAATTGCAAAATGTTTACAGAGGGTAAGGAATTGCAGGCATAAACTCCTGTGGTTTAGATGAGAACAACAGATAAAGCACCGTTTATTAGCTCTATTTATTGCTCTCTCTAAGCACATTAAAGATGTGCTATAATTTAGAACAGATTTGGATCATGCTGTAGATAGAATTTCTAAAGTACCATTTGCTCAAATCTAGTAAAGGTACATAGAAATTAATTTAATTTCTTGTGGGCTCTTCTCCATGAAGCACTTTCAAATAGTAGAAACATTTACTCTTTAATGAGCTAAATGCAGCTTAAACACTAGTGGTTGGACTGATTCAAAGGAGCTGTCATGGTCTCTGAATCTGTTTGGGATAAAATGTTTTCATGATTGTCTGCAAGTTGTTCTTTTTCACAGAAGCTTTTCATAGTTAGTAGACAAGAAGGGAGACAGTTTGATTCTTTGATGCATATGGACGTCTTTCTCCTTCCCTTCCTTAATGCCAAAAAGCCTTTTAAAACAGATGCATTTATGAGTGCTTGTGCATGACTCAGGTGAATGACTTGCAGATATTAAAGACAGCTTTTATAGTAAATCAATCACTTGATAAGGAAGAGTGCATGGAGGGCATGTTCTATATTATGTTTGTATAAGGGAAGATTACAGTGAAATCCTGCTTCCTTCACCTGTTGACTCAGGAGGTCATTAATTGTGTTTGACAAGTAAGCAAGAAAATTGGGAAATTTGCTAGCTCTAGAATTTCTTTGTGAGTAGGCAAAGTTATCAATCCCACTCAAACTGGATGGATGGAGTAGTGAATTACAGCCTTGGGAATATTTTTGTGAGGAAGGGCTGTGGGATCGAGCTTTATGTAATCTTTCTACCTATTTTCCGAAGAGTTAATCACTTAATAGATTTCAGCTGAGCACAATTGTGAAATAGAAGTTGAGAGTTTAGAAGATCTTTTCCTGTATATACATATATTCTCTCTTCTCAGCAAGAAATGCAGTTTCAATTCTCTAGGGTTTTTTAAATGAATAATCCTGTTTTGTTCTTTATTCATTCTATGGCGAATGTGTACTTAACTATTTCTCAGCAATTGTAATAGTGCCAGAGTTCTCTTGCTTTCTCCTCCTAGAATTTTATATATCTTGGTGAAAGCAGGTCTCCATGGACTCAAAGGTTAATTTACCTGTGCTAAGTGTGAAGAATTGAACTTGCCTGCTGTAGTAGTATAAACTGAAAACTACTTAACTGCCTAAAACTAAACCGACCTGTGCTAGATCTTGGCTTGGAATTGCCTTTCTTGATAACATATATTTACATGACTTTTCCTCTCTTGTCTCCTCTCTGTTCACTAGAGTGTGGTGGAAGATGCTGCCCCAGATGAAGAACCTATAAAAGAGGTAAATCTGCTCATTCATGGATCACACAAATACTAAGAAATTATTATAATATCTTCTTCTGCCATGTTGGAAACAAAATGCCTTTGATACTGTTTCTCCACGTGGTTCTAGCTGTAAGGATGTGAAGCCAACCCGTTTTTGATCTCTTACTACAAGGTCAAGTGGAGGGGAAAAAAAAAGTTCATCCAGAGGTTAGGGAATTCCAGGTGTTTTACAGGTGTTGTCTGTGTACTTTTTCCAAGCAACAGCATGCAACTTCTTGAGGCATATGGTTTTCCTGAAGAGAAGATTTTGTAATGACCTCAGAGTAGCTGTCATATTAACAATATTTGTGTACTGTAAATTTTTCCTGTTAAATTAATTCCAAAGACTATTAAATACAAGTCATTACTTTTTGTCCACCAGGCTGGCTCTTCACCAAAGCAAGACTGAGCTAATACTTTGCTTCAAGTTAACCTATTGTTTATATTTTTGTAACATTGCACTGCTGCATTAACGAAAAAACCCCCAAACAAACCCAAACCTACAGGAAAAGGTAAGTCTTGCCTCTGTTTTAATGCCCAGTAGAAGTGATAGAAGGTGGTATGAAGATACAAAGCAGGTGAGAATATATCAACATTCACCATTATGATTAGTTGAGGGCAAAGCTGGACTGTAAAACTGTCTGCCAATGGCCCCAGGTGTGTTAGTGCTGCTGGTTTGTGTAGAGTAAACCAAGGTGTGCTTGAAAGATAGTCATTTGCTGATGTGAAAAGTGAGGAAGACTGTATCACTTTAAGATTGAAGGGAATCTGCAAAGATGTTTGCCTAAGAAACCACCTTTTGAAGATAACTTTTCAGTATCTCTTACTCCTGAAAATACAAAACTTACCTTTGATGTTTGGTTTCCAGTGCAAGAGTATGTTTGTTACTTTCTACTATGCTAAAGGCATAGTTATAACTCTCTAATGACAGAAAGGAGGAATAAGTCTTAGCTTGGATTTCTGAAGTGAATGCAAGTTCCAAATGGAATTCTTCCCCTCCTTTTCCATTTCTTAAGAAAAAGCACTAAATTACTCTTCAAAAAGCTCGGGGATTAAATTAAGTGTGGGTAACTTGGCTCATCACTTTTTTTTGAGGGTATGCGTGAAGATCAAATTTCTGGTTTATAGGGTTTAGGAGGACTTTTTTGAAGATAGCCTTCATTTCCCAAATTAATTTAAGCCTAGTTAATTTTCATTAGGGATGCTTCTTATAATTCTGAAACTTTCAGTTTGACAGGAAAAAATGGCATGTAATACCTACTTGTAAAGAAACTTTAATCCTGTGTTCTCCTTTTCTGCTATAAGTATTACAGTTTACAATTTGATATCTGTAATGGTGGTTTTTTCTGGTGTCTACTTCTCAGCAAGGCAATTGCAGTGCCTGTATGACAGGCACAAGCATGTACTTATATCTGATAGAAAAGCCTGCTGTACTTGTGCATTATAAAACATGTACACAGTGACCACTAACAAATTACTGACAATGAAATATCACTGTCCAATGTAAAAGTACCCTCATCCTTCATTTAACTTTTCATGTGTCTTCATCATGCTACTACAGAAAAATGCAACAGGAAAGTCTGACTTTTCCCCTTACTCTGCTGCTGTCATGCTATTTCAGCCTTTCACTGGCTTAGTCTGTAAGCCTTTTTCATTTTTATGTGTCCTATTATAGTGGTATTGCAAGAAAGAACAGTCTACTGTTCTAGTGACTGATAGCTGTACTGTGCACAAAGTAATTTTTTTATTTTTTGAGATTTTGGAGCATGACTTGAGGAGTGAATTTAACTCATGTAATGTAATGGCTCACATCTGCTTGAAGTATGTTCTTGTAAATAATCTGCTTCAGGCTATGTGGACCTTCTGCTTTCTCTTATCCTGTGTAAAGTATGGAAAAATAAGATAGTGGTAAAATGCATTATGAAAACTACACTTTTCATTTTTTCCAAGGTCTGATCTTCCTGTTGATGTACAAGTTCTTTAAGTTTCTTGGGGGCATAAATTAATGGGGTTGTTTGATACAGCAGGTGTTTCTGAGGCACATCTTGGACCTAGACTGTTGTGTCTCAGCTCTGCTGTAGGGTTGTCACCTATATTACTCAGAGTTGCTATTATCAGGATTGTTCCCTAGGAGAGGGAACGTCCCAAAACTGTGGACCCAGTTTGTTCTGCCACAAAGGCAAGCAGATTAGTGGATGAAAAATTTCCTCAAGAGGATTTCAAACTCCTGCAGCAGTTCTTGCTTAGACTTGTGGGATGTGGTTTTTCCTTAAGTGGTTGTTTTTGGCAAACTGGCCTTTTCTTGATAGAGAAGGGTGATTTTGTCCACCTGTGTTCATTAGAGGCCCAGACATAGTTAAGGGTAATGTGCCTTGCGGTCTAGTATCAAAGTGTTGATATTCTATCTGAACTTTGCTGAAGGTGCAGTTGGCAGCAAAATTCCTTGTCATGACTTCCTAAAATAATGAGAATATATGCAATACAGCCCAAAGTACTTTGAAATTACAGCATTCAAAAGCTAGCTTATAATATTGCTTTGAGCAGTCTTACCATTTCAAGGGATTAGTATGCTCTAATTCAAACATTGCATGATGTCCCTGGGAAAGTAGAGGAGATATGCAGTGGAAATTATGATATGCAAACAGAATTGCATGGCAAAACTGAAAATGGCAGGACCTAGGGCTTACTATTACCTCTTGTACAGTTTCCAAAGACACATATAACTTCTGCTGATACTATGTACACTGGTGCAAATGTGAATAATAAAATTAGAGGTAACAAAGGTGGATGTTCTGTATATAGTCTTATGGCAAAACACATTGCAGGCTCTACTACTGTCTATAGAAGATATGAATTTATTGGATCTTCAGTGAAAGATCAAGTTTTTATAACTAATGGCAGTTGAACAGCTCATGTGTTACCAGTTAGGAACTGAATTAAGACTATGTTGAATAATCACAGCCAGGAAAGCACAAAATCTGCATATCAGTGAAAACTTTGTTTGCGCTAGTGCTAATGGTATCAAGGCAGTAAGTTCTCATGGCAACGTAGAGAGCTGCTGTTGGAAGGCACCTCTGGAGATGCTCTAGTCTGATCTTACGTGCCTTGAATGGACTCTACAAGCTCTCTAGGATCCTGTCTTTTCTCACAGTAGGAACAAAAAAAAAATTCTCAAGTTTAAATAAAATTACCTGTGCTTTTGTTTGTATCCACTGCCTCTTGTCACCTCACTGGATACCATTGCGAAGAGTCTGGCTCTGTCATCTTTACTTCCACCAGGTATTTATACATTTTAATAAGATACATTCTCCATTCCTTCCCTGTCCCCAGCATTGTCATCTTCTGGGGGAACAATTCCAGCTTTCTCATAATCTTTTTTTTTTTTTTTTAATTAGGTCATATCCTCTCAATCATTGATCATTTTTGTGGCCCCCTTCACTGGGCCTGCTCTGGTATATTCATGTCTCTTTTGAACTGAGTAAACCCCGAGCAGGACATCACTCTAAATGTCTCAGCAGTGCTGAGAGGAAGGGAAGGATTGTCTCACTAGACCTACTGGAGGCACCTTTTCTAATACAACCCAGGGTGTTCTCAATCTTCTTTGCCAACTGGCTCACACGGAACTTGTCCACCAAGATGCCCAGGTCCTTTCTTGCAAAGATTACTTCCAGCTGTGTTGCCATCAGCCTGTAGCAGTGCATAGGGTTATCTTTGCTAGTTACAGAACCTTGCATGTTCCCTTGCCAAGCTTCAAGATAATACTGTTGGCCGATTTTTTTCAGTCAGTAGAGGTCTCTGTCTGGTGGCATCAGCTGCTATTGCCTGTTTTGTAACATCTACAAACTTGCAGAGGGTGTACTCTGCCGAATTGTCCAAATCATTAATGATGTTGAACACTACTGGACCCAGTATTGACTCCTGGGGTATGCTGCCAGTGACTGACCTCCAGCTGAACTTTGTGCTAATCATAGCCCTCTAGGTATTGTGGTTTGTTTTTTCATCCATCTTACTGTTTACTTATCTACTTCAATTCTTTATCATATGGGAGACAATGTCAAAAGCCTTAAGTAAAACCCTATGCACTCATCCACCAAAATGGTCATCTCTTCATAGAAAGCTACCGGGTTGTTTAAGCACAATCTTCCTCTTCACAAATCTATGCTGACTACTCCAAATAATTTTCTTGTCATGTATGTTTGTGAATTCCTTCCAGAATGATTGGATTCATCACCCTTTCAGGTACTGAGGTGAGGCTGAGTGGCTTGCAATTTGCTGGATCTTCTTTCTTCAAGATAGGAACTACATCCTTTCTTACAGCTCTCAAGAAGCTTTCCTAGTTGCTGTGAGTCTTCAGAGTATTGAGAGGGCCACACAATGATAATGACCAGTTCCCTTAGCACTCATGGATATATCTCATCAGGTCCTGCAGACTTCAATTTTTTTTTTCGGGGCGGGGGGGGAGGGGTGGGCAGTGGGGTAGGGTGTGGCAATATATCCAGTTTGTTTAAATGCTACATAACCTGCCCTTCATCCACCAAGGCCAGATCTTTCTTTCCCAGCTCTTTCATGGGCTTGGGAGTCCTAAAGGCCCAATATTACCAGTAAAAAACAAGGTGAAGAAAGCACTGGGTACCTTGGCATCTTTTATCCTTTGTCACCATCTCCTCTTCCCTATTCAGTAGCAGGACCAGAGCTATTCCTTTTGCAGCTAATATACCTGTAGCAGTGCAGCTTGTTACCCTCTGTCTGTCACAAGATTCAATTGCACATGGGCTTTGGCTTTCTTGACACCATCACTACAAGCTTAATAGTCTTCATGTTCCTCCTGGACACCTTTCTGTTTCCTCCATTTATATATACACCTTTTTCATGTCTGAGTTTTGTCAGATGCTCCTTGTTCATCCATGCAGGCCTTTGGCTGCCTTTGTGTGATTTTCTGTTGACCAGGGTGGCCAAATCCTGAGCTTGGATAAGGTGATCCTTGAAAATTATACAGCTCTCCTTGACCCCTCTTCCTTCCAGGGTCATCTACAGAAGGATTCATCCAAGCAGATGCCTAAAGAGGACAAAATCTGCTCTACTGAAGTCTGGGATTGTGATCTTGGGTTTTGCTTTGCTCTTTTGTCTAGGGATCTTGTGTTTCTCCTTGTTATGGTAACTGCAATTAAAACTGCCATTGAACTTCAATCTTGACCAGTTCTTTCTTGTTTGTAGGGATCAGGTCCAGCAGAACAACTTCCCTCATTGACTTGTTGATAACTTGTGTCAGGAAGTGCATTCATCAATCCAGAAATCTCTTGGATTGCTTTTGCACTTTCCAAAGATACCAGATTCTTTGAGGATTAGGGTCTGTGCACATAAGTCTTCTTCCTGCTGTCTAAAGAAGCCTGCTGTTTCTTCCTGGTCAGGTTGTCTGTAGTAGGTAACTACCCCAGCACTGAGACACATCTCTGCTATTGTAATGTTGAACATGTTACAGCCTCTTTCAAATGTGCTGGAGTTGTATTCGACTACAGAGACAATGGGGATTTTTTCTAGGCTGGTTGTTGTAATCTTCACTGGGATTATGTCAAAACAACTAAACTGGTGCACGCAAGTACTAAAATTACTGGTATTTCTCTTGCTAAAAAATATAATTGAACACTCTGGTTTGCTGTTAAGAGTTTTTTTTTGTTGCAAAATTGGAGAGAGGTTTGTTGTGTTTTTTTTTTTTTCCCAGTAGTAGCTGGTGAACTTTTCCTTGTTTCTCCTACTTCAATTAAAGGTCTGAATACACCTGGTAGGAATTTTTCAATCCATTATAAAGCTAAATATGTGTTGGGGATGACTTTTAATAGTAATCATAATTGACTGCATAGTGCAGGAAAAAAAATCTATATCTCAGTGGTTGATCTTGCAGAATGCAGGTTAGTATGTGTTTTGAGGGCCCTCCAAAAAGAACAATTTCAGTTTTCTGTTTTTTTGTGAGTTGTGTGTTTTAGTTGTTGGGAATGATCACAGAACACAAGTTTCTCCTGGGACAGGAGGCTTTTAAAGATAATGATTGAAGTTTCTTAGTAATTTGGATTCATGTCCATGTGTTTACACATACATACACAAAAATCTGTATCTTGTTAAAAAACTTGGACAATAGAAGCAGCTTGCCCTTTCAGAGGAAAACAAATAGCTTATCGTCAAATGAGTGCAGAATAGTATAATTCTGTAATATGATATAAAACCTCTTGAGGAGGGAAGCCTAGTCCAGGTTGATAGATGACAACTTTTACTTAACATGTTGCTTTTTTTCCTTCCTCAAAAAAACTCCAAACACTCAGAATTAAGGAAAATGTTTAATTTAATGAAAAATTGTTTTCTTATCAATTAATTCATTATAATTACAAAATGGAGGTACCTGTAAGTTCAGGTATTGGTAAAACATCTTTCTAAAATAGGTTTGTAGGTATCTCTATCTGGGATGACTTGTTTTTGTCTATAGTAGTATATACTGAGTGAGTTCAAATGCAGGCTCTTATCTGATTACCAGAAAGCTATGGCCTTGCATAGATTCTTACAAAATTACACTGGTGATATATTTAAGAAACAAGTTATTTCTCCTTCACACAGTTCTTTGAGCATGTGGTGTAGACAATGTAAGCTGTTTTACTTTACTTAAATCTTTCCCTTAACACCCAAAACCAAACAAAAAACCCTCAAGTTTTTACATCTTATGAAGGATTTTGTAGGCAATAACTTTGTAAATTGCCTTTTAGAAACTGGGTTTTTTTAACATATTTTGGGAATTAATCTGTAGTGCCTATCTTCTAACAGTTTTTAAAAGTAAGTAACAGCAATTTTTTTGGAAATGAAATTGACCAACCAACCAACAGAATATTGGTTTCTATTTAACTTCATAAAAATAGTGTGTAAAAATGTGTGTCCTAGATGGAGATGTAGACTTATTCTGTCACTGACTTAGTTTGGCTAAAATGTGAGTGGGGACAGCTGCGGTCATGGAATGAATGAAGTGTCTCCTCTTCCTCTTGCACCCCAGAGCCTGTGTTCAGAATCCCAGCACTGGACGGGAAGCTAACAGGACAACAGCTGCACTACTCTTATCAAAATAGGATTTTTGTTACTTCTGATTCTTTCTAAGAGTTGACTTCTTGGTGTCACTGTCCTTCTCAACTGAGTTAGGACAGACATAGGGGAGGTATCAATATAAAAAGAAAACCTGGTATTTTTTTCTCTTTAATATTTTTTTATTCTCCTCTCCCTTGTACATTTCATACAGCAAATAGAGACAGCAAATTTCAAGTTCTCAGGGCTAAGCAGTGACATTTGAACTTTAATGTTTATCTTTAATGATATCCCATTCATGTTAAACTTTGTTTTGTTTTTCAGCTATTTTTATTTGTCTCCATTACTTTTTTGAATTACTGCTTTCACACAGTGTGCTGTTGAGGCTCAGATGCATTAGAGACAAGATAATAGCATTTTAAAAACAACTTCTGATTATGTCTGTGAACCTTTTTCAAGATTTCTCAACCCCTCTTTCTGCAACTGTTGCTCACTGCTGATATCTATTGTGAATGACAACCTGCATTGAAAACCATTCTCTCCACAGCTGAAGGGCTGACAGATTTTGTTTCTCAGAAACCTTAGTTTTTAAGAACCAAAAAAGAACTCCATTTCCCTATCTATTGAGATCCTAAATGAGGAAGTGATGGCATTTTAGCTGGTAGAGAAGATCACTGATGTTTATAGTGGCAGAGCATCCTTTACCTGAGAATAGCTGATACTCATTCCCACCAAAGCGTAACTTCTAAATGTTTTGGCCCTGGTCTTCTTGAACCTCTGTTGAATCAGGACTTTGTTCTGATGATGATTTCACCTCTGTTTCTGTTGCTCCAAGAACCTATGACATAGTGGGGTGATGCAGCCTGCAGAGCTCAGGGACAATGCATGGAGGAGTGTGTGTTTTGTTGGTGTGGTTTTGGTTGTGTGTTGGATTTTTAAGTTTGCTGTGTTTAGCTGTAGAATAAGCAGCTAACCAACCAAATTTTTTCTTAGGTGGACACTAAATTACAACTCTGATTAAATCAATCAGGCAGGCTCTTGGATGCACAGCAACTATATTGTGTTTGGAAGCTTTTAAAAACAACTTCGTAGACTGTGCTGCAGCAGTCACTACTGAGAATCTCATGCTGAGTTGGGAAAAGAGGTTCTGACAGCACATGAAAAAAGGAAAATGCTTCACAGAATTCGACTGCTTGATTTTGAACAGGAGTTATTATTTAAGACAAATTAAAGTTCATCTGGGGAAAACCATTCTGACATGAAAATGATCTGGTACCACAATAGTAATTGGTGTGCTTTGAGTGAATGTGTCATAAGGAGAGATGAGTCATTTGGCAGTCCCTATAGTCAAGGATAAATTGTTTCTGTGGTGAGTATGGTGCCTCCTAGAGAGCTGTGTTTTTCTTTTTTTTTTTTTAAAGGAAACAAACTACAATTTATACATAGACAGTTACAACTCTAGGGTGAGAAAATCCATTTTTCGTCATTACAATGAGTTGAAAGTCAATTGTTTTCCTCCTGCCCCCCTGTACCCCCACCTGATTACTCTAATTTTCTTGCTATCTCTATGATTTGTTCTCTCCTAAGAGCATAGTGGTTTGTGTTGAAATGAGAGTTTTCTTTGAAACCTCTTCTCCCCTTTCCTGCTACTTCTGAGGTTTGTAAATAACTTTCACCAAACGAAAAGTCACGTGACAAAAAAGAAAAAGTCTTCCTCTGATTGCTTTCTTCCAAAGATTTGATGGGAAAAAGCAGAATGTAGCTATAAATTGTGATAGGATGAGTTTTAAGAGATGCCGGAAAGTGAAACAGACACACTGCTGAAAGGTTAATAAACAGTATATTTTTTATTACCAGAGACTGCTAAGTGACAGAAGTTTTAAGACGAAAAAAGGACGAGAGAGAGAAAAGGAAGGAAACCCAAAAGCAATAAGCCCAAGCGTGCAAGCACCCCCACTCACCAAGGGGAATTGCATACGCTAAGTTGTCTTATCAACCTACACATTCAGATTCTCCAGAGAAAGAGGCAGAGAGACCAAGATGTGCTAACTGGCTCACTGCAATAAAAGTTATTTGAAAATACAAGTTTTTCTCGTGTGGCAAGCAAGCAAAAAAGCACCAGTCATCTGCCCTGAAAATACAGGTGGCCAGTGACGTCTGACTGGGCAGGTGTGGCCAGTACTGCTCAGTCTGAGGTCACTAGCTCCACCTTCTTCTCTTTGTGCATGTGCATGGGCACTGGAATTTCCCTGAGCATGCGCATAATCGCTTGGGGGTCTCTAATGAATTCGGTCTGGGGGCAGCCTTCCTCCCCTTTCTCATCACTTTCTCCTCCAAATAACCTCTAAATGCAACTAGCGAATCAGAGGAGACCACTTATTTTTAGTTTAGAGGGAGCTCTGTCTTCAAGGGTGAAGTTACTCCTTTATCAATGCTTGTTACTGGTAACATGGCAGGGAAAGAATAAACTTTGTCCAGATGGCTGGCCAAAAACACAGACCAAAACGTCAACAGTTTTAATTTCTGACACAAATAATAATAAAATACAATTAAAAAAAAAGAAAATAATTTTAAAATATATTCTCAAATGGGCATGATTAGGCACAGAAGAATTATGTTGATATTGTGGATAATATTAAGTTTCTGTTTCTAGGCAGTTATGTGTTTTAGGGTATAATTTATTTTATCCAATACTTTACTGTTTTCCTTTTTGACTAGAAAGGGAGCCTTTTGTAATAAATTAGTCTGGCTGAATTCAAACCAATGAGCTAAACTTGCAGAAGTTCTGTTTATAGAAGGTGTGATCAGTATATGTGCATATTTATTACACTCAGGATTTCACGAAGAAATTTACAAGTGATATGTGAAATATGCAGTGTGTGGTTTTTATTGCTGCTCTGAATACATCTGAGAAGTCAAAGAAGGCAAATTACCTCTTTTTAAGCACCTGGGTGCTTTAAAACTACCCCATTCTTTGTCTGATTTGGCCAGTTGTTTCTGATAGGTGGTCAGAAAAGTCATGTTGTATACCACCTCTATGGAAGACAGAGGGTTGCATCAGCATCAGAGAAGTGTGGGGCTGAATATAAAGATCTGATGTCTAAGTTTGCAGATGGGTGTTTGTACAGTATTGTCTCTGTGAAGCTAACTGTAGGTTCCCAGCTGTTCAAAACTTCGATCCAGCATCTATGTAAAATTTCTGGCATTTCTTGAAATTTAGGTATCCTGGTCAAATGACCTTTTTTTGATTATATGAAGTTAAAACCTTAGGTCTTCTAAAAATTTCAATTCTGGGTGTAAGGCACTTTGTAAATGGCAAATTCTGCCCCTGCTCAGACCTGTCTCATCGAAAGTAAATGTGGATTTCCTGATTGTTATTTTTGTCTTTATTTTGTAACTGTTTTCTCTCCTTTTTAATTGCTGTGTTTGTGTGAAGTCTGTAATCAGACTGATTATTAGGTTTATTTAGTGTGGTCTAGAATTCTTCCTTCTGAGAATAAAATTCAAACAAAAGAAAAAGAAAGGGAAAGCATAGTGTGTACTAACTGGCATTCACATATTTGATGGGAGATAGAAATATAGTCTATCCCTTTCATTAATGTATTTTGTTATTTGTGGTGCTCTGAGTTTTGAGTGTGGTGTTTAGGCATATTTATTAATATTTAGAAATTTGGATAAGTAGTCTGATCCTCTTGTACACTGTAGTAGCTACAGTTCTCATCTCCAGTAACTGAGTACTGAGGGGTCCTCAACATTTTCTAATTTGAAACTTTATATTGCTAGTCCGATTCTCAGTTCTCACCTGTGGGGAAAATGTAATACTAATATATTTGGTAATACCTCTTATGGAAGTAAACATGCCAAACAATAAGTAATATAGTATTGGTAAAGTTTGTGCATGAGACTGTTATTTGAATGGATTGCTTCCTAGTTTGTATCATCTCCTGCATTTTCCTATAAAAAGTATTTTATTCCGATAAACAGTCTTGAGAGAGACTTTTGTACAGTGTATATTACACCAGCTTTTAACATGATTTGCTTTATTAATCTATTTTTGAAGAAAACAAAGGGTTGTGAGTCACTCTTCCCATAAAGGAAGCTGATACAACAGAATGAAATTGTGTATGTAGTGTTTTTGGTTATGTCTGTGAGCCTTCTCTCAATGTCTGTCATCTGAAAGCTGTTTCTGACTTACACAGAAGTGTACCTGTGAATTTTTTTACATCCTGTAGTGTGCCTGAGGGCTGTTTTATAGACTAGCCCTGGTGGCTAAAGATACTGAGCATCGTGCTTAAAATGCTGAAGCAGTGGTCTTGAAAGCTCCTCTGAGCACTCTGCCCAGCTGAATAGGGAGGGAATGGTGAGGGTGGATTGGGGGTGTGTGTGTGTGTGTGGTGTTGTGCACACGCGCACACACACTTATTTATGATTTTAGCTAAAAAGTCTTTGAAATACTTGGTCTCTTAATCTCCTTTCAGGTCATTTTGGGAGGCTCCTTAGAAGGAAAACAGTAACAGTAGAAGGAGGACCAAGTTCCATTCCTAAAATCAGAGTTAGAGCAAGGTGATGCTTAGTAATTCCCAGCCTTCTAATTGCAGTGTTCTTGACTGCACCTGACACAAAGGGCCTCAGAGGTGAGGTCTTTTTACAGTCCCTGTGGTGCTGAGCGAGGTCAGGGCCTATCCCAGCAGGGCTGTGTGCTGGTTGCTGTGCCTGATGTTTTTGGGAGCTCCTTCTCAAACAACTGTCTAGGTTCTTCACAGATGCCTAAATGAGCTCTTGCCCTGTTAGCAACCACATACTTGGGGAAGATAATGTCAAATCTGAATACCTAAGACTGATACATATAATGCTGTTAACTTCTAGAAGAAAACCAAACAATTACCCATTTCCTTGAAATTTGGTGGATTAGATGCACAAGGCACATTTGTTCCAAAGAATTGAGTCAGAAGACCTGTCAGGGCTGGAGATGGTGGTTTTTTCTGGGTTTATTTCTATGTCTGATTACTTTATCCTTGTGAATTTTGTGGTGTCTGTTTTCCTAGCTTGGTGTATGGTTTTATTACACTTTGGGGAGGGGAAGGTAGCCCTGAAATGCCAGACCACATGCCTCTGGTTTCAGAGAGATTTCTTCTGGAAATGGTGTATGAGAAGCAATCTTATACAGGTATGTTTCCTTGAGTGACAGTCTTGTTGAGTGAACAGGAGATTAACATAGATTACTTAGATCTGAATAGTATTTGTCAGTTTGTAGTGTCTAGTTTGTTTACTTCTGTTAACAGGCAAATTAAGTGATCAAATCCTATAAACATCTGAATCCAGAATCCAACAAATAGTTAAGCAGTAAACCACAATGCTAAAAAATATGACTTGATACCCAGGCTGGATGCATATCTCATGCAAGATCTCATGGTCTATGTAAAGGTGAATGAAAAGGTGTGACAAAGGTGAGCTTTCCCTTATTTACTGGTTTAAATCAGGCTTGTGGTAGGGTTGCATGAAGAGTTTTACTGTCTGATATCTCAGTGCTGGTAGCTGTGCTGAGGAGTTTGGCATTTTCAGATTAATAGTGTGGGGAGGATTAATCTTGCCTTCTACAGAGCAGGTGTGTCCATCTCAAGCCTCAAGTGCATTAGTGGGACAGACCTTGAAAGTCAGAGTAGCATCTGCCACAAATGCTTTTCTTCAGAGCAACATGTTTAACACCTAGTGCTCTTTGACTAGAGGAGGGCAGTAACAGCATCTGGTAGGATATTTCATAATGGTTTCAAGTTGATAAAGGAAGCAACTCCAAGCATGCCTGTGAAAGAGCTGTGTACTACTGTAATGGGGACCTCTAATCTTCTTGTACCTTTGTTCTGCAGAATGTATGCCCTTAGTTGTACAGCTCTGTGCTGGTTGAAATAACAGTGATAGATCCTGACTCTGTGTTAAGGTTGTGTTTTTGATGTGTGCTTTGAAAGAGAAGTAGAAAACCTTTGCTTTGGAGGTTGTCATCCAGTAGATAAAAAATGCTGGTCTCTGAAGTAAATGAAGCTGCTGTCTGTATTGCGCTGGCAGGGGAAGAGTGTTGTAATTCTGTCTGCAAGGCAGCTGTGTGAAATGGAGCTATATAGTACCAGCTGAGTGATAGAAACAGACGCACAAGATGCAGGAGCTGTGTTTGGACACCATGTGAGCAATGTAGAGGCTGGTGTTGTCAGTAGCAGGGCTTGAGTTTCTGAGCCACTGATCCCCCATAAAACAAAACAAAAAACCCCCACCCAAAAATGTGAAAAAAACCCCAAAAAGTGACTGTTTATCTCTAGTGGCAATGCACTCCATTCTCTGGTGCTATTAAGAGATTTTGACAGTTTTTGGTCATGTGCAGCAGTACAGAAGGATGTTGGCTAAGGACAAAGGCTGTAGAGCTACTTGCCTCTTTGCTAAACACCACTTGGTTGTATTGGGAAGAAGGATGCAGTACTATGCTTCAGACTTCTTGTCATTTCCATTTCTTGATGATCCATACCTTGTGACAGCACAGTCTCACTTGCAGAGCAATGGAAACGAAATAAAAACAATGCGAGAAAATTTAGTTCTTTACCCTACCAACAGATTTAAATGTTGCCTTTTACCATGCCAGCCTTGTCACTTGAGCATGGGTGCAAATAGCAAGTGGCATTATTTCAGGTTGCATCTTCTGGTGTTTAACAGTACCCCTGAACTCAAGGTCCCCTTGTCTAACATGGAAAGCTAGTCACCCTGTGTGTCAGCACACTGAGGCTGGAGAGGGTACACTAACAGTGATGTGAGTGTGTAGGAACTTGATTTGTTGTAAGCTACTTCCAGTGTTTCGAATTGTAAGAGTGCGAAGGACAATGACTGTACTTGTGTTTCCTTGTGGCAAACTAGTGGTGCATATATGTTTTTCATGTGCTTTTTTTTTTTAGGGCATGATGGGAGGTGATTTAAAGCACAACGTTGTGAATGTTCTGTGGGTCTTTTAAAACTAAAAGTCTGTTATATGTTTTTTCTATGGTCTTGAGATGTTAGAGCTTTCTTCTTGGTGTTCTTATTTAGTTTAGCTAATTGTTGTCAGCAGTGGGAGTGGGCAACCCATGGATAACAGGATAATATATACATTTGCATAATATTTTTTATTTAAATATCCGGACTATGTTGTGCAATTTCGATCTCTTTTACTAGTAATTTAATTCAGTATTGCAGCTTAGGGTATATTTCTTCTTAAATAAAGAAGCTCAGGATGCTGCTGTGTGTAGTATGGAAAGTAATAACATGGCAACCACCAAATAAATACAGTGGTGTGCAAAATGATGACACAAAAGTTGTAGTAATGACATCATTACCACTACCTCTTGCTGGTAACCTTTGTCTGTGATACTCCATCCATTGCTGGAAGAAGAGCTTTGTAGAAGACACTAAAGGGGGAGGGCAGTAGATGAGTGTTGCAGTGTCAGTTAACGACATAGTGAGGATTGGCAAAGGGCTTGATGGCAATGCCTTACCTGGGACTGGTTAGTATAGCACAGTGCTTCAAGTCTCGACAGTGCTCCTTCCCCTCCCCTTTGCTTCCTATCCATATTACGCTTGCATGTGTTTTCTTCTGGATCCCTGTTGTACTAAGTAATTGTTCAGCTCCCAGAGTAAGCAGTTGGGTTTGTATTGCTTTGAGTTTGCTCCTATGATCGAGCTTTCATGATTCATGCTCTTGCTTGCCAACTGGAGTTAGCGTAAGGCTTAATTAAATGTGTAAAACATTCTGAACATACTGAGTCATTTTCCTGAAATATGGTTTGTCATGCTGCATGTAGCTGGCAGCCTTGCACACCTTTTTGGTTCTCAGAGCTAGCTTTGGATAAATAATTGACTTTGGGCAGGCTGTCGGGTATTTGGTGTACATACTGTCAGCCTTGAAGTATCTGTGTAGAAAGAATATTTAATAATTTAAAAATATTGTTACACCTCGATCCTCATTTTGATTTCTCTAACTCTTTAGTTCTATGTCTTATTTTGAGGGAAAAACCAAGATGTTTACCAAAAAGCAGAGGAGAGGATACCTCCACAATAATCACTTCACTCTTTATTAAATTTAAGAAAAGGAACTTTAATTAGAAAATGGATATAAGAAGGATAACTATTCTTAACTACTATATGCATACATATAACTGTAAACAGACCAGAGCAAACTACTCCCCCAACACCACAAGTAAAAACAAACAAACAAAACCAAAAGAGAACAACCCCCAAACTGGTGAGTTCCTCCTGAAGAAGTTATATTTATGGGCAATGTCAGTGTCACATCTTAGCTGGCTGCAGGGTGAGTTCTCAATCTTTTTCCAGTGAGGCAGACAAGCGGTGAGCACTCAGATGAATTCTGTCTCTCTCTCTGTGTCCTTTGTCCCAAATGAAGAAGGAAACTGGGAGTGGAGAGCCGCAGCATGTCCCGGAAAGCAGCTGTGACTTCTCTCGTCCGTGATGCTGCCAGCGACGGTGAGGCCGGAGTGGTGGCTGGGGCCCCAGTGCCAAAACCGGGAGAAACAGCAGTGGCAAGAAGAAACTAGCTTACTCCACAGTAGCAGCGAGGAGCAGAAGAGAAAGGTTTCTCTCCAACAGCTGGCACACGCAGCTCCAACCTCCCCCAGAGCTGTGTGAATGTCCCCAAGAACAAAAGAGACAGTCTGCCCCCCACCCAAATGATCAAGATGGAATCTATAGCAGTTACCTACTTCTTTTGTTACCTAATGGCATGGGCAGTTAGTGGCAGGGAGAAAATTTACATTATCATTCCAAACTACAACATTCTACAGTAAACTCACTTGTAAATGTAGCTTTAAAAATCTGGATATTTTAAGCCGTAACTGTGATAAAGAATGCAAAACTGTCTAGAATGTCTGTATTGGGAGAAAAGAAATTTTAAGTTCAGCTTCTGCATAGAATAACTGTTTATTTCTTCACTTGATGATTCACTGTTGTGACTGATTAAATCCATACAAAATTATCCTTCTTTATTCTTGTTCTTACCCAGTCCTACTAGTTTTGGGGTTTAACAGTTCTCACGAGTTGCTCTATCAGTTTTGAGAGAAAATTTGACCAAGCTTCTTTGATAAACCTGAAATATGCATTTAGTTCCAAAAGTTTAAGTCTGGCAACATACTGTAGGGAGAGAGCTGAGTTTTCCATCGTTAGCTTTTCTAACAGTATAGATGCTAATTATTTGTACATTGGGTTGTTATTACAGATACAAAGTGATTTGGTGTGGCAACTCATTGCTTCTTTTACCCATGAAATGTTTTGTCTTTGAACCAGAGTTCACTTTCCGGAGTATCTAGAGCTGTGGAAAGTGCTTGCTACAAGTTTGAAATGGCGACTTCATCAGTTTGTCAGGTTTAGTGCTGGGACTGTGGTGGTTCTTGCAAGGTGTTGTAAGGACATAGGCACAGGATGTGTTTTAAACTCTGACTCATATCCCAGCCACTGTGCATGTAGTTAAAGACCTCCGGCTATTACTGAATGAGTTGAAGTAGACTTAAAACCCATGCTTTCCACGTTCTTTTTATGCTATTATGTGCGAGCTGTCCTTTTTTTTCTTCTTAGTGTCCTGGATGTGGTACCTGTTCTTTAAATATTACTGTAAGTCTTTGCCTTCAAGGCATTACAACTCCTTAATTGTATTTTAGTTAGTACCTCGGCGGCCTTGAAAAGTGCATTGCAAGCATAGTTAGAGACAACAAATGGCCCAAACAAGTGTTACCATCTGGTGACTTAAACAACTGTGAACTCTTGTGTGAACACTTAAAAAACAGTGAACACTTGTAAGCTTCTTTTCCACTGGCTTTTCTTATGACTCAGTTATGAATGTCAGGTAAAGATGCTTCTGGGTTTGCCAAGCTAACTTCTTTGCTGTAGAACATTAAGGGAGAAAGCTTGTTGTCCTATATCAATCTTAAGGGTCTCCTCTTAAATTTGATAATTTATGCCTGGCACAGTAATCCTGGCTCTTGTTGAAGGTCTTAGACTTCAATTTTATTGCTAGAAAGCCAGCTATACACTTACTTACATCTCAGTCTAGCAAGAAAAGCATGTGTGCAGAGCAGACGCTTCCAATGTACTTATCCAGGCAAACCTGAACAGAGAATCTTCTCATTGAGAAAATGTACAGTTTCTCAGCTGTACTGCTGGGATGAGATGAGGTCCTGGGAGAGAAATGTATTATTAAAATACAGTTTTCCTAGCTCTCTCTTTGTGCTTGTTTTTTCTTCTTTAACTAATGTAAATGGAACCTGCAGGAACAGTTGCAAGAGCTCCTTTTTATAAGATGAAGGAGCTGTGTGTCCCTGTCTGCCAGCTGGGGGAAGCTTTTAATGACACCCTAAGTGCTATACAAGGCAGATGCTGACAGCAGGAGGAACAGAGTAGGTCTCTTTTCTCTAGCTGTCTGGAAACAATGGCTTATGTGATTCTGAAGAGGAAATGTAACTTGGATCAGGGTTCCTTTCATGATATAATATACCTTGGAAGATGAGGAGCACCTACAAATCTTCTTCAGCAGAGAGTACAGGTGCTGGATGCCTCCTCTGTGGCAGTTGCAGGATGATTATTATTTGAATTTGTCTGCAGCTGACAGAAAGAACTTGGGCCTTGTCTCTCCTTATCACAGTAGACAGAGAAAACCCCTGAGGTTTTGTGCTTTTCATTTTCTGCCAGAGTATCTGGAGATGTCTTAGAAAAGTTGGGTAGCTCTTCCTGCACTGCTTCTTTTAACTCTTATTTCTTCTGCAGTTACACTTGGGCATGAAGTAATGTCCATATAGACTGGTGATCATTTTAATTCAGTGTCGCTAACTTGCATTGTTACAACTCACTTTCATCTCTCTGTAACTTAAAGTAAGGTTATGTAATAAATATTGGTATTTTTTTCCTGTTGGGCTTTTCACAGCTGAACAAGATAAATGTTTTCAAAAACATAATGAAAACCGAGGTTTCACCTGCCCTCATGACTCTAAAGGCCATATGAAAGACTGGAAGATGTGCTTGTGAAGTTGGGAATGTATAGTTTTTTGTACCAAAGTCTCCTTGCTTATGGTCTCATCAACAGCTAAACACTTGAACCTTTAAGTATCTGATCTAGGAACTGTTTCTGGGCTTGAATAGCAGATTTTCTGATGAAACTTATGGCAGAAGACTTTATGTGCACTGCAACTTATTAGGGGAGAGATGGCTTCCTCTCTAAGAAGAAAGAAGGCTTGCCTTGGGGCCCAAGGTTTTTACATGTAGATTTGAAGAACAATAATCTTTGCCACCTCGTTGTAAAAGTATTATCCTTATGAGGCTAGGTAAAAGTAAAGAATTTGGATGGTTATGCAGAGTGAGATAACTGCTCCTCTGGGCACCCAAATGTATCTGCATGTTACATATAGCAAGTTATTATAACAAAATTATATCTTCAAGACTGAAAGGAGTAACTGAATTGCTTCTCCTTCTTTCTGAAACATTTTTACATCATATATGGCAGCATAAATACAAGACTAAATCTGTAGAGTAGAAGCAAAAGAGCTTGCTGGATGACTTTTCCAGTTCTTACAACAAAGCAGATACGGGAGATGATGCTCAACTTTCCTCACTGCTTGAAGATATGGAAAGGGCATAACTCACTTGCGAAGAGAGTGTCTTGAAGTGGCTGACTGCTCTTGGCTGCTGTGATGCAGTTCAGCCTGTGTGAATTAGCAGAAATATCCAGTGATTGAAGATGGTACCAGCTGTATACAGGAGTGTTCTGATACATTCACTTGTGTCTGGGTGTTTTTTCCTTCCTCTACTCTGGCTTTCTTATTAATTTGAAGAAGTCAGCTTAAATATGAAAGTAGCCTAAACTGTGGAGGTTTGTATGCTCATGGGGCAAATTGGATTAAATAATTTCTTCATGTGTTGCTGTGGCACAACATAGAATTTCACAGGGCAACCAGACGTAGTTCTTGATGGGTAGATGTGACTTTTGCTTAAGCAAAGAAGATATTTAATTAATGTTTGAGTATTAGCCCAATGAGATGAATTCAGACATACTCAGATCAATGACCTTCTTAGCATAACATAATGCCTGGAAACACCCATAGGCAAAAGAGGCAACTGAAGCAAAAAGTCTTGGCACCTCCATCTGAGGTATGGGAAGTGTTGCCTCTCCTGTACTGTTTATATTAGTCACAAACATCTTAAGCGACTGGGGTGTGGGTTTTTTTTCTTTTCCTTTTCTTTTTTTTTTTTTTTTTTTTTTTTTTGGTGGGGGGAAGGGGTGGGTGGGTGGAAATGACTCAGGAAGACAATGTACACTTAATGTCTTTTTTTTTTTAATAGATTAGACTTGTGGAGTGCACACTGATATAATTTGAGATAATATGATGTACATTTCTCAGCAGGTGCTGCTCTGCAGTTGGTTGTGATATTTCTGCAGCTGTGGGATAGAAAGCTTTAGTATTAGGAATGATGTGATGACAGCATGAGCTTTAGCTAATGTGTGTACTCAGTGTCTGAAGACCCTAACCCATACTACTTACAATATATTGCTATATTTTCTTGAACTGAAGACTGAAGCTAGCAAATAAATTGCAGTCACATCTCCTAACTGTAGTGTGGACACGCCTGCAGTCTGTTGCCATGGGGACAAAGATAAGTCTAATTTTAAAGAATTGTGCTGAAAACTACTGCACCCTGAGACTGCATGACCTGTAAGCAAGCAGTTTTGCAGCAGTCTTGCTGAATGATATCAAGGTTGATTGACTCTATTAGGTCTTTAGGCTGTTCCTACGGTAGCAACATCTGCAGTCATACTGATAGTTTCAGTATTCATGCTATTGGGTTGTCCTACCTTTAGTTAGGCTTGAAAAAGGAGTAGGTAGGAGTAGACCTCTGTTCTCAAAGATTTTGTGCATGTTAATAAATGAGCAGAGATGGGAGACTCAAACCAGTACCCTACAAAGGGATTAAAAAGCAGAACTGTACTTGCCCACAAGTCAATGTGTACTATTCAGTGCAGGCTAGGAAATGTGTGTTATGTCCCTGTCTAAAAAGGGAAGAGGAGGAAAGAATTTCAAGAAACAATAGTCATAGATGTGTTGAGAAACAGGCTCTCTTAGTTCTCCTTCTTGCAGAGCAACTTTGACTTGCCTTTCTTAATGGGAAAATTTAAAAAGTACAGAAAAAGTACAGAAAAAAGTACGGAAGTCTGTCAGCATCTTTATTTCCTTGCAGAAACCAGATTGCACCTATTACAACTACATGTTGACCTGCTTTTTAACCTTCCTTGGATCTAGTTACAAAACTAGCTCAGCTTTGATGGAGAACACACTTTAAAGGCAAAACATGACATTTCTTAATTTTTGTCTATGAAACACTACCAGTTCTTATTCTTGTTCGCCAAGTGCTGTAGTGTGACCCTTAATAGTGTAAGAGGAAAACGCAGTGCTTTGGGAATACCTGTTCTCTGTGTGTGCTTGTACTAACTGAACCCTGCTGTACCAGGGCAGGACTGACACCTAGTGCGGGCCGGTAGAACTGAACATATTTGGCTGATGAAGTTCCTGCCAAGCTCAGTAAAACTTAGTTTAAACTTTGGATATAGCAAATATTTTGATTTGTAAGTTTTGGTTTAGACATCTAACAGCTCACTTGTTCCCTTGCTCATCTTTCTAGCAGCTAGCAGAGATGCTTATGTAGTGAACAACTATGGGAGCTGAAAAGTGTGGTCCCTTGTTACTTGTGATAACTCTTCTACAGCTGGCTGATGTTAATCTGTCAAAGACACATTTCTGCATTACATAAGAGTAATTCACCATATTTTCTACATATGGAACTGTAGAAATGTAGAAACACGCCTCAGTCTTGTTACTGTCATACTTGGGGCATTGAAAATGATGTTTGTACTTCTGAGACTAATGCAATACTGTGCCTTTTAAAAAGTGGTAACTCTTGAGTATCTCATCCTCTTGAAGGGTCTTGCAGAGTTCAAACAAATCCAAAAAGCAGGCTGGAACTTATCCATGGCAGCTAAGTATTTCTAGTCTTGAGTTGAAGGTATTGCAGAACTTCCAGATACATTATTTTATATTCATGTTTTAAACTACTTAGTGTCTTGTATTGTTATACCCTAACAAACTGGATGCAGTGCCAATCTGTTGCAGATGGTAACACTAAGTTCCATCATAGAGGTGAAGTATCTTAGCTATAGTTATTTATTGTAGCAAGATTTAATCTTAATTCTCTGCATAGCCATACTCCAGCCAAGAACTAAAAGAAACAGCTCTCTCTTCCTCCAAATCCTGCCTTGAAACATACCCCAGCCCGTAATTAATGATCTCATTTCTGCCGCAGAGTCTGAATCAAACCTAACTTTGGACTGGCTTCTTTAAGCATCTGGTTGGTCTAGATGACCTCTAGTGATGGCTTCCAACATAAATGATTTTAAGAATCAGATTTTTAGCCTCTACTTTCCCCTTGCTCTTGCTTTGAAGAGTGAGAAAGGGTTATTTCTGTGTTTTTTATATCTTAGCCTGATGTTTGAATGGAAGGTCTAAGGTGGGTGCTGATTGTTTCTTAACCAAATAAATAACCACATTGTAAACTCCAATGTTTGGAACATTATCACTGTGATGTTGCAGACCACAGTAACTGTGATGCAACATAGGGACCTGACAGGGAGGCTGGCACTAGGGAACCTGTGTACAGCTTCCAGTTTAACTTTGACAGGGTTGCTTGTTTGGAAGGCTCTGTGTGACTGGCTGATACATAGTAGTCTGAGTGTCATAGAGCTCCATTCAACTCAATCTAAAGCCCAGTTGCAATGAGGCATTTTGATATTTGTGGTTTATGGGTTGATTTTAACTTTGCAATTTTCTTAGTTTCAGCGATTCCCTTTTGTTAGATCTACAGCACCTTATCTTAAGGAGCAGCAGCAGTGCCACAAAGGGTACTTACTATGAAGTTTTGAGCATGTTTATTTCCATGAGATGGGCCTCTTAGGAAGAAATGCATTGGGGGCAGGGACTTCTCACATCCTCTCATGTGTCTCTGCCAACAAGCCACCTCAGAGGTGCCCCTGTGCTGCAACAAGAGCCTCGATTTGCAGTGCATATCTGTAACCTATAACGAGCCCTATAGGAGTTACGGAGTAATGAGTAAACTTGTTAAGCTTGCAGTAACTTTGTCCAACGCTAGAGGTCTGTCTTGTTTGGGAAAAGGATTTTTATCAATTGAGCATGAATCATTTTCTGAGAATCTGAGTAGCTCTTCAGTCATTTTTAGGGTGGAATTTTCTTTTTGTTTCTTTGAATACCAGTTTAGACTTTTTTAAATGATAATACCTGTCCCGAAAGTGACGTATGCACTAAAGTGAATCATACTTGCCAGTAGCAGGGAAACTGGCAGTCACTGAGCTGGTGAGAGAAGCTGTAACTGAAAGCTGAAGCCTGTCCCTCCTCCCCAGACCTGGTAGCTGAGAACAAAGTTAGAAACCACTGACAGAATTTTAGAAGTGGGAAATGAGTTTTTAGAAGCTGGGAAGTGAGCTTGTCCTTCTCTTGAAGTTTTCAAGTCAGAACTGAATTCCTTTCCAGAAAAAAAAGCTTTAGCCAAACCCCAATTATTTGGCTTCAGATAGGCACAAGTGGATGAAAGTTCATGGCTAATTTTAGACAGGAATTGTTATATTAGATGAACATAGTTTTTTCTTCTAATTTTATTTCAAAAAATTACAAAGCGTCTGCCAGAATTTTTTTATCTTTCAACCCAAATCATCTCTAAGTATTCTCCATATCAAATTAACTGTTACATCCATAAATGGAAGGACTGTACAGTTTGGAAATGCTTCCACAAGCTCCTAAAAGCACAGGTCTTCAGTGTGGATTTTCTATTACTTAAGACGCAAACCTTCTCTAGTTCATCATTACCTTTCAAGGTATGCAATCTTTTCACCTTTAACCCCTTTCTTGTACTGTTCTTGCATGACATTTTCCTTTAGGGTGTGGTACTGTTTTCATTGAGCCATTGGAAACTTATATTTCATTTTGTTGAAGTTGATTGACTTCTGCCCAAACACATAATTTACCATTTATGAGTCAGAACAATGATAGTTCCTGCTAATCATCCTGCAAGTAAAACATCCTACAGCTTGGCTAACTACACAATGTACAGATGGTTCTCTTGCTTCCTCCATCCAAACTTAATGCAAATTTGCTGATAATCAATATAAATTTCAAAATCCTGTTTTCATATTCCTTCTTAATTTTGCAGATAAGCATTGGAGAGGGAATTCATGGACTGCTCTGTTGCATCACAGATCAGTTTTACTAAGTCTTAATGCTAGTTCTTTATGTCCTTGTCCATAGAGAAATTTTGAAAGGTTAATACAATGTGAAATTCTGCATAAATTTAATGTCTGAAAATATATCACATTTAGCAGAAGGTTAATGTGTTTTTTTTTGTTTAATTTTATTTATTTTCCTATTCAGTGAAAATACAGTCCTGCATTAGCTAAGCCTTAAATGGATCTTGTAGTTGCCTAAATCAAGCTACAGCTTTTTTTTTTTCTTTTGCTCTTTTCTTGACCTTTTTTTTATGTTGCAAATATAACTTTAGAATCATCCAGTATTGACAATGCTTTTGCTGCCAGTTGCTTTTAAAGTTCTGGATCCCCTGCCACACCTGTGAAAGATGATACTCCTGTGAGAAGCTGGACATTTTTCAAGCATTAATCCCCTAGCACATTGTTTTCAAGTGACTTTGTTTATTTGGCAGAGTTTGCTTTACTGTAGGCTATGATCAACTGCAGAAATTACTGGAACTATAACAAAGAGTATAATTATACTGGTTTCCTTGAGAAGATAACAGACAATAGCAAGATGGATTTTTTTTTTAAATCTCTGAGAAAAAAAAAACTTGTATGTTGTCATTGTGACATGATATTCTAGATTCCTGTTTTTGGTTCATCCACATAATGACTCAATAGAAGAATAATAGTATTTGAATCAGGAGATGAAAAAGCATCAAAGGTGAAGAGAAAGTGTGTGCACTTTCTCTTTGTTTATAGTCACTATTGTAGCTATTTCTAGAAATCTCTTTCAAAAAGCTAACAGTACGCAGGCATGGCATTGTTGTGCCAACTATTGTGCCACTGTGTGTACCTGTGGGAGGTGCAGAAAACAGACTTTAGAGCATCAATCTGCTTGCTGTTTGTGACGTGTACACAAGGTACTGTAGGCAGGAGAAAAGAAATACGTTGGACCAGCAGAGCTGTGCCATTGTGCTCATTTTTCTCAGGTGGAACCCTGTGTTCAGCTCCAGTCATTTCACCTTTGAAAAAGCATAAAGAAACATGGTTATTGAGACCAAAGAGTTGGTGGAAAATTATTAGAGCAATGGAGAGAAGTGTATATGAAGAAATAGAATATTAAATGTATTAAAAGGTGAAACAGCTACGAAATGGTTTGTTTTGTATGTGTGGTTATGTCTTTGTGTGGAGAAGTGAAGATCAAGTAATTTAAGAGGCAACTTTTAACTTTTTTCTTCCTTATATGTATGTCCAAAATATGCAAGGATCACAAGTAAAAATAAAAGGCAGGTAGATTCTAATGAAGACTAATAAATGAAGAGAATAGGACTAAGTTTGTATTTTATCCTTAAAAAAGATGTGATATTTTTCCAGTTGTGTGCTTTGTTTTTCTCCAAAGTCTCTGGCTTAAGTCATGTATTACTTCTGTTTCTATATCCTTTATAGTTATGAACAAGTCATAAGAGTCATCAACATATTAAATATATTTGTAGCTCTGGAAAAGTATGATTTTAGATAATGTATCAACTTAGAATAATTAAAATGTAAAACCAAAAACAACATTTAAAAATTGCCCAGGAGACACACTTGTTAGAGCACTCTAAATATATGTTGAGACCGAAGTCTGAATCTGAGGCATTCCCTTTGGCCAATAGGCTTTCCTCATTCGCTGTACTAAGGAATTACTCTCAATGTAAATTAAACTTTACAGTGATTATTGTAATAAGAGCAATATATGGTATAAAAACCTCTCCATTCTCATATCAACTTAGCCACCTACATTTTTCACTTGTATTTACTCTGCATATTGGAAAGATCCAGAGAAGCTACGAATCTGTATTCAAACTCTGATCTTTCACATCCTTTGGAAGTGTTAATTTGTAAGGCAATAATAACTTATTGACATGGCATGTTTCCAGTATATCTAAGTTATGTATCTACTGAAAGGTTCCACTGATGACTTTGCACTCATAAGGACACTTTTGAATGCTTTATTTTTCTTTTCTTTTCATCCTTCTCTGCTTATCTCTTTAGGATGCTGTAAAATGTGTGCCTAAAACTTGAGACTGAAAGTAGAAATATTTGTGCCAAGCACAGGAACTTTTCCAGCTGTGATGTAGCCATGCGTCTTTTTTCTATTTTTAATTGCAGAGGACTTTTGTTTTGTTTCTGGTATAAAGGTGATGCAGTCATTTCTTTGTTGAGAGAATCTCAAAGGGTAATTCAGTTTCTTAGGGCAGCAGGGAGACAAATCAGGTTCTGTGGAGAAACTTACCTCCTTGCTTTTATTGCAGTAGTCCTCTGTATCAGTCCCCCAGAAAAACTACCTTTGTGGTGGGTGTTTGGGAAGGTGTGAAGGACAAGGGGTTTATGTGATAGTTGTTTTAAAAGCCTGGCCAGGATTCACTAGGCAGTGATGTTCGCTAATTGGAACAAGAGGGGAAAGTCAGATGCAGTTGCTGCTGGCACTTGCAAGCCCAAACTGCTGTGGATTTTGGCACAGGTTATTTTGGAAAGGGAGTAGAGTTCTGTTTTCCAAGGTCAATGTTTTTGACTTGCTAACATGTATTCAGCATTATGCAGAAAACAGTATCCCCTGTGGTCTGCTTGCTTGTTTATCCTTCAAGGTGGATCTTGAGGAGCTGGAGTTAGTATATCAGGACAGAAGAGAAAAAGACCTCTAGGCTTTTGAGGAGTGGGAGGAGAAATAAAAAAGTTTTTCTGCAATCCAGACTTCCTGATCAAATATGTGGGGGTTTTGTGGGTGGGTTTGTCTGTTTGCTTTTAAGTATATGTTTGAAAAAAGAGCCTGAAAACATGTTGTCATATTGGAATTTTCTGGATCTAAGTTACTTATGGTCTATAAGGGGGCAGTATCAGTCCTTTGATATGTAGGCTTAGAGAGCTTAAAGAGATTTGCACTAGTCAGTTGTCTGGAGAATTCCTTTCAGAATCATAAAAGAAAGAATTCAGTTCTCTGTCTAACAAACTCAAATTATTTAGGGGGAAAACTTGACAAAAACATCAGTTTCGGGTTTTGAGTGTGGAGATCAATTGCAGCATGAGCAAAGAGCTTTGGATGCCCATGGCAGAATGTCTGTCAGAAGCTGCCATGCTGCCTTTGCTATGGATTTGCTGGTAAGGCTGTAAGAAATGGTATTTGAGTCCTAAAGCAGCAATTTGTGTTGCCGCTGTTATGGCTTAGTCCAGTGGCCAGACTTAGTGGAAACTCCTTGCTCAAAAGGCCTTGTATTGGGAACTGGGATTCTGCACATTGCTTGGGAAGCTTGTGACTGACAGCAGAGCTGGTAGATCTTCCCTCTGAAAATCAGGGACAGAAAGTATGTTCCCAGTTATAGATGTGCAGCATTAGAATTACTGGGAGTCTTCTGTTAGAAGCTGCTGAGCTTAAAAACTTACTCTTTAAGGTGTCCAAATTCATATGAAGAAATTTTTTTAGTCCCCTTTCTAAGCACAGACAGGTACAGCTGGATTTGATCCAATATTTACTCATTTATTGACCAAATTTTGCAAGGGGTCAGCTAACCAGGGAAGAAATTGTCTTGCATTAAGCAATTCTCTTGGCTTTTTTCAAGTTTGTGAATTTGCAAGTCAAACTAGGAGGTTAAATGGAAACCTCTCAGCTACAGGGACTTATTTTTAGTTAGAACTGCTGATAAAATAGTTTAATGTTATTTTTTTCAAATTGTACTTCCTCTTACTCCTCCTTTTTACCTCCATGAGTTAAAGCAGGAGGGTTTTTTATCTTTTCAGATTTGTGTTACTGAGGAAAGTAGAAAGGTAACTTAAATAGGTGTAGAAAATTTTATCTGTAGTATCACCTAACTTTGTATGGAACTCTTTAATATTGGTTCCAGTGAAGAGTAACACTACATTGTGGGAAAAATATGAGCTATATTTTCTTTAATATAAGATACTCTATATGTTTTATACATGCAGAACTAAATATGGCCATGGGATGCTTTATTTCTTCAATCTTGCAGAATTTACTTTTGGCTAGCTTCTCTTGGGATGCCAATGCTGTCGTGCCCATGGGAGTTAGTATTGGACGAGAACAGGCTCACTAAGAACTGTGTAATTCATAAACAAAAATAAAAATAAAAATAAAAATTGTGTTCCTTCTTTTGGTTAGGACAGAAAGATGAGGTAAGCTTTTATCAGTGAATGGTGCATCTTTCATTTAAATTACCCAAGCAAAGCCTGTAGCACATAAAACTGCACAGACTTGAAAAGGGCAGATAGCTGTGTCTGGAAGTTAAGGTGTTATGCACATGACGTTTGGGGGACTTGTTTGTTAAGTGTTGCATTTAGCTGAAAGGATTGTGAATAAGCAGAGACTGTGTTAGGTCTGTTCACTGTCACATTTAACAAGAAGCAATTATCTACCATAGTAACCATGACAGAATTCAGGATGTATTCAGACACACATAAATACCTAAAAATAATGCTAAGGTATGTCTTCAGTCCTCAACGTTTTTCATGATTAAAATAAAACCAAGCTAACAAAACTGCAGAAATACAGATTTATAGCTGAAAATTTACCTTTTACCTTTGCTGTAATGCAGCTGTGTTCCAAAACCTGGTTATGTATTAAAAAGCATAAAAGTGTCTTTATGGTACTTTCAGCTTAAATTTAATTGTTTAGCTTGACCTGCACTTTAAATAACTAGGTGAATGTATATTCTGGGACGATTATGTGTTATCTCAAAGGAAGGAAGTCTTCTGATTTTTTTTAAGGTCTGTTCAAAGTATTTTCATTTACTTATGTAGAGGAAAAACTTGCAACTTTTGTGGACGTGAGTAAAGAAATAAAAATGCACTCAAATAATTACAGCATGAAAAATGAAATTCCAACTCACTGCTGCTTGTATCTGGAAGTCTCCTGTACAGAAGTTCAGGTACTAAGAGACAATGCTGATCCTGGTGATCTGAAGTAAGAATTGTTAGTTTTAGAAGTAATAGGCTTCTTGGTAATGCACACTCTGAAATTTCAAGGGTTTTTTTAAAACTGGATAACTTGAGAGGCTCCAAGTTTCAAAACCAAGCTTGCCCTTTCGTAGCAGAAACTAATGAGAGATACTAGGGCTGCAATTTCTGTTTCTGCTGCATGCATCTAGGTTGGTTTTATAGTGTTTTCATCGTCCTATTTTTACAGTGTCTTGGTTTTTTCTCCACCTTAGAGTACACAGCGAGATCTTCCAAAGAATTGTTCTTTTTACCTTTTATCAAAACTGAATCTAAAGGCTTCATGCCTATAACGCACCAAAGAATTAGCCTTGTCTTGCTGCTTGTGTTCCCCAGTTGCCAGTTTTGGAACCTTTTCTTGAAATGGGGCTTGGAATCATCTTCTTCATGGTGTTTTGATAGATATCCTCCTGGTGCAGGATGCTTCTCAGAAAACTAGTGTGCAATTCTCTCCTATCAGTCTGAATGTCTGATGGCTAGAATAATCATCTACTAAATGCTTTTACTGGTTCTACTGCTTACCTTCCGCTGTTGGGACAGCAAAAGGGCAGAGGAACAAACATAGTGTTTGTGGTAAGGACATGATGCAAATGGCAGAAGCATGATACAGGGAGAGATGGACTATTAGGGATTTGAAACTTGTGTGAAATGATATTTATAGCATAAGAACAGGAGATGGAGATAAGTGAACAACTGACAGCGTTTGGAAGAAATTCCTCTCATAATACATTTCTGTGTATCTTTATGCATACTGGCACTTCCAGCATTATAGTACTGATCAGGGACATAGCTTGATCATGAAATGATTTTTAAACTGATTAAACTATCTGCTTCAGCATGTGTTCGATTCTTAAACATTGGGATTATCCCATTGCCATAACTGGGAGTGAACACAGTGCTTCAGATCAGATTGTCCTACAGCACCTACTGTTTTAGCACACTAGTGGCCCAGGAGATGCAGCATCACTGGTGTGCTGCTGAGCCCTGTCCTTCCAAATCTAGAGCTGAGCTTTAACTGGAGATTCTCAAAGGGAAGGCAGTGATGCCCATGATCGCTGGTTCCTATGGCATTGAATCAAACTCAGCATTGGCATGTTCTATAAATACCTCCATGTGTATCTGTATGTAACATCTTTGTGCGCAATCTCTTTCTTTGTAGAGTTTTTTCTAAAAACTATTCAGAGGAAATAAGTCTCCAAATGATTTAAAGAGAGCATAAATGGCACTCTTTCCTGCGCTTGGCTGAATCACATACAATGTGCTTAATTAAAGGTGTGCAGTGACAAGCTGCGCTCAGCAGGCAGTTCTGGGTAGTGTTCAGAGTCCTGGACATTGAGTTTCTTCTGTGGCACGGGATTTGAAAGGATCAGTGAGATAGTGAGTGTTTTGGTGCCTCTTTCATTCTCCTGAAAATTCTTGCTCCTATATAAGCACCTTCTGTAAATTCAAAGGTTTGGTGTGCTTTTTTTTTTAGGGAGCAATGCAGACTTGTTATCTTCCTCCTTATGCTGACAACACAGCTGAAGGTTTCAGAGGGAGTTGGAGTTGTCTGTATTATAGCTTCCTCATTTGAGTCAAAGATGAGATCCAGCCTAGCTCTTGCCTTTTAATCTGTTGCGGGGCTGGGCTGGTGTCCTGTGACGCATTGAGCTAAGCTGGCTGCAGCAAGTTAATAGAGAAGGCAAGAGGTGTCAAACCCCTGCAGAATGGCTCAAGTACTTGCTATGCCTGACCTGTATCCTGGATGCTGAAAAAAAGATGATAAAGCTGCCTCACAAGAAATTGCAGAAATTTTTCCTTAAAAAGGTAAACTGCTTTTGGTTTTTTTGATTGCTTGCTTTAATTAAGTTGATGACCACATTTGAAAATTTGCATTGTGTTTGTGCTGTCAGTCTTGTGATTTATTTGCACTTAGGTGCCTGGAACTGTTCTCTCAATGTAATGTTGTTCTTGGCTTGTGGTCTGGGACACAGTGAAAATCCACTGGACTCGAGCAGCGTGCTACAGGGGTTACTTTAACAACAGGAACAGTTTACAGGTTCTGTCATGCTGTTGTGTTATGCTGCCTTTTAACATTGCTCCTTAGTGGCATTGTATACTCCAAATCTGTCAAGCAATTTAGTGCTAAGTTGTTGCAGTGTATGAGAGAATGCTGCTCATTGACTGGTGCTTGTTAAAAAAAATGTTGATATTAAAAGATACGTGTATATGTTACATATAGGCTGTATGTTTGTACTCTGTTTTCAAATATACCCACAGAACTTGGTAGAGATATGGACATATCTAATAGAAAACGTAGTATACTTTCAGATAGAGCTCTGTTTAAGACTACCTGAGTTTTACTGGGGTTCAAAACTGCCCCTAGATCATATATTTCTTTTAAGGACTATACCTAGCTAAGTATTGAATAGTGTGGTAATTAGCTTTCCAAAATAGCATTCTTTAATGTTTGCATTATCTATGGATCCTGTTTTGGCAACATATGGACATCCCATAGACGATGAAAACTTCTACTGTTGGGGTTTTTTCTCCCTCCCCTCCTTCTACTTATACACAGTTTATTAGTGTTTTCTCAGAAGTGTAGTCTATTTATTTTGTAGAGCATATCAATTTTCATGCAAGGTGTTTGCAGTTGTAGTAAATTGGAATTTTGCATTTTCACCATGCTGTATAATTTCATTTTCACTATGCTGTATAATTTCACATATAAAATTTCATACTGATATCAGCAGTATGCTGTTTCAAAATAAAATATTTTACTTGGTTGTATACTAATTAAAACAGCTTTAAAAGGGTACAAGAGAAGGCAGTTGCGTTTCAGTGCAAGTTAGAATCTGGAGCTTAGTTCACTGATTTTTGGAGCATTCACAGATGCAGATGGTTGGTTTTACCTCTTTGGAGTAAATTTTCAGTCTTTAAATGTTGACATCACAGTTGTGCTGTTGAACCATCATTTTAGGGTTTCTTATGTTGACTGAGAAGAGTTTTCCCTTTTACCAGTGTATAAATTCCTTAATACTGGCAGTATCTCATCAAATGGTCATAATTCCATGGGGTTATAATAAAAACTGTGGATTTTCTGTTATACTCTTGAATATAGGACTGAAAGCACCCAATTGACTAGCATGGATTAAAGTGCAAGAGAAAGAATAATTATGCTGGATTGGATTTTAATGTAGTTGTTGGAAATGTATTTAATTCATCTTCTAGTTTGAAATGACAATGCAAAGGTGAGTATAACCAAGATGGTGCTGAGCATAAGTTAATATGCAAATAGCAGTAGGTCATTGTTAGTCTTGGAAGTCCCATAGGAACTTGTTCTCTCAAAAATCGGGGAAATCATCTGTAACCCTTCTAAGTGTTATGTGCAGGTTCAGTTTGTAGAGTCCTTTTTCTAGATGCTGGGAAAGGGAGGCACTGCAAAACAAGTGTCTGGATCCTGCCTTATGCTATGTGTGCATACTTTGAACTTGAGTGAGTGCATGAAGATATTAGGACAGAAATGACTCAGACTGGTGTTCTGCTTTGATTTGAGTCACAGGAATCAATAGCCTATGTCATCCTGGTTTGCTTGATTATACCATAGCTATTTAGTGTTGAGAATTTTGTTTTCCTTCCTCTTTAATGACTGTTGCATACAAGGAGGAAGTGTTGTGGTTTAAAAAAAAAAAAAAGAAAATAGTTGGAAGGTGAATTAGGTGAACTGTGTCTGAGTGGTGGCTGGAAAGAACTAATAGATATTCTCAGAGGGGTTTTAATGTGATAAATATGGAGTTCAGCTAATGATTTCTTCCTTTATGTGGCTACTGTCACAGCATTATCTTTTTGAAGCAAGTTTTGAGAAGGATGTATAGCTCCCTTCTTGCTTTGTTATGGCCTACCTGATAGCTAGCCTGCTTGAATATGTTTAGGTGTTGGTGTGATTAAGTAGGTAAAAGAACATGCTTGTAACTTGCTGTACAAAAGAATGCTCCAAATGGACAAGTTTCTTTTAATAAGTAAATCAGACCTTAGTATGGCCCTGTGTTTTCTGGGGAAGATGAAGAATCTAATGAAGAATGACATCATATTTGGTTATTACTGTAAACATCTTCTTCAGAGCTTACTCTTCAATATTATGTACTGAAGCAGCAGTCAAATACCTTATCAGATGTTACTCACCCTACTATTTGTGTTGACACCAGCAGCTCTTAGACAAGTGAATGACACTTTTGTGTATGTGAAAGGTGGTTTCTGAGTTGAGCTGTATTGAAAACATCACTTTGCCCTGGAGAGTGATTGAAAACTGACATGCTGTGTTTCAAACACTCAGAATCACACAGTGGTTCCTAAAGGAACTTTTTTTCAGAAATAGCAAAAATTAGATGGTAAGAGTACATTTAACAACTATGTTGCCTACTGAACCTTGAAAGGACTGTTGTCTTTCCAAAAAAAAGAGACAGCTGCTTAACATACAAGTGTCCTTCTAACTCAGTTTATTCATCTGGAAAAATCTTGTAAAGATAGAGAGGTGCTCCTCCTGTACTGTTATAACATCGAATTAATATGCTTTACAAAATTGTTGTGTAAGAAAAAACAATATCACATAAGCTGTTTGATTTAAGGAATGGATCTAAAAATAATTGCTTGTAGTAAACCATAATTCTAATTGAATCTGCATGAAAATAAAAAGCTACTGAAAAACATTTTAGTTTGGATGGCAATCTGGCAGAGAAAAGAAGGTTTTATTAAAATTGAGTAATTTATGGTTTCACTGTCTACAAGCAAGATGTAATCTCTCTCAATAAGAGAAAAGCACCTAAGCAAAACAATTAAGACTTTGGCTGAGACAGTCTTTTACAGGAATCTAGTACTGTAAATGCTCTTTGTATGATTTATGGAAATGCATCTGTTCTTTGTAGCATTAAAAGAGAGCATATTTTATTTTTTTTTCAGTGTTGCAAAAAACAATTTGGTAATGACTGCTGTATTGGCAGAATATTGCTCTGTTATAGCTTGTGATAAATGTCTGTGCTTTTTCGCTGTTGCCACCAATAGAAGTTTCTGTCCTTAAGGAATATGTGACTGAGTCATTGATGCAAAGGAGAGCAGAATGAATAGATACTTAACACCAAAGCAAACTGATAGTGCAGACCTCTTAGATGTCTTTCTGTACATTTGCACATGGAAGAGTCATACGCATGGGCAAGGTATTTTGTGATCTATATGATGTTTCTGGTGTTTGTTCATATTTTATTTTAAACTATATTTTGTATGCTTGTCTATAAAATTAGCTTTTTGTCATATGCGTGCTTGTCTATTGTGTTCTCAAGGACCTAGTCAGTTTGAGTTCAGGGACTGTTCTATCTTGGTGATGCTGCCTTTTCAGTTTGGATAGGGGGTTGGAACCCTTTAAAATTGGAGGGTAATAATCACCCCCCTCCTCCATGCACACCTCCTGTAATATTCAGTGTCTCAGTTCTTGTCCTTGGTGATGACATCGGTTAGGGAGCTTGGGGATTTTCAGTGGTTTTTAACTGACTGGCATATTGCTATTTAACTATAGCAGGGCCTGTGTGTTAAGGTGTGATCTGGCAAGTAGTCTGCCTTCTGTCATGAGAGAAATCTGGGGATAGTCCTTTCCAAATGTGTTGGAGAGTGTGGAAGGCAAGAGAGTTTAGGGAACTCTCAAATGAGTATGTGGGGTTTCTCTTATGCTTGGTTTTCTAAATAACCCACTTATAGGAGTGTGTCTGCGTATGTGTAGGGTTTTTCCTACATCTGGTGCAGAGAAGGTACAGGTTGCCTCAGTTGTGAGCTGGAGCCAGCCTCCTTGGCTCAGGCTGCAATGACCTCGGTGTTTGATTCATGAGCGCTTTGATTTCTATATGATGCTGTCCCATCATGACCACTATTGATAGCGCTTTGTCTCATGAGTACATGCTGATGAATCTTCATTTTATCTTTGTGAATACTAAGATAGAAAATAAAAGTACTTCAGCTTGTCAGTTGTATGGATGCTGTTGAAGACAGGTATGGGAAAGGATTCTTCATTACAGTCAGCCTACAACACCTCACACTTCCTGGAGCTGTTGTATTCTGGAGCCAGAAAGGCTGATGAGTGGGGTTTGAGGATAGTAGGTGATTCTTGATTATGAAGACCTGAGGCTAGTCAGGGCATCTTCCACACACGGTAAGGGGAGAACAGGTTGGAGCTGGGACACCAGGTCAGGAGCAGAGCTCTGAAAAGCCAGTCTTGTATTGTTGCTGCAGCTATGGGGGGGTACTTGAGGGATGGAGAAGGTTGGAGAGAGCGGGTCAGCTGGTGCCCTGTAATCCCTACCCTGTGTTTTGTAGCAACATCTGTCTGCCTTGTAGCTTAAGGACTCTCAATATAGAATGAAGCAGACTGTTCACTTAAGAGGGAACTTCTATTCAAGTTAAGACAAAGAGTTTTAAAAGGAAATTATAGAATTCTGAGTTTAGCATGGCTATAGTTGTGTATCTTAATACGTATGATATACATGTATAGAACTAATATAAAGACAAGTAATATCTTTATACTGGCCTTCAGTTATGTATAAGACACTGCACAATGCTTTTGCATGTTACAGCCAAGGTTGTATTCCTATATAAAAGGAATATTGAGATTGAATATAAAAGACTCTTGAATTTAAATTACTTGATGATCACTTTCAAAATTACAATGGAAACTAATCTTTTCACTTCTGTTTTTTCTTCATGGAACAAGACCCGTACATATTTCTGCCCTTTATATTAGTGTCAGTGTTGTAAAAGAGTGCTTTATTTGAGGGAAGTGAGGAAAGGTTTGTTTTGGAGCAAACCTTATTCTCAAAAAATAGCTGAACTAGTCAAGCTTGAAAGTTTGCAACAGAGTTGAGCCTGAGGCAGTCTTCTGGCATGGAAAACTTCAGTCTAGATAGACTTGATTTGGTAGAAATAGAAGCAACTAAAGCATAATTCTATGGTGGGGATGTGTTGATAAATTCAACAGGAGGTGATGCTTGTGTAGGTGGTGCAGGATCCACAATACTGAGGGAAAATGCAATTCGCCTCTCCAGCACTGTCTTCAGCCCTTCTTCCTCCCCCAGGCTGAGCAATTCAATGCCCAACTCTGTGAGCACAACTCAAAAATGTCTACTTACACACAGCAGTGGGACAACTACTGCTGTCCATGGGTTGTGTAACTGTAGCAAATGAAAATCAAGCGCAGTTGGAGAATTTGTACATAGTGAATGTGCGCCAGTGCAACCTGAGTGGAGTTGTGTTGGCTTTTCATTTGCTACATGTGATATAGCAATTTTTTCAAGGTCTAGAAACAATAGGAAAGTATGGACAAGAAAGTTTTTATTCCTGTGCTTGAAGTGGAATAAAAATAGATTGCTTTTAAACTGGCACAGCAGCCCTAATGAGGAGTTTGGAGGGAACAGCAGTAGTTATGTACAACAGATTGAATACATAATATGAAAACTCCCTCCATTTCTGATATGAACCAAGGAAATCAAATATCATCTGTGTTTTCCAAGTCCAAACACTGGACAGGGCTGATCCATGGTTCTTTACTGTCAGGCTTTCTTCTTCCACCTGTTTAAAAAACTCAAACAGAGGAACAAGTAAAACAAACAAAACCCCCAAACCCTGGCAGTGATGCAGGAAAACCTGTGGAAATGCCAGCAAGTTTCTATCTCCTAGGTGGACCTGTTGACTTGTATAAAATTGCTTATGTGAAGCATTATACTGTCTTAATGCTTCAATAACCTGTCAATCTAGTGTGAGACAGACCTTGGTATTGCTTTGAGGAAAACTGTACTGTTTGGCTAAGGTAACAGCCAAGTGACCCCTGCTTTCAGCCTGTCACAGCTGTTCTGTGTTTCTTACTTTCTACACGGCTTGGGCTGTGCTGCCAGCCTGTTGCCTGCCTTTCTCTGCTCCATTGGGCATCTCTCCTGGCAATGACACACCATTGCATTTTTGGGGGTGCTGGGGGAGATTCTGGGGAAAGCTGGACCTCACTACATGGGAATGTGGGTGTGCTTTCACTGGGCAGTACTTTTGTCTCACTGGCTGAGGAGAAGAACTGCTCAATCTGTCTACTGAAGCTTATGTTTCATCAACAGACTCTCATTTTGGTAGGACTGAGAAGGCTGTGGAATAGAGTCTGAGAGGAGTCTGGCTGGGGCTCCAAGATGGCAAGAAGTACTGGCGGGTGCTGAAGAAGAGGGTGGAGATTTTGACATTAACCTTTGTAAAACTGATGTAAATTTCCTTGGTATTGCTAGTCTAATATGTCTATTAATTATATCTTGTTATTTAAACAATTGGTAGGTGAAGAGGAAGACTACTTGAAACACCACTGTAAGATTAAACAAAAGAAAATCAACAGAAGACAATTATGTGCAGAGTCACACATACACTAACCTTTGTCTTATGTAGATGTGTGTCAGAATAACATGAAATGTTCTCCTCAAATCTTTCATGTGCAGGGGAGACATCTTCCCTGGAGCAGAGAGCTGTAGTAAGATCTCTGAAGACTAGTTGCTGTAACTATTGCCTGAGGGCCTGGTGCTGAGTGTGCAGAAAACATACAGCTTCTCTTACATGAATCTTTCTAGGATTTTGCAGGTTTTTGTACTAAAGTGTGCAGCCAAAAGTTAAAATTGAGGTGATGTATGGTATATCATACCTCTCTCTCCCCTTGACGTTGGCCAGTGTCTCTTAAACAGATTGTATGACTATTCACTATTAGTTCATGAAAGTTTTCACCTCAAACACCTTTTTCTTTTGGCTGGAGGCAAGCGCTGGTGCTTTGTGCTCCAGGATCTTGCCACTGGCATTTGAGAAATACCTCAGGGCGTCAAATATGTCCCTGTACTCTGTGTTGGGGAAAATGCTAGAGTGGCATAAACGCTTTAAATAACAAATATCTTCTGAGTTTCAGAAAGGAGCTCCCTAGCTGTACTCTGCTGCCTGCTGCACACCCCCCAAGGGCACTGACTAGTTAACTTCTACTGCAAAGGTACAGGAAGATGGATGTGTATTTGGGGTTTTTTAAGCAAAATCAATGCTAGTTTGTACTGCTATGAATATGCTTTGAATCTCAAGTAAGAGAAATATCCAAGAGGTTAGGAATTGGCAGTCTGAAAAGGGCTGCTGCCTCTGTCTGCTTAGGTACACAGAAGAAGAAAATACCCCTGAGACTGTGGGGGGTTGTACTTACCTTCTGAAAGGATCTTCCAAATACCTATGAATGGTATTAGATGAAAGCAGTGTTTAGGAAAGTATTGTGTGAGAACTGTTCTTCTCACCAATTTACTCAATTTTGGTGTCTTACAAAAATGGGAAAATGTGATTTCTTAGAGCCCATGGCACAGTGCACTTTTCAAGTGCAGCTGTACTGTACTCACTGGATGTATCTCTGGAAAACAGCTGACATGCTTCCATATAAAGTTCGCTTTCTCCATATTTTTCTGTATTTTTTGACGATTTTTATAATTTGGCTTTCTGTAAAAAGGAGCCTTTTTTATCACCTTGTTTCTGTTAATGACTCTTAACTGTGGTGATATTCAGGTCAGCTATTGCAGCTTTTGCCCCATGCCTTAGCTGGACCCAGTTTATTGCAGAAGATGATGAACAGAATTCAGCATAGTTGGCTGGTATCTTTTGTCTGCAGTGCCTTGAGCCTAATTCTATGCCTATCATAGCACTTTTACAATAGCCCTATGGCATAAAGGACTGCCCTCCTTTGTAGCTTCCATGGATACTAAGGCCAGAAGTGATAGTATTCCATATGCTTTTAAGGTCTACTGTTCCTGTAACTTGGCCTAGTTTTTGATGTACCCCTGAATTCTGCCTTTGCTGAGTAGTCCTGTGCTGTCCACTTCCAAAACACTGCACTGAAAACTAGTGGGGACTTGTGATGAGGAGGCAGTTAAAAGGAGCATGGTGAAGGAGCAGAACTTTGCATCAGGAAATTCTCAGGCTTGGTATTCAGGAAACTGGCTAAACCTGGAGTCACCACCATACTCTGTAAGACTTTCTGTGCTTGCCACAAAAATGTGACACAGGAGAGTGGAATGTGTCTGCAAAAGGTTAGTAGATCAGCATCTTTTTTCAGGACAAAATCAGTATGAAAAAACTGATGTACTTTTCTCCCTCCTGTTTATCCTGCACTTAATTTTTTTTTTCCTGTGGCCTGTTATATGAGCTTAATGGGGCAGACTGAGGAGGGGGAAGAAGGGAAGGAACCTTAACTGCTGCAAGATACTCAAGTGTACTCATCTTGCACACCTGCACTTAAATTTGAAATGCACATGTAACTAGATGTAAGCTTAATAAAGTGTGGAGGAAAATATACAGAACATACAGAAATTCAAAAATAAAATCCTGCAGGGATTTTTATATATATTATATACAATATCATTGAAATACTGCTTGCAGGTGTGGTGCAGCAGGATGGTGCCTTGTGTCAAATTACTAGTCCAGTGTAGTCACTGTTAAGAATTTCAACAGGAGTTATGTCTAGTCATAATAGTTAGCAATGGGCCTGAAGGCTCAGAGCCTTAAATACTATTGGTGCCTTTGGGCTCTCCCAGAAATTTTGAAATGTACAAACAGTAGAGTGATTGCTGGTCTTGCAATAAAGCAATGTTAAGTTCATTTTTTTTTTATGCTTGTAGAAAACCAAATGAGAGGCAGGGATTATGATAACTGGCCACAAGTGAGAATATTTGGATGCCATTGCTAGTTTTGATCTGTAATATTTTGGTTGAATGTTTCTGCATCCTGCATCATGACATCATTAACTTTTAGCTCTTGTGCTTTTATGAAATAAAATTTATGGTCAGAACTGTTAAAGAGTAGTTCTTGTTGCTTTGAAGGTTTCCCCTTCTCAGTGTGCTATTTCGGGCATCTTCTCTGGGTAAAATGTGGGAACACAATGTAAACAGCAATCCTCCAACATGCATTCAAAGTCAGGCCCTCTGAATGTTGTAGGGTTCACTCTTGCATGTGTTGCTGTTGCTGAAGAGTTACTCTTTTGATGTGCAGCAAACACAGGTTTTGCGGGATTCCTGTTTTGCCAAAACATTTCTATCAAAGTCCAGACAAATTTCTCTTGCAATTTTTCAGTACTAAAGCCTTCCTACAAACACAGGTAAAACCCGACTCCGTCTTGCTTGTGGTAAGATGTAAACTATTTTGAAAAAAATGTTTTTCTGACTTTGCCTTAAGAAGAAACATCACTCCCAGGCTGAATCTAAGGCACCTCAAACTACCAATGTTTTAATTTGTTTCCCCTTAAGGAAAAACTCATCACTGAGCATGGAGATTTTTCTGTCAAGTCTATTGCACCTTCTCCTTGGATTACACCCAAAGGATGCAGTTCTGAAAAATGGAACTCCCTTTTCTTCACCTAAATGGGACTTCAGCTTCTTTCTTTGCTAAGTGTTCAAATTGTCTCCTGTCCTCTGATATCATCTCTGAATTCTTTGCATTGATTTTCCATTTGCTTTTTCTGTATCCAGGATTCAGCACTGTTGCTAACAGCAAAGCACACACGCTGTGCACCTTCTGCTGTAGCACAAGTCATCCTTCCTGTTATTAGCTGTTTCAGTATTCTGAATTGTCATTCAGGCCAAGTTAATTTTTATTCCTCCTTTGCCAGTGTGATCTGTGTTTGCTTTTTTTGCTTTAATTAGGGTGGTCTTCCAATCTCTTTGAGCATGGGTATGAAGTTGCCTGCAGCAAGTATATTCCATATATGGTTTTACACATGTAGCTGTATTTCTTCCTTGCCATACTGGGACCAGTAGGTATTAGCACTGACATATTCCACCTTTTTTGCTGTTTTCCAGGTTGATGCAGCATCTTTTCAGCAGTCACTGCTGACCTTCAGAAATTATTTTTAGAAGGGAGAAACATGCAAGTATTCAATTTTCAAACTCTCAGAAAGTAAAGGCAGAAATTTTGGCTTGAATATCTTTTCAATGACTTCTGTGCTACTATATAAAAGAGGTATGAGTCAGGCAATGAATGCAGGTTCCGGTACATTTCCACTTATCATGTGGGTATAACTCTCTTTGCTTGTGGTTTTTCTCCCCTGTCTTAAGCTTAATGCAGGCTACTGAACTGTGTGAGTCTTAGAGAGAAAGTAAGCATATACACCATGTTTTTTAGAGATTAACAAATTTGCACTCTAGTTGTGTAGGTGTAGAGTTAACTTACCTATTTCTTACTAGCAATTATATCAGTTCAGCACTGCCTAATTTAGCCTAAGTAACTTTGAGATATATCTTCTTTTACAGTTCCCTGATGGATATACCTGCAGTTAACCTCTAACAGGTATTCTGTACTAAGCAGAATGTTACATCAAAAACCGTAAAAACTGATGGTGCATTTGTTACTTAGTGTATAAACTAGGAGTTAGTACTTCCTGAGAAAGTACTGTATGCTATATTTGCAAGATTGGACTAGTTTACAAAAGATGCCCACAGAGGTGAGGAATGATAAGGTGTGGCTGTGAGGTTCACGTTAGATCTCCAGTGATGCTCTGTATGGAAGTCATGGGATTGGTCTTTGACCCAAGTGCAAACAGTAGGTACCTTAGGAAGACCTAGGTCAGACAGCCACTAAAGGGCAGGGTTGGGGTGGACTGTGTGAAACAAATTTAAGATTGTTATTTTATTACCTCTAATCCAGGTTGCACCCTTTCTGGTCTGAATTTGTGATGATAGTTAAATGAGATTTGCAGCATAGATTATCTGTTTTATTAATTATGGATGTTCCTCTTTTAATAAATTTTAGTTTTACTTACCCTGTTTCAGCATTTGCCTAGAGTGAAGTCAGTGCATCTTGACATGTCCCTAAGAGAAAAATAGCTTTCTGGACAAATGGAATTCTTTTCCACAGGAGATTATTTACCTTCAGCGCTGCCTACAGGTTGGTGAAAGTTGTGCTGTTCCCAGAGCAAACAGTGAAGCCCCTTTCAAGTAAGCACCAGGTCATGCTCAAAGAGATTTTGTGAAGAGTGTGTGGACTGAGATATGCATTAAGATTAGGAGACAGAAGTTTACAATGATGTTTTTTACTTATTTTACTGTATTGAAATCGGAGATGTTAATCTTTGAAACTTAAAGGGAAGTAGGCAGTGTTGAAGGAAAAGCAAATCTTAGTATGTCTTTAATAGCTGTCTCACAAGAAAGTAGGTCTTAAAATGGATTGGCAGTATTTTCTACATCACAATACTAGAATCTAATAGATGTGTAAATGTTACCAAAGAACTACAATACATGTCTTTGGCTTGAACTGCAGTTAACTTTCTTTTACCATTAAGTTCTATATTGCAGTTTCTTGCCTTGCTTAGAGATCTTGGGATTCTGGTATTCCTCAGCCCTGCTTTCAGAGAAGTAAATTAGCAGGAGCCATACAATTGTACGGAATGATTTTTCTTGCCCCCTTTTCTGACTGCTGTAGTTAAATAGCAATGGAAAAATCAATGGCCTTTACTACAATTTTTTACTTCCTTTAGAATTTGGACTTGCCTTGATGTGTGGTGTCTTTTTTGGTCTTTGTCTTTTTTGGCTGTGCTAGATGATTTATTCCCCTCTATGGTAAGCTGAGCTACACTTCTCACTTCTGAAAAACTGCCATGAAAAAACCCTACAGACATCTTAATGTGTGTTTTTTCCAAGTGATCATTTCTCTGCTGCTCTTTATCATTGTTTGATAATGTTTGAAATGAGATTCTACAAGCCAAGTGATAGACTTATATAAAGAAAGTTTTCTGTATGAAAGTTATTCTCATCCCAAGCTGGTTTAAAATTCTGTTTTATGTCCTTTGTAGTATAAATATACAAACTTATTTTTGTCAAGCTACCAAGATGGGAATGGAATCTAGATTTTCAAAATAAAGCTCTTGTATAAGCTTACCCTTTTGGTGTAGCTGTTAGATGTTAGCTGCAACATGTTGATACTGTGTTACTGTGAAAGACTGGTGCAGCAGGCAAATAATTGTTTCTTTGATTGGATGTTGATAGGATCTTGTTCCCTTTTATTCTGTTTTTCCATCCTCCCTTCTTGATATTTGTACTGTTTTCCTCACTCCTAAAGAATAAAAGGGTGCCTTGTTTAAGGAAAAAAAAAAAAAAAGCCTTTGCTTGCTCAAATATAAGCAACTTGTAAGTCTGGAAAGTAAAGGTGCATTTACATAAACTGAAATGAACAAGGCAACTGCTACAGACAATGATGTTACCCTAAACTTTTTAATAAAAAGGAAAATGAATTTAAATTTCATCTGGAGGCTCAAGCAGAATGTGTTGTTGAGCTCTGAAAGGTAAGGAGATCTTGCAGCCATGTGTGCCCTTTTTTTTGCTTTGTTGCCTCCTCCCCAAGAAACAACTCCTTAACAAGAGAAGACATCCACTTTGTCTCACCTCAGAATGGCAGTAGACACAATAATCTTAGTACAAGGCTAACAACTATTGTAAGCAAAAAGATACCTGACTAGAAACATTTTAAAATAATTTTTTTTTACAAATATTGCTTCAGGGAATAATAGTTGTCTTTATTTAACAGAACACAATAGAATGTACATGGTTGGTCGAGGTAAAATGGATTATTCATGAAAACCTAAAAAAAGTATAAGGACATATCAGTTTAAGGAGCTGTGGACTGCCATGACCTTGTGTACCTATGTATATATTCATAAGCAATACTGTGAGTATATTGAATTGTACACCAAGGATTCAACATCTGGTATTGTTTTGTCTGAATTCCCTTCTAGGAAGGAACTGTAAACAACTTCATTTATTTGGGGAAGAACTAGCAACTCAAGTGCACTTGAGGGATAATAGCTATTCATCAGAACAACCTTCCCTTCCATAGATGAAGAAAACATGAAGTGGGGGTGATGGGTTGGGACAGGGACTGGACACAGCAATAAACATACTTACACAAAGACACAAACACCCTCAAATCAAAACATGCAAAAAACCCCACAAACAAAAAAAAAAAAGCAAAAAAAACCACCAAACCAAAACAACCCAACTTAAGCAACTTTGGAAGTTCCTTTATTTTCCCTGGAAGTCAAATGATTTTCATGTGCCTCAGATTGTGGTAGAAGCTATCACTTCAATATTTCAGCTTTTGGGGTGATAATAGACTGCATTATTCATTGGATGACACAGAACCTCTGTAAAATAGATGAAGATGGCAGTAAGAAACCTGTTAATTAAAAAGAAATTGCCAATGAAAGTGATAAACATAAGGAATTGTTTTCTGTTTTAGTCTTTGCCTTGAATAGCCCTCTGGTTTATCACACCTAACTTTACATTGAAAGAGCATTTTTAAAATTACCTTTTCCTATTCAAAGTTGCAGCTAAGCTCTCCAACTTAGTCTCTGACTGTAGTGAGAAAGACAAATTCAAGTGCAGAAAGCAGCTGCTTGATTCAATGAGAAGCCCTACAGATGGCTGTGTAGTTGTGTTTGCCCACTTAAGTAAATCCCTCAAACAACACTGAAATTTATAAGGCTGCATTAGCAGCCAGCCTCATGGACAGAAAAGGTGCCAAACGCTAATAGCCTGCTGAATAAAATATGCCCAAGTCCTAGTTTTATCCATTGTTTCCATGGCAGCCTGGCGCACTGTGGCCTGATGCAGCTGAGCAAATTGCACTCCTCAAACCTGGCTAATGACTCTCTTGCACCTTGACAAGGGAGAGGGAGAAGCCTCCTCACACAGGCTTGCTGGACAGCAGTACTTCACCTGGGAACAGCTGTAGTTTATAGAAATTAATTTAAAGGCTGTTGGAGAGGAGGAGTAAGAGAAGACTGTGAGAACAAAGCAGAACCAGTATCAGAGACACAGGTGATGGACAGCAGGTGGCCAGTCAAAAAGACCATGGTAGTGGAGAAGGCGGGGGGAAGGAAAGACCTTGGCAACAAGTCTTCAGGGTACTGAGCAGGGAAAAGAAAGTAGAGTGACTCGAGATGGGATTGGTGACTAGAAATGGATATCTATTCTGGGGAAAAATGAAAAGAAAGGTAGGAGGGAGCTGGTGAAAGGTCTTGAACACAAGTCCTATGGGGAAAGGCTGAGGGACTTGGGGTTGTTTAACCTGGAGAAGAGGAGGCTCAGGGGTGACCGCATCACTCTCTACAACTACCTGAAAGGATGTTGTAGCCAGTTGGGGATTGGTCTCTTCTCTCAGGCAACCAACATAGGACAAGAGGGCATGGGCTTAAGCTCTGCCAGGGGAGGTTTAGGTTGGATATTAGGAAGACATTCTTTGCAGAGAGAGTGGTCAGGCACTGGAATGGCCTGCCCAGAGAGTTGGTGGACTCTGACCCTGGAGGTTTTTAAGGTGAGACTGGGTGTGGCACTTAGTGCCATGATCTAGTAATCAAAGTGGGGTTGGATTAAGGGTTGGACTTGATGGTCTCAGAGATCTCTTCCAACCCAACTGATTCTGTGATTCTATGACCTGTAAGTTGTTATAAGGAGCTGGCTCAGATGGTGGCCATTCTTGTAGCCTTCCAATTAGGTTCTCTCCTTTCTCATGGACAGATGACCAGGGAGGATATAAACAGAGAAGGGAAGCTAATGCTTTTGCCTGCTATTGCTTTACAAGCTCCTCCAAGTTGCATCACTGTATAAGGATCTATATATTTTTAATTAAGAACTTCACTTTGGAATCCTACAAGCCGATTTGAGAACCAGTATTACAGATGAGTGACTTTTTTAATTTTCCTCTTATGTTCTTAGTGAAAGGCATATGAAGGGGAAAATAAAAGATGCTCTTTATCTTATAACTCAAGTTAAATAATGTTATAGATGTGGGAAGAGTGCTTGTGATGAATTAAATAGTCCTCAAGAGACTGTAAACTGTTCGACTGAGAATAACAAAATTTGAAATACCACATAATTTAAGTATGAAGTGTATTTTATGTTAACTGTTGTTATAGTAACTCAATGTATGATAAGGTAAAATAACTGAGTCTGCCTCTTTGAGAAGACTCCCCAAATAAAGCAGATTTTGACCCTTTATTACTAGTGAAAGTTTATACACCTTTGCAAATAACTGAAATGTAAACTGAAAGTGACCCATACTGGTAGGCAGTTTCTTGGAGGTCAACAATGGGATAATGTTTCACATTAACTGAATTGAATGAAGGATGAGTACAAAAACATACAAATTTTGTTAATTCCTTTTAAACCCTCACTAATCTATGTGATTGTGGTTAATCTCTCTGGGTGGCACCAAAATCTGTATGTGAAGTGTAGTCATAAGCATGATGTGTTCAGCCTTGCAGCATTGCTTGTAGCCCGCTCATACTTTTAAGAAGCTGCATTGCATATAGTTTTCTTCTTTTTGACCAAAATAGGAGTGTCTATAAATTTAGAAATGCCCCTACTGTCTTTTTTCCCCTTGTCCACTCCCTTAGGTTTCTTCAAGGATCTTACATTTGATAGTGCAGAGATGGCAAACATGTTTTTCCAAATTTGAAGACACACATTTATTTAGGTTGTGTTTAATCAAGAATGGAAACATTTAAAATAGGAAAGTTCCTGACTTGCTGGTGAAAAAAGCAGATGAGCATCTGCATGTGCATTATCTCTCATTTAAAAGTTATGTGCTGGGGTTCTTTACTTCAGTCTTTGTTCATTACCAAAGCTAACAGAGATTAAGAATGTTCTGTCTAGTTGAAGGACTGCTTGACCTAATATGGTTTTCTCTATTCCTTTGATTCTCTTTTCCAACCCTACCACTTACAAGTCTTTCTCAAAACAAACAAGCTGAAAAATCCAAACCCTCACCTTAGAGCAAGAAATTAAAAAATGTCTCAGTTATGCCTAGACAAGTTTATTCTTTTTACATGACTGTCATTCTTCCTTCACTAGTCTCTAGGTTTAATAGAGTGTTATTTTTTCAAAGATGGAGATGTATTTTAGAGCAGTCTTGAATATATGACACTGAAAAATGAAGGGGGTTAAATATGGGGAAAGTGTCCTTACAGTTAAAATAGTACATGCTTTTTAAGGAATACAATTTAAGTGGAAATTGACACTTTTTTCTTTCCTTTATATTTTTTTTATTTTTTACCGTTTGGTTTCATAAGATTTTATTTACTTTGTGCAGCACTGATCTCCATGTAAACCACTCCTCCTATGCTTTAGCAGCAGTGCCCCTGAAACTTGTTCAGACAGACAGATGGTGTGCTGTTAAATCCACCTGACTGCCTCATCAGTGAGAGTAGGCATTGGACGGTTTAGCTGTTTTTAGGGAGGGGGTAACCCCCCCCCAGCATTAATACTAAAACAAATTGATGCAGCATTGTTCATGACTACCCTGACAAGTGGTAATGGGAGCTTCCAAAAGTCTTGCCTAGATTTTTTTTTTTTTTTATTTAGATGGTCTTTTCCCTTTACTGTTATTCTTATGGCCTCATTCAGGACCTTTGATTGTTTAAGCTTTATCATATTACACTAGATGAAAATAAACCTTGTGCTTAAAGGCTTTTATTCAGATGAAAGGAATTGCTATCTAAATATGCTATCAATCTCACTAAGATACCTTATTATAAAACTTAAGAGCAGCAATTATAAATAGAAGAGGATTATTCTTGTATCTATGAATAATTTGCAGCGACTCATGAAGGTTGCCAAATAACCTGATTCAAGGGCTTTTTTTTCTGGCAAAAGCCAATCTATCAGAAAAGGCCATGGCTATTAATCACTGTCCTTTCTAGATTTGTCAAGAGAGCTTAAATCAAATGTACAAATGAAGAATGAAGAAACCAAATCCCAAAGTGGTAGTATATTTAGTCTTATAAAAAGTGTAATATTAACTTGATAAGTCTTTGTTTGCTATTTTCCTTTTCTATGTGTGGTGGTTGATATTTGCCTGGCAAGGAACTAGCCCTGCTCCGTTTGGATTAGCAGTGGTAAAGGGTTTTTGGTTCTGTTTTGCTTGTTGTACAGGAGTTCAGTTGTATAGGGAGAAACGGTTGCACAGTACACACAGTCTGGGAGTTTGGTCACATTTTTATGTGAAACTAGTGATCTAGGTTCTTCTTTCTGGAAGTGACTGAGTTCTATAGCAGTGGAAGTATGTGGAGCAAGAAACCACATTGCACAGATTTATGGGATTTAATGCAGAGGAGCTGCTAAGTCTGTTTTGTTTCATCTTTTAAAAACTAAGAATGAATGTCCTTCTTGTACCTACATATGTATCAGTTATTTTTGTCCAATGGCTCTCCAAACTGCTTTTTCTTTTATTCGTAATGGAGTCAATACATATTTTTTTGTTCACAGAATATTCAAGTTTTGTGATAAGCCATTTTTGGGGACCTATTGATACATGGCAATGTGTGAAAAGAAAATAAAGATCAAAAGCAAGTAGCATAATATAGAAGAAAGACAGTGGAAAGCACTTAGTTTTTGTTATTTTGCTTTATTAAATAATTAAACCTCATTTTTACTGGAAGAATTTCTACCCCTTTCCCATGACCACTTTATACCTTAAATAGTGAGGCAGGGTGGAGGACTTAAGCAACTGGATGGTGAAACACAGTGAATATGAAAAATACACAAGGGTCTACAGAGATAGTTGCAGGATATGACCCCTAGAGGCAGAAAAAATATGACCAGCTATTCCTATGAATTCAGATATTCCTGTTCAAAGGAATAGCTGCTGGTAAAATAGAGGGTCAGAATATGTCTCCAAATACATGATCACAGCATTGAAATCTATTCCAAAGATTACTTATTCACTTGCTTCCTTGTACCTCTAACTTGCCTATTTTCTTTCTTTTGAGGTTTGTATACATACCATGTTTTATAGATTTCAGCAATGATAGTTCTGACATACTTAAATAGCTTCTATAATTCTCCCATAGTCTACTTCACCCTTAATTTCACTTATTAGAACACACTCTCCCACCATTCCTATCCATTACTATACTTTTCTCTCCATTGTGTGGTTGATAATGCAGATAATACATGTCATTAACCTCCTGGCCCTGGGCTTGTGATATATAGAGACGTTTTTAAGGGTTTGAGGTATTAACAATTAGAGCTGATGGCTAGCTTTCCAAGTAAGTGCCGACCTGATGTATAAGGTTAATGTAACTGTTTGATCTGTTTCATGATGACCGATAACATTAAATATTTGCTGAGTAAACTTCCAGGAATCTAATCGGCTATTACAGAGAGCAGGTGAAATGAGTGCAAGGAGGCCTAATTCATTTTAACTTGAGAGGACATTCATGAAAAGTGGTCTTGTAGTTGTTACATTATTTACCAGCTCTTAGTTTTGGGCTTAATATCAGATACAAGTGTACAAGGCACTGTCCTCCTATCTGATTAATTTCTAAGCACTTTCTCAGGTATTGTTAATATTAGGTTGTTACAGCTAAGTCTTTGAAAGAAACTGTATTCAAAGTTTTCCAGTGGTGACTCTTTTGGTTTTGTATCCCTTTTCATGCAATTCAAGACAAGTATTAAAGGAAATCAGTAGTTTCAGTGTGGTCCAAATAACCAGGTGCTTGTACAAATGCTTATACTCCCCAATGGGATTGAAACATATTTTTGTTTATGGCTGCAGAAGAGATTACAGTTTAGTTTCCTCTGAAGGAATATGCTATAAATGCACTAAAATTGTGAGATGATCCAAAGCAGCATGAATTTTTATGGATGATGGGAGCGTTTGCTTCATAACCCATTACTGCTCTTAAATAAAATAATATTGCTGGTGTAGCAATGGGAGAAGATGAATGAGTGTTTTCTAGCATCAGTGAATTAATATTATATTGTAATTAATGCATCTCTACCTTTTTTTTTAATTAAGATGATAGCTTTTTTCCTGCAGAATAACTTGCGTAGCACTGTCCCATCATAACTTACATGCCGTTGTGTCCTTTTCTTTCCAACTAATTTGTATTGTGCAAAATAGAGCATGTGGATTGATTTCTGTATTGTTCATGCACAAAACGATGTGAACTGACTTGTTTATTCCCTGAATTCTTTTTATGGGCTCATTTTGAAATAAGTTTCTCAGTTACTGATGTGAGTAGTTCAGGAGATGGCTGAACATGCTGTAATTTTCCACTTTAGAAATTTCAGTGCAGCAGCTGGAGTGAAAATGTTCACATACTTAAAATCTTCAGAGTCAATCTTGAGAATCAAGAGAGTGACACTGATTTTCTGCATCTGGGGATCAAGGCCATCAGAGAGATAATGTACAGTGAATAAAATTTGATTGAAGTATGCTGTAAGATTCACTTGAGTAAAAGATGTTATTTATGGAGAAAAATGCATAGTACTACAACTACACAGAGCTGAAAGTATTGCTTAGGTAGACTTAGAGTTAGTAGCCATCAAATGGAAAATGTTGGTTGTAGAGTTTTTTTGTTTTTAACAAAAGAAAACGTTCTCTCTTAAGATGCTCTTTTTTTCTGCTGTTGAATTTTGTGGAAATTCATAAGCTGCTTAATTCTGCTTCCAAGCTCCATGGACTTGATCTCACTTCCCATAGCAAAGCCAAGCCCTGCAAGGTGATGAGACAAATTTCAGAAGAACCATTCTTTTGCTAGTTTTACAGGACTGAGTACTAGCTGAGAGCTTTGTATGGGTTTTCTTTTCTTTTTTTTTTTCTCCCCCCCACCCTGCCCCCCTGAATTTTTTTTCATTTACAGAGAAAGCTCCAATTTCTGGTATTGCTAGACTCTTTGCAAGGAAAGAGTGTTTTGAAGCCTGGTGCATTGCTTTTGGGAAATTACAACTTCCATGTCTGATTGTTGTATTTGTTTTCCATGCTTTTATTTCAAGATTTTTATCAATCTCTGACAGCTGAGTATGTGGTTGGCCATTCACTTTTATGTTTCTACATACTTAGAATGCACATAGAATAAAGCAGTGTTGGTTTTGTTATTTTGAAAACACTCTTCCTAGGGAAACAATCTCCTTGAAAACCTTTGTGCTAGTAGAGCACGTAGTAAACTCTGGGGCATATATTTGGCTGACATAGGTATTTCAGCTTTGAAGGGAGAGTGGATTTGAAGTGCCAACAGCAGAGAGATTCTAGGAACAGGTGGATATTTCTTGGTTTTCTGGTTTATGCTACTGGGATGAGAATGCATGATGATGAATATCCATACACTTACTTAAAGTAACCCAAACATCTGTATGCAGAGACTTTTTCTGCTATGATTTCCTCTTTTACCTTGCACATTTCAGCCTAATGCTCTGTGCTAACTAAACCTTTCAAATAGTTATGAAGAAACAATAATAATGTTTTCTTCTATCTTACGCTTTTGAAATGTGCAGCATTGGTTCACTTAACTGTTCAGCTGCCAGAGAAGTAGCTTTTCCCTGACAAGTGGCAAAAATTCTATACTGACAAGTGCTGAGATGTTGTTAATTCATTAATGAATTGATTAGTTGATTTGAACTAAGTTTCTTCTATTACCATAGAATATATTTTATTTGTTATCCATCACCACTGATTCTGGAGCTTTTCTGCATTTTTTAATAATTTAAAATACCAAATAAAAATTGCTGTTCTGTCATCCAAGAATTATTTCTTGATATAGCTGCTAAAATAGGGACTGCATAATGTCACAGAAATACACTGTAATTTAACTTAATTAAAAACCTAAAGGTCATAAGAGAGAATACAGAAAATTTCCTTTAGGTTGTGTTTATGTCCCCTCTTTTCTCCTTGGAAATTTGCCACAATTTGAAAGTCACAGTTTGTTTGTAAGACTAGATAATTTTCTTAAACACTGTTCTGAACTGTATGGGTACTCTGAGCAGCAGAGGATTAGATGTATTATTTCCTTGAAACAGTGTAATGCTTGTTTGAGTATTAGTGTATTTTAAGCTTCCATCAAAATGCAGACTGTCAAAATTGCTGAGATACCAACAGCTCATATAATATATTTAACATGTTCTTTGGACTTCAGCATTAATTCACTGGTAATTTTTTTTCTTCAGTTATACTACATCAATTTTATTACTGCTTCTTAAATAAACTGGAGTTTTTCTCTCTCTTTTTAAATATATAACCATTTCGGTGAAATTAATTTTGTCTACAGACTTTCTTAATCACAAAGCTTCATCCAGTCTGTATCTTCTGTAAGCCAAAACAATTTTTTCATACAGGTTGCCCATATAATGTCCTTTATAACTAATGTATATCTATTGAATGTGTCAGCAAATTTGAAAGAGGAGAGATAAGGATAGAGTATTGTAATGTTAACCGGGTAAATGACTTGTGTGGCAATGCTTTTTTGAATGATTTCATGGAACATTTCAGTTATGCAATGACTTCAAAATTTTTTTGAAGAAAACACTGTTGAGCAAAGCTAATGCTTTATTCTTTGAAGGCTGTTTGAGCATTGTTATTTGAATTTATACAGCAGGCCATTAGAATGTTCCTTTTATATGTTTCACTTATTGAAATAACTGGCAATTTTAGAATGTGGTATAATGTCTTTTTTTGGGAGGAAAAAATGGTGTATGAAGATGTCATAGGTTCACCTAGGTGGGCCTAAATCTGAGTTATTTGAATTTCAGCCTAGGCCTAGAACTGTCAGCTAATCTAAGCTGAGCTAAGCCAACAGCTGACTCCTCCTAGCCAACAGTGTTTTATTCCATATCATATTACGACATCATTTTTTCCAGGGAAGTAGAATCTGTGTGGGAGTGGTTTAGTCAGTCACCCCCACAGCCTTCTTGCCAAGAGGACACACGGTGCAGTCCCAGGAGAGATGGGGAGGACTCATGGTTATATCATTTTGGCATAGAAATCTTGAGCACCATATTTCTTAGTAGGAAAGCAGGACTTTTCAGGGTTTTGGATAAACTATTTTCTTTCCATGTTTCCTTGTCATTCACTGTCATAGTGTTTATGTGAAGAATCAGTGATAGTTTCCCCTTGTAAGATTTTGCTTCATGCTCTTAATAACTTGGTATGCTCTGCTACTTAACACCCTGTGCTTTCAGCAAGACATGGGGCTGCCTTATCCAGAAGCACTTTCTACCATACCCAAGAGGCACAGCTGAAATTAATTTGAAATTGTTATGAAAACAAACAAAAAAGCCCAAACAAAACCGTGAAGGTTTGCCCTTTGCTTCCATGTTGTTTTATGTAAAGGCTTAAGTGTTGCTTATAAATTAATTTTGAAAAACTCTCCATTATATTTGAACAGTATATGAAGAAAGGTCTTGGCTACAATGGGAACTGCAATCTCTTTCGTGGATGTCACTCTCCAGCTTTCAGAGGAAGTTGACCTAACTTCCAAATCAAATATCAGTGGTCATTTCTTTTCATGTTGCTGTAGAAGTATGGGAAAATTTGAGTATTACACTGCTGATAGCACTGTGGAAAAACAAACAAAGAAATGGAACAGACTAAATGTTATTAATGTAAAGAATTTTTTTCTCTGTTTGCTGATAATATTTGGTCATTTTTCCAAGTTAAATTTCCCATTTAAAATCCATTTTGTCTCAATATATTTCCTAGTGAGGTGGCAGTAATGATACACACCTATGATGATAAATGGTCTTTTATGAACATGAGGTTTTCAAAGGTAAGAGGTGCAGCAACCGCCAAACACCTACTAAAGTTCACAACACAACTGCTCTCGAACACTGTTGTATCTGCTCTCATTGCTTTTTACAGCCTCCCTCTTCACATACCTCTTAATTGTGACATCTGTGCGCACACCTGATATTGAAAGATTCCAAGTTTCACTAACTTACCCACAGAAGAACTGTGTATACATTTTGTGACACAGGACATTCTGTCCCTAAAATGAATGTATGGAAGTGCATCTATAAGAACGCTTAGCAGTGCCTTCAGTAAATCAGTGTATACTACAGCTCCTGCTGCTTTGGGCAGTCAATTAGCCACTTGTTATTAGAAGCTGGGAGGTTCTGGAGAGGCTGCAGGGAGAAGGGCAGAGAGGGAAGTATTTGTATATTTGTCCTGTTTGTCATGCTGGTTCCCAAAGCAGGTTCTATGATCACCTCTGAGGCAGATGCTGTCCTAGTTGGTTTGACCCAGGATGTCCTCTTGCTTTTATGCCAGCATTATATTGGCTAATCCCATGTGGCTGCCTCACTGAGGTAGTTTTTCAACAGAAGCCTGAGGGCAACATAACTAATGCAGCCTTTTTGAATAGCTTTTCATTAAGGTCGCTGCTGTTGCAATTTAAGTTCTTTGCTGTTAGGCATGGCTTCTGCTCAGTGTGTGCTGTAGTGATCTGTTCTTTAGAGTTGACTCTACCCTGAAGGGCAGCAAAATTCTTTCTCTCCCTGCCCACCCTCCTCCCACACCCACCTTTTTGATTTGGCTTTGTTCTAATTCAAAATGGCATGAGACTTCTGTTTCTGTGACAGAAACGCACCCACACAAGAAGACTGCATCCCCTATTTTATACAGTAACCCTTATGCAGACTTGTTTGTTTGCTGTAATGGCTGTACTTGGAGTCTTGGCTCTCTATCCCACGGTCCTCCAGGGGGAGTTCTTATTAGTTGTAAAATTGGATTCTTTGTTAATTTTGGTTTAGTATTATCTGTTGCAAGATAACTAGAAATTAATCCCTTCTCACTCCTACTGTAATCCTTCTATTTGCTCTGTAATAACTGCCTTCCAGACTAGTACTGCTCCATGTAATTATATTGGCACAGTTTGCAAGTTTGAATCAGAAGTAATTGACGTATACGCCATATGTTGCTTGATACTCTATTTCAGACAAGCAATTTTAAAAAAAAAACATTTATTCCTGAGGATGCTATAGAAAGAAAAATCAGCTTCCATCACCTGTTCTCCTTACCCATTCTGAATCTAGGCTGTTGGTCAGTAGACCATTCTGTACCAGAGATTTTTCAAATTATTTTGTGCATCCCTCTCTGAATTGTTTAGGCAAACTTAGGCAATCTATCAACACATGCAAGGGATTTCCTTCAAAGAACAAAACATAATCTTTCCACTGTATTCCTACAGCAATTTCATATAATGTGAGGTGGTCTCATTCCTTGCTGCCCTGTCAGAGTGCTCCCATAATCTCTTTAGTTTGGGTATTCTGTAAGTTTTGGTACTTGCCAGACTTCTGTGAGAACTGATTCAGGATGTCAAACCAGGGGAAAAAATCCTTAAGTCTTAAATTAATGATTTTCTTCCATTTTATTTCCATGAAATGTGGTGCTAGAGTCTGTATACACACCAAAGTGGTCTGTATTAAGACTGTTTTTTATATCACACAGGCAAGCTTAGAAATGTAGTATATGATTTGCCAGTGTTTATTTTGTATTAACAAACAAAACCCATCTGTTCCTTCTGAGTTTACATACCTGCAGAATTAGATCTCTTCAAGGTACAATAGTCAGGAGAACTGGGGCTTGTGTTATTTGTCTGATTATCAGTGCTCTCATCAGTTTATTTTCTGCAGTTGTCAACATTTTGTCTCAATGGACACACTGAAGGATAATTCTAGGCAGGTGTATCTGCATTTTTAAAATCTCTCAACAGAGTTTAAACTAAAACCAAAACACCTTGTTCCTGTTATTTGCCACATGACTCAGTGTATTTTCTCCCCATAGTTTCTTCTCTCTCTCTAAGCTTTTATTTGTGACTTTGTTATTACAAGCTAAGGTATGAGTTAGTTTCCTTTATTTTACTGAAGTGCCATTCCTCTCAGATGTGTGTGTAACAGTAATGGTGTTAGTAAAACGGTGATTATAAGTGGAATGATGTTTGCTTATTAGTGCTAGGAACTGTTGTTTTGCATCTTGCCTTACCCAGGTTTGCTGGGCAGAGTTTCAGAGCTCACAAACTCATACTACTCAGCTTTCGAAGATGGTGGAGGAAAAACATTTAGAGTTTTGAGACAGAAACAGGAATTACCTTAGCATTTATTGCACTGATTGTTGAGTTGCATAGCGTTGTCTTCAAAACCTCAGCAGCTAGAATTGTGCTAATGCACTGGAAATGTGGTTTTCATTTAACTTTTTAAAGTAAAATATCTATTTGCCCTTCTAGAAGAAGCCTGGAAAGAGTGAATTGGGTGCAGTATAGCCTGAAAAGCTGGAAGAAAAGTAAAAAGAGCTCATTATTAATTTCTGAGGATTTTGTTGGTTTTGAGTGAGTCTTGGGAATTCTGAGAGCCAAGCCTGCTTTCTATGTTGAGAACTTGAGCAGACTGAAGGCACAGGATGGGAGGTGTGGATGGCAGGGGGGAACTGGATGGAGCTTTCTGATGTCCCTGTGAGGTGCAGAGACTGTTGCAAGCATCAGGTCAATCACTTCCTCCTGCCAGCCATGTTAAGTGTCAAAGCTGAATGCTAGGAGGAAGTAGTTTTAGGACAGAGACCTCTTTTTCTGATTGATTTAGTAATATGAAATAGTATTATTTCAAATAGGGTAGCTGTCATCATCAGTAAAATTCTGGTACAACAGAATATTGGTCCAGGATGGGATTTTCAAATCTGCTGGCAGTCTACATTGTTCCAAAGCAATTGAAAACAAATTCTTATTTTTGAACAGTTCAACAAATGTCTATCTTTACTTATGGGAGAGATACTTCTCTTCTAAAATATTTTTTCCAAAATCTAGGTATTGGTAAAGAAAATCTGTGTTAGGAAAAGAGACAGATTTTTTTCTTAGTCCTTTGTTTGTCATGTTTAGATTTCATAGCTTTCACTATGTGAAGAGAAATCTGACATGATTACATCCTCAGTTTTTTAAGGAACATTGAGTTGCAGTATATTATTTGACCACTAAATGTCTCTGAAAACCATATAAAGTGCCAGGAACAGTAAGTACATCACAAATAAGGAGCAGAAAGCCCAAATAATTGTATTGAATTCTACCATTGTCACTGGTGACAGGCACACAGAAAGTTGTCCCAAATTATACTTTCTGTGATGTGACATATTCTGATAACTGGTCCTTTTCTGTAAGTTATTCTGCTTCTTCCTACTTATATTTACAGAGTACAAGCCTGGAATCAACTGTTGCACCATTTATTGTCCTGGTCATTTGCTTCTCCCTGGGTTATTGCGCATAGAGCCTGCAATTGCACTTGCAAGAGAATGTTCAGCATGCAACTAGCTTTCACTGAAAGACTTTAAGGGACAGGCACATTCCTCTGTCTAGTAACTCCTCCTCAAAACCTTTTTTGCCTTGCTGGAAATATGAAAGTGGTGGGCTTTGGCTTCTGCTATTGATTCCTGATGTATCTTCCTCAGTTCGGGTACAAGTGTGTTGGAGGGTCTAATATGTCCTTATAGTTATGATACCTTCTTAAAGAATTCATCAAAAAGGAAAAGAATGGCTCTTAGGATGTTCTCTAACTGTTCTTTCATACCTTCTGCAACTTATCTACATTATTCTTGACATGTGGACATCAGACCTGGATCAGACCCATTTGCAGTACAGTTCTCACTGCAAAGCAGAATATGAAGTTGTGAATTTGCTTTTTGAATCTCCCTCTGAATCATATAGGGTTTTCCTTGCAGTGGTGACTATTCATGTAATCTGTTGTCCATAGTACCCTCTATCCACTTGATTTTTGTGCTGCCTCTTCTCTAAATTTTCTCCTAAACTTCTGCACAAAAGATCCAAACTTTTTTGTTTCCTAACTCAGATGTATTTGTCGTGACCTGAGTATATTTTTGTATTATTATTAAGCACCTTGAAAACATTTAATCCTAAACTTACTGGCCTCCTCACTTTTCTTAAACACCTAATCAAATGTAATCAAGCTCTTCATCATGCGCAGATGATGTTCAGTAGTGAAACAGGTCAGGACTTTGGAGAATAATACTGTTTTTCCTTATGGATCTGGACTGTTTGTTTTAAGACTTTAGCTTACTTGTGAGTGAAGCTACTTATGAGTAACTTTTGCTTACTTATGAACACAGGCACATCTGCTTCAGAAGGGTGTTGAGATGTTCTATACAGTGATTTTATAGGTCTTTTAAATCCAGTGAGAATAGTTCCTCTATTTGTTTGTTTCTGACAATAACAGAGTAGAAATTACTTTTGTCTGTATTTGAACTTTGGACGTTATTGAGCTGTTCTATGTGAATTATTTAATTGCTCAAAGAATGATCTATAAAGTACTGAATAAAAAAAGAAAAATATTCCCAACCACAAAAAATACAAATAAGATTGAAATTGTTAAATGTTGATAAAAAGCATGACTCACTGTGCTTAAAACATAGTTGACATTTATTATGGGAGTTTAGAATAACAGTTTGTTAGTGGAATTGAGTTTTTTATGAATTTCCAACTCTTCATGCTTCTGGCAAGGGAAATATATCTATTTTGGTTATTTTCAGTGTAAAATGTTTACTCCTCAGGACCAAAGCTTTTCACACAAACATGTTGTCAAGAAAACTTTCCTTGGGTTGAGGTAAGGAAGTGTTTCTGGAGGTATGGATGACAGAGCAGGTGCATTTGACATCCAAACCAGGGGCCTGACAGAGGGGCAAAGGCTGTACCTGTGCTGGCAGCAGTCACCTGGTCCCTTGAATCAGGACTGAGTCAGATGGCACTCAAGGGACATGAGGAGTTCTTTGGCCAAGTATTACAGGTATGGTTTTTTGAGTTGTCTAACAAATTCTTTGTTTGGATGGAATTTGAGTGGTTCTTGTAATAAATACCTTTTATTTCTCATGGTGTACCTAATGGTATGGGGTGGGGTGGTTGTGGCTTTAAACCTGAGGATAGCATTTGATGTGGCTGTTGGCTTGAGCAGCAGAATACCTTGATTCTCTCTTGTCAGACAGATACTGCACCATCCCAGTACCACAATGTTTCTCCATTCTGGTAGGATTTGAATGGAAGGGGACCATGTAGTCTTCATTCCACACTCTTTTCTGTTTTTCTGAGCAGATGATTATTACATTGGGAAGCAAGTCTACCTCAGTCTGTCCAGGGAGTTGCAACTGCTTTTTACCCTAGAATTCTGAATCTCCCCTCTAGATTTAACCCTGTCCCTCATCCCACAACTGTATTAGAGGTTTTGAAGATATCATTGGCAAATACAACTTGATGTTTTCTTGATAAAGTGTTTCTGTGCACCCATTGTTGGTAAAGACCTTCTGTCTTTGAAAACTGTCCCTAGAAATAATGGACTCTCCCACTGCAGAGAATTGCAGCCTTTAGAAAACACTCCATCAGGTCTGAAAAAGGCAAAATTTCTAGGTGGAAAATTAAAAGGAAAAATAATAAGGCAAAGAATGTAGAAACTAATCTGAATTTTTACGCCTTTTTTTTTTTTTTAATGAAAGAAGCATCTAAGGAGCTGCTGAGGGCTGTACGGCTCCCACTGACCTCTCTGAACCTGTGAAGGTGTATGTGCAGGCAACACTTCCCTGCCTGCCTTGTTTCAGCAAAACTTAAATGAAGAGAGGCTGCTTGTGCTACCTTTTGCTGCTGAGCTGGCAGAAGTTTCAGCAGTCAGTAATTCCTTTCTTTTGTCTGATTTGTACAACAGCTGTTATTTATCTATCCCACTTATTATGCATGAGACTAGGGATGGAATATGCTGTTTAAAACAATTACCAAAATAAGAATTGTCAAGGGTATTTAATGCCTGGTGTTGTGTCAGTAATACTACTGAACTAGGGATGTGTAGAACAGTGCTCCTTGTAGCTCTTCTGATCCTTTAAAAATCATTTACAATTCTCTAACAAGACATATTTGCATGCAATTTTACTTTGGTAATTTATACAGCAAGTCATAACTTTGACACATTTCAAGATTGTAATAAGCTTAATTTTTGATACTGCCTCTTTTACAGTTCTTTCAATAAGCAACTCACTTGCAAAACTCATGTACCTGTGCTTGCCAAGAGATATGTTTCTGTAGTTTTGAGGAAGGCACTTCTAGATGTTAAAGAAAAGATGCTTCATTTACTGTAAAGTTTCTAGCTTTACCTGTGATATGTTTCAAACTTATCAGAAGAATAAATTAATAAAGGCCCTAGGGAATAGCTTCAGCTAATATTAAGCATTTTGTGTGTCCTGTTTAAGTATTTTCTTCTTTCCCTCCAAACCTTTCCAAAAATGTTTTGTATTTAGAGAGTACAAGAAAATTGCTTCATAAAATGGCTGTGACAATGTGGAATTAGGCTATATGTATTTGTATTATTTTAGATGTTTCAATCCCCTGTTACTTAGGCAGGTATCCCATCCTTGTCTCAAAAGGGTGCATGTTATCCAAGTTTTAGAGACCGGTAAGGCACAGCCAAATGGTGGTTTCTCAGTGTTGCACAGGGACCTGGTGACTGAGAGGGAATTGAATCCAGGCTCCTTGAAGCCTGAGCTTAATGTTGTTCTTCCTGCTATGGTAGAGAGAACAAATTTAATGTATCCTGCCAAGACTAGAGAGATAGGGCAGAGTTGTTCCATTTATATAAAGTTCAGAGAAGTAGAAAATGTTGGGATTCAGCCCTCCTCTAATGTTGGGAAGTTTAAGAAATTTTTTGCAGTTCTGGCTGTTGTTGGCATTGCTCTTGTTGAGCAGAGCTGGGTCCTTTCCAGGCATATTGGGGACAGTTGAGTGATATTGTGTAGCCTCTTTTTCTTCATTCTTTGCTTGAGAATATTTGAAATAAATCTAGTTTTACAGAACAAAGGGTGAGGATGTGGAAGAGTTTGGAGCCTGTCAACATGTAAAATTCCTGTCACTGTTACTTTTGGCATGGCTTTGTCTAAGCAGCACAAAAAGATTTTTGCACATACTTGATTTAAATACATGAAAAAGAATCAGAAATTTGGGACATGTCGCTGGTATGGAGATCCATATTGGTTCAAGACCTTAAGCTCAGTTTTAACAAAATGTTGGCTTTTGCTTTCATTCACACTACTGTAAATCATAACTTCACTGAAAGTTTTAATTTATTCCAGAATTATATGCTAGCATGATTGAGACCAGAAGTTGCTACAATAGTTTTGTTGGAGAGCAAAGGCTGAGTTCCCAGGTAACTGATCGTTGTACTTAAAGAAGTAATTTTTTCCCTCTGTGGTATTCGCCTCCCAAGAAAAAACTTTATAAGAGGTTGTTTTGTTTATTTGTTTGTTTAAGAGATTTGTAAGGATTTGCAGCCAGCCTTGCCTGCCTGTAGCCAGCCTCAGTGTACGAGCAGTGTGCCACTGCTTGTGGTTTATGCTCTGGAACTGATGCCTAAGAGAATGATTCAGATGTCTATACTTTGGCCCAGTTCCCTCTTTGTTTTTGCTGTCACTTTTCTCCTTTGCTTATGCCAAAATTATCCTTTATGTTGGATATTGCCTCTTTTGTCTCTAGGAAGGGTCACCCCAAGGCACTTCCTTGCAAGCTGGTACCACGTGTGGTGCATACCAAGTACTGGAACAAGCCATGGAGAGACCTGGGTGCAAGGAACAAAGCAGGTCTGCAGCTGCTCTGCCCCTTCCTACCTCTCTGGTCATTTACAAATTCAGAAGAGCAAAGCCTGAGTTTTGCATTGATTTTTGGATTTATCCCTGTGTATATAAATAAAGATAGTTGTTACCTACTGAGGGAAGTGGATTCTTGGAGCATGTTTCTATTATCTTTTTATAATAGCTCATCTTAGCACTCTCCTTGCTTTTGTCACCCAAGAATTTTTGAATGGTTTATATGTATAAATGTATTTCAGCATCAGTGTGCTCTTGTGATACTTGGATGCCAGAGCGAGAAATGCAGCTATAAATACTTATTCAATGCTTTATTTTTAATAAAAGTATTGATGTGTTAACCATCTGTGTTTATTGGCATTATTGTAAGCAGTGATTTTCATCCTAGTTCTATAATAATCTTTTTTTCAAGTGTTTTCAGTCCTTAGTTAAAATCCTTTAAATTCACCCCTTTAATAACTGATTATAGAAATAATATTGTGTGATTTTGCGTAAAACACCTGTCAGGCTCCTTTCTAGCATGTGGAAAGTGTAGAAAGTGCACCTCAGCTTTTCCATGGAAGGGTAAGAAAGGAAAATGCAAATGAAATTAAGCCAAGGAAATTTGAAAGTAAGCGACAACAGTTTTGCAAGTGATGCCTTTAAACTTATGGAATTACATCCCAAGGAAAGTGCTATAGTTTGTTCTATTTGTTTCCTTTCAAATCACTCAACAGGGAAGACAGATCTTCACTCCAGGAAACAAGTTGCAGTTTAACTGTGCAGCTTCTTACATTCATCATTTTCTTTTAAGTTCTGACAGTGTACCTGTGCTGTGTATGATACAGCATGAATTTGACAGCAGAAAGAGATTATTAGACTTGGAAAATCTTCCCCCCGCCCCCTGTAAATGTTTTTATTTCCTTCAGGGGAAGAACTTGTTTCCTTCAGTGTAATTGTTTATATCTTTGACACATCTGTTCCTTTTGCCTTTGAGGTGCTTTTACAAGATAAATTGTATAATAATCACAGAGTGCCAGGGCTAGATGCTGCCACCAGCTGGATGTGGATGGTGGCAAGGACCAGCAGTCTGGATGAGTAGCAACTGTCTTGCTTTTTAGCCTGACGCTCAAATGCTATATAATGCTAATGGCAAAGGAGTTCTCCCTGCCTGATAGATAAATCCTTGCCTGTAATTCTGTTGGGATGGAGGCGTTGGTGTCGCATCTTTCATTTTACACAATTGATCTGGTAAAATTGTAGCTTACACTGGAGATCGTGGAAGGAACCTGCTTGGGTGAAGGAAAAAAGTTATTCTTCTGAAGGAGGGTTTGCCATAGTTTGTGCTATTTGTTTCCTTTCAAATCAAGCAACAGGGAAGACAGATCTTCCTCTAGGAAACAAGCAGCTCTTGAAAAAGCATTTCTTTTTGTGAGAATTCAAATCCTTTTCTACCTGTGTGCTCTTTTAATGACTGATAAAGAAGCCCTTACCTGTGAAGACTGAGTGAATGTACTTACATCACCTTTTTCATATGCAGAAGAGAAAATGAGGGTAGCTACAGTGACCTGAAAAATTGGTGGTGAGGAGCATTCAAGTCAATCATGATTATATTCGGTGTTCAAGTGAAGTGCTTTTCAGGAAAAAATGCTTGTTATGCAATATTCTTTTCCCTGTAAAGAAGATAAGAAATCTAGCTGTCTTTAAAGATCTGTACAACCTCCTGTTGTATCTTGGAGGAATTTGGACACAGATTACCTTAGCATATGTAGTTGTCATTGAAAAGCTATCAATAGGAAAATACTGTGATTTTTAATTAAAAACTTGGTTACTGATTATGGCCATTTACCAATATCCTGACTGTAAGTAAATAATTGAAGAGTACATAAATAAGTATATCTTGTGGATGTAAGTGAGGAGTTTTATAACATTATCACTGGGATTTAATTAATTTGGTTTTACAAGCTGACGTGTAATTTAGTGCATCTTCTATAGGGAAAAGATACTCAGCTGTTTCTCAGCTTCGATAGCTGAAGGAAGTGAAGTTTTTCCAAAGCCCTGAATAAACATCTGTCCTGATTGTGCAAGTATTTGATGAAGCAAAGCCACCTAAGATGTTAATAACAATGCCTCATTAGCTATCATTTGTTTCAGTTCAGTTTTGTCCTTGCAGTCTGTTTCAGTTCATAAGTTAGCATGCTGGTGGCCTTCTACTGCATTTCAGTTCTTTCAGGGAACAATAGCCAGCTGATTTGGAGGTCTCAGACCAGATGGCAAAAAACTTGAAGCCTGATTCTGATTTAGCTTACATAAGGAGAAATAAGAAATAATAGTGTTTTACACAAGTGAAACTTCATGTAGAATAAAATTATTTCAAAGGCAGCAGAATGAAACCCGTAATGTCTTCCCCATTTTCCAGAAAGTCTTACAGTCAGACTTTGAAGTGATTTAATTTAAATTTCATTCACATGCCTTTTAAATGTCTAAGCAATCTCAACCTTTGAATGCTTCAATTAATGTTCTGAGACAAATCTTACCCTAATGCAGCTCCATTGAAGTTGGTAGATTTAAACTTGGAATTAAATTGGCTTCTAAAATTTAATTTGTATTAATCTTTCTAGATCAACATGAAACAAATGCCCACAGACTTGATATGCCATGTGTATTTATATTTTCATTTAATTTTAACTTGAGTTGTAATCTAATCTGGATTTTGTGTGTTGGTTTTGTCTTCTGTTTTTTGTTCTATTTCTTTGTCTCGTGGTATTTGTCCTAATTATAATTAGGCCTTATATGATTCCTTTGAAGGAAAAGAACTTCAAAAGCCATAGTTAAGCTGTGCAGCATCCTTCTAAATGATGAAAGTGCTGTCAAAACCTTTGCGAGTGATCAGTGTATGTGGTCAAAACAAAGATGGATTCTTTTCTGGATTTTAAGATCTTGGAACTTTAATATATATCTCAAAGTAGTAGCGACTAATCCAGATATGAATTAAAAGGACACAGTAAAAATACATTCTATTAATTATTTTCAACATCACAGTATATTTTATTCCTTTTAAGTGTGTAAACTGGTGAGAGATTAACCAGTTAATTGTGTTTACAGCATCTTGACATTGATTCCTGTGAAGTGTAGAGCAGCTATGGTAAGGGATGCTCCTACAATGTCTTGGTATTGTTTGAGATGGCCACCTGAGTTGGTCTGTGCAGCACATCTGGTTAATGTAATTTTTTTGTGAATGCTCAGTAAATCCCTCATGTCAGAGAAGGTTGTTGTCGAGAAGAGTACAGGAAAAAAAAAGTCTCATCCTGCTAAGAGCTCCTCCAATGAACCCTTCTGTTGACCTGAATTTACTTGCCCTATATATTTTTTGGTTTTCATTTTACTTTTAGTATGTAAAATGAGCCGTCTGGCCAATAGCCTTGCTGTTTAAGAGTGACTTGGAACATCATGGGTATGTTATGTTGACACTCAATTCAGCAGTCGTCTTGCTGTACATATGTCAGACTGACTGAGGCTTTGGCAGCCAGCCAAAAGCCATCTGTAGCATATTTCTTCATGGAATTCTGCTGAAGTAAGAAACAATTGGTAGACTTTAGTTGCCAGACACCCAGTTCATGAAATACATCTTCAGTATCTTTTGACTTTGGCCTTTCATAGTAATTTTTATTCAGGTTGGTCTACAAAACTCAGTTGCTGGTGATTTAATTAAATGATAAAGGGATAAAGAAAAGCGTGTAAAGAGAGCTTGTGCATGCCTTAGCCACCTTACCATCAGGGTAGCTGGCAGTTCTCTGCGCAGCAGGGGGAGCTCAGGTAGACAGCTTTTTGCAGTGGGTTTCACCAGAAAACAAGTATTCTGCTTGTGCATACATGTAGAAGTTTTAATAGTATGTTTTGCCCTGCAGTGGAAAGGAAGCAGAGATACAGAAATATTTGTCAAAAGCACTTGGATGGAGAAGCACTTGATGTAGAGCAAGCATCAAGTAAAAACCTTACTCCTCCCTCAGTCCAGGTAAATAGGAGTCACAGCCTTCAACCTATTCTGGAAAAATTCACCTTAAATAAATAATAGTTGGAAAAATTGTCGCCTAAATTAACAGGTCCCATCAAAATGTGTTTAGAAAAATGGAGATATTCTGCTCCTGCTTTTAAACTAAAGAGATTAACTTCAAATGAACTCAGAAATAAAAAAAAAGACAAATTAAAATGTTGTCAAATACCATTTGAATTACAGAATGGCACCAGGAGGAAGCAATTTTATTGTTCTGAGCCAAAACATTCAAAAGGTTAGGGTTAGAAAGACAAACTTGTGATTTTTTGAATACTTGTAACTATGTGGTCTGATACGGCATTTAATTACAGAATCACATAAACACTTTTTTTTGGAAGTGACTCATTCATTGAACAGAATTTGGAGTGTTCAGTTAATTGTTGGATACTGGTTTTTTCATCCTCTTTCAACACATTGTTGAAGGGTTGAACATACTAAACATTACTGTTATCTGCTCTGAAGGCCATGTTGTTCTTTTCTTTCAGGTGCTTTTATATATTGTGCAGTTACAATCAGGAATGTTTTAGCAAAAACACAGTTATAAGATAAAAGGGACTGTTCTGCAGCTTGAAGATAGGGAAACTATGGCATAGATACCAAAATGAAAGTGTTCTGGGAAAAACTCATAAGTGAGCTGACTTGTTGGAATTAAAACTTACTTACAGAAGTCCTTTGGCAGAAAGATGACTGTTTGGAGGGAAACTTCCCATGGCAGTGTTTGCTAAAATTAAAAGGGGTTGAAATAAGCTCACATAGGGGAAGCATCATTCCTAATACTAAACAGACTGTAGCCCTGTTTTCTAACAGCAGCAGACCTGCTTGTTGATGCTTCTAACACACACCATGTTTCAGTCAGCATTTTCTTCCCTAACCATTTTATGTTTTGTCTGAGAAAAAGTTAGAGTAATATAGGAATTATAATTAAGGGGGAAAAAAAAACCCAAACCAAACCAAAAAAAACACACACAAAAAAATCAGTGTAGGGATATGGCAGAGGTGACTCATGAATAATACCAGCTTATGTAATACACAATGGAGACACTCTGAGGCCCTCTTTAACAGCATATCTATAGTAAGAGTCTGGTGAGTGATCAGTGTTGTACACCATGTTGTGCTAAGATTTTAACATGGAGATGGGGCACAAGTTGATAGTGTGGTTATGCCATGCTGTTTGTAATATCTGTTATATTTTGCTTCAAATCACATCTGACCTGTTGCCATGATGCTTTTCATGCTTTTTCCAGCATTGAAGACCAGGGGTACCAAAAAATAATCTTGATTCTCTTGGCTAAATTAAATATGTAATATACACAAAAGCTAAACTAGTCCTAGCAGAGGTGCCACAGTCAAGCCCTCTTTGGGTGAACCATTAGGACTGCAGTTAATTTTCTTCTGCTTTACAAAGATCTGCGGTGGTTTGTGTCATTAAGATCTGTGGGGTGAAGTGTGTAAGCTGTTGGAATTAGCGCACATAGGCATATGCAAGTGACTTCATGATGGTTTACAAGGGAGTCTTTGGCAGAGCAACGAGGTGAATTTAGGCTGAGGAAGTGGATAGAGTCCTGCCCATAGATACAGCCTAGTTTTACTCAGACTAATCTATAAAGCTGGAGGAGACATCTTCCTAGGTATATATTTTTGCTTGCCAGTAGTACAGGAATGCTAAAAATTAGAGCCCATCCCTTAACAGAATCTCTTGAATCCTTCAGTGTCTCTATGGCATGTGTCATTTCTGACTGTGTCAGTAGGAAAATGCATTTTCAGAAAGTTGTTGAGCCTTTTTCCTGAGCAGCTAAATAAACTTCTTTCTTGAGACAAATATTGTTGTCCTGTGGACGGAAACCTTTATCACAGTTTAGACTGGGGGCTAAGAGATATTTCTTGCCTTCCTTTCCTTTTCCCCTTACACCATCTGCTCCAATTCAGCCTCTTACTGAAAGGCTTCAGTGTAAAGAAAGATATGAGATAAGCTGTCCTTGGAAGCCAGAGTGTGTAGGAGAGCAAAGGCAATTATTTGCAGTTGGTCAGTGTATAGCAGACCACATTTGCAAACCAATAATGAAAGGGCAAGGTGCTTCAAACACCTTGAAAACCTGATTCCTACCAATAACCTATTTACATCTATTTAAAAGAGGTACTAGTTAGTGGTCATTCTTCCTTTTTGGCACAAATACTTTTTTTTTCTGCATGCAGTCCTTCTGTGGGTTTGATGAACATAGAAAGGAGAAGGGAGAGTATCGTTTAGCAACTGTTGGTACAAGAGCATAAAGGGTTTCTGGAAAGGCTGGGGAAGTATTAAGCAGAATGATCAAATACCTTTGGCAGTCCTTCACACTCAGTGTGTTCTGAGTATACCATTTAGCCCGTCTCCAGCCAGCTTACTTATCTCAAACACTTACCCTGATAACCACAACCACCTCCTTGCACACATCACAATTTGTGGAAGTGGATAGAGCAAGCTGCCTCTACTGGATTTGGTGCTTTTACTCACAATGAACTTCATTTTCAGCAGTTTTACTCCCTTGAGGTTGAAGATGGGTTTGGGTCCTCAGAGCTGGAAATGAATATCAACTCTCTTTCCTGGAACAGTTGGAACATCACTGAATAGGATGTCTCTTACTTCTCCAGAGACTCATATGCCTTAGAGCTCTATCTTCTCAATTAAACCACAACCTCTCTCTTTTTCAATTTCCTGTGATTGGTGAAAAGTGATATTTTTTGTACTTGTTACTATTTTTCTGTTGGTTTTTTTTTCTTTGTTCCTTTCTTTGTCATTATCTGTATTCCTAGTGGAATTTGTGTTAACTTGTTTGCAGGTATCTGGATAAAGATTTTCCAGGGCTGGAAGGAAGATTATTTCTAAATCATGGCAAATGACCTGTGTTTCAGTTCATTCTATGACTGAGATTGTACTGGAGAAGAAAGAAATCCAGAATGCAATAGTATGGAAAGTGGTGAAGATTTCCATGCCTGTGTTCTTAGTTAGCATCAAAGTAACCCCTATGAACTCCTTGATTTCCTTTACTCAGAAAAGGGAGAGTACAAAATTGTTAGCAAAAGAGGCTCCAGGCCTGGAACTGTACTAAGCCAAAACCCTGTCTGCAAGGAAGATATTTTTGTCCATTGTTTTTGGTATCACATCTCAGCAGTCTTCAATAGCACAATATGGGTTTTGCTTTTTTCACTATTCTTTTTAGACTTTTCCTATACTACAGAAAAATACTGCTTTATTGCTCATGTTTTGAGTTAGTCTTTCCAATCGATTTTTAAACTAGCAAAGTTTGAATAGATTGGATTACTTTTTTGAGCATGTCTTAATTCTTAAGCCAAAACACCACAAAATGGGCACAGTGTGGAGTTCCTGTTCATCACTCACCCCAGTCCACGCTCTTCAAGGTGGGTGGTGTCTGCTCATTTTGTTCAAAAGTCAGTCTCTGATATCTCCTCTGCACTCACACACTCATCTGCGTTGGTGTGCCGGGGAGCAGATGTTTTGATTGGCAGATTGTATTTGAGGGTTTCCCTTGCAGAGGTTTTCACAACTCCCTCCCCCAAAGAGTCTTTTGCAAAGGTTCTGCTGATTTTCAGCTAAAACTGTTTGCTTTGTGGTCCTTCACAGGGATGTAGGAGTGAGTGCTGAAGAGCTGTGCAGAACTAGTCTGATTGCAAATGACAGCAAATCTGTGACAGAGAAGAACAGAGGCAGGAATAGAAATTGTTCTGTGACTGCTGGGAGGATTTGCAAGGAAGGAGTTAAGTTTCTCACCACAGTTTCAATAGTTCAGGAACCCAAGTAATATTGATTTTTTTTTTCTTATTCTGGGATAACTATGAACACCTGTAGCTACAACTGCAGAATGAGGAACTACTCTTGCAAATAATTAAAAATTGCACACCACAAAAAAGCAGTTCAAAGCAGCTATCTTACTTTCTTGAATGAGTCTCAGTTGTCCAGGATTTCTTACCACTGAATAAGGGGCAGGTAATGCAGGATAGCAAAAATATTGATGAAGTTGCTTCCTTGCTATGTTACTAGAAAAAGCAGGGTGAAGGGGAGAACCAGACATGAAAATAAAATGGAGGACATGAAATTCTACAGTATATATGTTTTAATTTAAAAAAAATAGTTTTTGAAAAATACTATTGGAGGAATGGGCAAAACTTTGAGCTGTTTAAAGGACCAGACAAGTAGTTTCTGAATTTATATTATGGCTATCAGATCCAGCAAAGTCATGACCACACCAGATAACTCATAAAACTTCATGGACTCTGAGTCAGGGAAACATTCTTGATTATTACATTTACAGAGCTTCAGTAAAGATAAAAGATTTATAATCTGCATATATCAAATCCATATTATTTGAATCTGTTTAATTTCTTTATTTTGTTATGAGGCAGAATGCAAATATTAATTTTATGGAGATGGAGATGAGTTGAACTGAAAACAGGTTCCAGCCAGGTAGATCAGTCTTGGGATGGGAACATACTGTGCTGAACTGCCCACACAGTGCTGCCAACGTATATGAGTCATGAGTACCAATGCCACTTCCATTTATAGATTCCTTAGGAACAGAGGCAGCTATACATGCCATTGAGTGGCAATTTAGTTAAAGATGATTTGAACTGAAAATATTGAGCTCCACAGAACCGATTAAATCAACACAAGATGTCCAAAGTAATTCCCCTCTGAGAAATTACTGATGTTGCCAAATGCTGCTTTCATCTTCTAGGGAAGTTCCAAAGCTTTGATAATTGTTTTTGTCCCCAGAACACTTAAGCCATCAGGAATGTTCATATAAGACATTAACAATTAAGTATTATGTTTTAGAATATCAATTTTTTGAAGTACAAACTTCTGGAAACAAAATATTTGATTCTTATTTTCCTAAGAGAACATTCCAAAATATTAACACCAAATTGAATCATATTGACATTTTGAAAATTTGCAGGCTAAAAAGGTGTTAAGTAACAGTTATTCCATCTGTTAAGGTGGTCATAGACTAGGGTACCTTGAGCTATATGTTTATACTCTATGTGGAGCGAGTCATATAAGCTGTGAATACCACATAGTGTGACACTTTCACAGGCTGAGAACAGCATATATAATGTACATATATTAACTTAATACTCATCGACATACTTTATATATATGCATACATTTTAAATAAATGAATTTACATTTCCACACACTGAATATTTTTTGAGAAACCAAAGATCTAAAGGAATAGGATTCCAGATTCCTCTTCTATTATCTTACTGAAGGAATCGTCTTTATGGCCTATATATTCCAAGTTACAAAATACCCATTGCAGATGAGGCTTTTGAGCCTGAAATAATTATCAGGCACTCTACTGCTATATTTGTTGCTTCTGTTATTTTCATTCAAAAGAATATTCTTCTTATTCTTTCCACAGTAAAAAAGAATTTAGGGAATGCTGCTGTTCATACACACACACACACACACACGTGTGTGTATCCACATGTATATTTTTATAGTTATATCTACATTTAGCAGAGTCTCTCAACATCAGAATTTACCACTACTCAGTGGAGGAAGTTTCTGGCATCCAGATCAGAGCACCTACCCTGGCAGAGCACACACACACAATGTCACACATTTAAGTCCTATGAATGTAGTTCAGGTTGAGAACTTGAAATTGTCATTTGTGTCCTATATGAATGTCTTAACCTTGAGGCAATTTTGGTGATGTTACCATTTTGGTCTCTCTTGTGAAAACAGTTCTGCTTTATGTAAGTAATTAAAATACTAATTGAATCTGGATCTTTCACATCTTGAAAAAAGTCCCCTAACCAGTGGGCTTAGAAAAACAGCCTAGTTAGCCTTGTGAATGTGTAATTAGTTATACAAGATGAGGTTACTCCAGTAGAATAATTGAGAGCAGTTCACCTGAGAATAAGCTGGTAATTAGTGCACTCACCTAGTCTGTAGGAGATCCACTCACTCCTGGTATGACTTAGCCTGTGCTGGGATTTGAAGTATTTCATATCAGATTTCCAGTGAGGCTATGACTGGTTATATTGTGGATCATTTCAGAGAAAGTCTGTCTAGATTTTCATAAGAATTTTCAGATGGTTTGGGGTTTCTCTGGATGAAGAACAAGTGGAAAAGAGATCAGTAAATTTTTTTTGCAGAAGAAGAGTTTCTTCTTGAATAGTGCTTTTAGAGGTAAAAGCACGAGAAATTCAAGAACTTAAAAAAAAAGTGTCAGTAATGATTCCTGAAATCATTGATTTGTTAATATTATGATAAACAATGACGCGTAATAAAAGTCATTTCTGTTGCTGATAGGGAAAGTAGTCAATAGGAAACATGATGTTTGCATTGGCCTGTGTTTGTATCTTGACTTCTAGTGTTTACATGTTTTTCTTTCTCCTGACATCAGTTATGGAAAAGCATAAGCACTGTGTTTATAATAGATTCTGCATACTTAACAGCAGTTCCTTTGGGAAAACAAAACTCAAATATCTCGGAAGTGTTGCAACCTGTCTTGCCTTTCATAGGATATGACAAACTTCCTCCTTGTACAGTATGTGGTGTCTGCCTGCAAGCCTGCTGGCACTCTCTGCAGACAGGTCCCAGACACTTCTGGTGCAGGCTGTTCCCTTCCAGATGTTCTCTGCCCACCAGGATGGATCAATGAAGAGTATTGGCGAGACATTATGGAGTAGCTTGTGCTGCCCAAATTCTTGACTGTATTTGTTCTTTGGAATGAATGGAGAACTCCTCTCCAAATTAGACTGGGACTGTGTACAACACACTCAGTAACAACCAGAGCTCCAAAGTATATTAACTCCTTACAGTACTTTGACAGAACACAGCCTCACAGAAGTCTTTCTGCCCTCTCTAAAGGCATACTGTTTGCACAATGAAACAATGTGTCATACCTTATAAAATAAGAGGATAAGTGCTCCTGCAGTTAATTACTGGCTTGGGAATTTAGTAGATTATATAATCTTACGCATGTGAAATTGTGCTTTAGCAGTCCAATACTTTAAAATGCTGAATGTGTCTATAAAGCTGATCTGTTCTGTTACCTGCTTTGGTTGTCTGCAAGTGGTTTGGCTCCATAATTTTTATGAGGAAGTGGATACATTGAGGCTGATTTAAGTCTGTCATAATGCGTTGCATATTAAATCTGCAAATTAAAATGGTTACTGTCCTTAACTGCAAACTCTCTTGGCTCTATAGCCTCCTTATTTATTTTTCTGGTGAAAATTCTATTTTGTTGCCTGGCACCAGTGAATCACTCCAAAATGTGCTCCATTTCTTTCACCTAAGCAAACCTGTGAGGCCATGCCAGAGTTGACTGGAGCAGCCTTCTGACTACAACAGGGAAATAGTAGATGGCTCCTTCTGCAACAGCCTCTTAGTACTTCTTGGCAGTAGACTTCTTTCTGGCATTCAGAGACAAACATTATTGAAGAATTCTTGCTTGACTTAACTACTCTATCTGATTTTCAATAACAGAAAGCACGAAAGTGATGCCTAGATCCTCTGTAGTGGGTAAATTGATGTTCAGTGGTAAGGTAAGCTATTATTTTCACTATAGCTCTGAGCTGTCTGATGCCTGTATGTCAATGCCCTCATCTGAGATTTTTTGAAGGTTTGGCTGCAGGTTGTTTCTACTTTGGTGTCTTGGGTTGAGCTGGCAAAACGTCAACTGCCCAAAGACAGAGTTAACTCCGGTTGAGAAAAAGGAGAAAGGGGAAAAAAAAACTTTTAGAAGCAGGTTTATGCTGAAACTAGCTAATATATTTCTACAAAAAAGAGAAAATTAAGAGAAAACTACAATACTACAATATAACACACACTTACACAAGTTATGTATGGTATAACAAGA